>NW_012194855.1:927491-1220451 GCF_000504015.1 Erythranthe guttata
AGATACTAACAATTGTCTTGCAGGGAACAGTGATGCTGTCTGGACAGGAGATGTGGATGAATGAAAAAGTACCACAGGAGGTTGTTTCTACATGGGTAACAACTTGGTATCTTGGTACAGTAAGAAACAAAATTCCATTTCCTTATCTAGTGCTGAGTCTGAATACATAGTTGCAGGTAGTTGTTGCACTCAACTCCTTTGGATGCAACATATGTTAAATGACTATGGATTTCGTGAAAAAGAGTTGCATGTCTTTTGTGATAATGAGAGTGCCATAAATATTTCAAAAAATCCTGTTCAGCATTCTAGGACAAAACATATAGATATTCGTCTTCATTTCATCAGGAATTTAGTAGAACAGAAACTTGTCACCATAGACTATGTGTCCACAGACAATCAGTTGGCTGATATTTTCACAAATCTCCTGGATTTCCTTAGATTTGATTCCTTGCGTAAAGCGCTTGGAATTTGCAATGTGCAAAATTAAGCTATACACATGATAGTGCAATCATCTTTTTATTTTGTCCGGATTGCACTTGATCTACTATTCGGACATATTATGTGTCACCTACTTATGTGATAACATCGCACAGCTTATGTTAATCCTTGTTTTGCTTGGAATAGTAGTGATTGAGGTATCATTTTGACTAAATGTGGTTTGCTAGTTTTTGTGGATTAACCTTTTGTTTCCGCAGTAAGTTCCGATAGAAGTGTGTTGCCCCCTCTATCGGGAGTGATCAATGCCTATGGCCTCATTCATCTCAAAGATCATACTCCTATAGGAAGAATTATGCCATTTGCATATGCATTCCCGACTTCTAATTAAAAGCTATGTGAATTCTTAAGAAGGTTGCCCTCCTAATATTTGGTTGAACTTTATGTCAACAAATCACAAAAAAAAAAAAAAATCTACGGATTTTTGCCAAAAAAAAAAGGTGTGATTTTTTTGGGATGTTGTTCAGGTAAGTATTAGTGAAATTCTTCTTGAAGTTCACGATCGAATTGTTGTGCTAATCGCATATGCATTCATAACCCCATTAAAATATGTAATTTATGATTTCTTGAGTATGGTCATGGGGCTCTAGGCATATCGTGCATCCAAGAGCATGTTGGTGGCATTCTATCGTGTCTTGCTCTAAGTTCTTTTGATTAATCCTTGAAAACAAGGCACTATACATTTTTTCTCTTGGGACCTCCTTGGTTTTCTTTCCTTTTAAAACTTGGGTTATACATAATGCTGCAACATCCCTCTATATATATATATATATATATATATATATATATATATATACTTCTTCTTGATTTTTTTATTTTTTTCACATCTCTGGAAATCTAGGGTTTCTGAGTTTATTATGGCCTCTGGCTGACTGTTGACACATGGCTGTCTTGATACGTGATCTGTTCGAATCTCTAAAGAAGCGTGTGGGCATATACTTCTGTTTTATCGTGATGTTTGTGGGATCTGTTTCTATCCTATCTTTAGGGCTTCTAGGATTTCTCAATATTTCTTCTACTCGACCTCTCTCTCCAATATCTCTCTACGTTTTTCGAAAGCTACTCATCTCTTCTCTTTTCTGTGCTCCACAGATTTAATATGGAAAGAGAAAAATCGGTCGAGGGGTCTGAAATGAGGAAGCACAAACAACTGTGCATCGCCGTCCGTCAAGAAGTCTGGAAAAACGTCAAAGTCTGTGACAACAACAGTGGTCTCTGTAGTTCCCATCTCTGTCGTGGCCACAAATTCGGAGCCCACAGTCACACATGTGCAGTCACCAGCCCCAAGCTCCAAATAAGGTGTTGTCTCTGATCCGCTAGACAACATTCTGGTTGACAATGATCCTTCTATGTCTAAGGCAGAAGACGTTGGTGGTGAAGACCATATCGCAATTGAAGAAGCTACTTTCAGCTATGCCGGCCTCAAAGGACGTTTGAGAGCAATTATGGTCTTGCGGATGAGTCATACGCTTCGAGTGGCCACCAATCTCTTTCTGAGCAGACTTATGCTACCTTTACTGCCGTACATCCAACTATATCTGAGTCATCAGAATCTTCACCTGAATCCTAACTTTCTGTTGATTCTCCGTTGTTGGGTTTCGCGGTTACTTGCGAAGGGAAATTTTTCAATGTGGCTCCTGAATTGAATAAAGATTTTTACCGGTGTAAGAATAAAATCACTGTTAAGCCCTTTGTGTCAATGACACCATAGCCGTTGTGATCACTGTATGCCGGGTTTCTCTGAAGCATCACTCATGTTGTTTTTGTCAACATTTGGGAGTACATGTTTGCTCAAACTGGAGCTCTTGCTAACTCTCGCAGAAAAAATTGGAGTGATGTCTACATTTTCCCTCGTTGATCTAACATTCCTTGTCACCACATTTCTTATAAGTTGCTCTCAAGGCGAAGAAGAGTTCACTTAATGAATCTGCTCCCATGACATCTGGTTGCTCCTGAAATTGGTTGTATCAACGAGGATTTCCCAAAAATTCATGTGAGCATTACATCTGTTCTCCCAGCCATGCATGAACAATTTGCAACTTTGGCACAGTCTGGTCAGAAAGGGGGAGTAACAACAACTCCAGATGCCCCAGCAAAAACTGCCATACAAAAAGGAGAAACTTTAATGAGGAAGCAGCAGTCCACAACCGCAAGGCAAAGCGTCCAGCAATTCTCATGATAATGATCTGCTCTCCGACTATGATTATTAAGGGAAGTTTCCTTGAAAAACCTTTTTGTTGTCCTTTTTGAACTGCTTAAATATGTTTTATTTAGGACTGTTATGGTTATGATTAATTTCCTTCCTTTTGGATATCACCTTGGTTATATTTATTTTGTGCCTTGGGCTTGTTTTGGATAACTTTGTGTTGCAGGAAATTTCTTTGTTACAACATCTATGTCTTGCAACTTCTATTGTACTAACAGTATGTGATGCAAAGGGAGTTAATCATTTCTGCAAAGAGAGAAAATATCATATGCAGGGGGAGTTCTTGTTAAATATGGATTATGACCAATCTATGCCAAAGGGGAGTTTGTTGGCGCCAGATTTCCGACTATTGAAGATCAAGGAAATCCGCCGAGTTTTGGAATTAAAAGATTGGCAAAGATTTGTTTTCCATATTTATTTTGGAATTTATTAGAGTCCTATTTTGTAATACTTCTATTAGGACTTAGATTTATTTCCATGTGTTTTATTCTAGTTCGGTATCTTTGGTATTTATCTAGAATAGAAGTAGAAATCAACTAGGATTCTATTACCTAGTTAAATAGAATTCTTGGGGTTCAAGTTAGGTCTTAGGGCTTATTTTCGTGGCTATATAAGCCTCCAAGACATACAACTGTTGGGAATCGGACACGTGTACGCAGCGAAAAAAAAATATTTTATGTGAATTAAACGAATTTAAAACACATAAACACATGCTCGGTAATTGAAAACAATTAATTGCGTACCTTTGCGCTTCGAGCGAAATTAAAAACAACACACATGCGAATTATTTAATCGAAATTAAATCAAATAGCATGCTCGCATTAAATCAAATAATCATGCTCGCAGTAAATAAACAATTTCATGAAGTCAAATAAAATCATACAACATACTTACTAAACGAACATACATATTTAATTTAATTAAAACCGAATCGAACGACAACGGATTCGAAACTTTACCTCTTGAAGCGTGAGGTAGGCGCACTAAACGAAGCTAGATTGCCACGGAAACCAATCCGTGCAATCCGGGGCAGCAACGGCGAAACGGCAGCAGTGGCGGTGCGAGCTACAGCGGCGCGTGTGGCTCACGCGCTGTCTTTGGGTGGCGCATGGAGGCACGTGCGTCGTCGGCTCGGGGGCTGCTCCTCGATTCTTCGATCTTCGATCTTTATGCTCTCGGATTTTACCTTGTATACTTCGATCTACTAAAACGTGGCACTAGACACGAAGTAGTTAGAATAAAACGGAAGAAACAAAAAGAGAAAAGAACTACAAATTTGGATCGGCCAATGGATGGCCGATTCCGGCGAGATGGTGGCGACGGCGGCGGTGGTGGCCGCGGATTGAGGTCGGCCGAGAGAGGTTAGAGCGGCTAGGGTTTTCTAGGGTTGTATGTTGTGTGCAAGACCTATAAATCAAGTATTTATAGTGTCTTGCATAAAAGCCCTAACGAGCTTAAGTTGGACCGGGACCAACAACTTAAGTTCGTTAGTCTTTTATTCGCTCGTTTCTCTCAATTCAATGATTGGAAAATTGTAACGATTACATTTTCGGAATCATTATAATGTCCTCGTCATTACGAGTCCCAACTCTCGATTTCCAACTTTCCAAAAGTGGAACCCCTAATTCAGTGCACTTTCTAAATTTGGAAACTTCCCGATTTAGAAAGTTCACTATGATGTTCGCCTATTATTTTCCTTTTTCTTATTCTCATTCATAATTCCAAATTACGAATGTTGGATCCAATCATATTGACTTCCAATTATGCAAAGATAAAACATTTTTATCTCTGACCGTTTATTCAAAGATCTTATGTGCACGAGCAGTGTGACCCTCGATGGTTCAGGTGTAAGCTAGCCGTGGGCCCACAACTCTTTGTGGTCAAAACTCGTCCCTTAGAGTTATGATTAAAATGAAGCTCGTTTCACCTTAATCACCCAACGAATCAAGATTGGCGTCTAGCCACTACGCGCATGATTCCCTAGATACAAATGAAGTGCCTGCAAGAACCTTTTGATATAGTTAGCGTACAGTACGATCCCTTTGATTCATATGTCCCGATTGAACTAAAGGCATTGGTTCAGCGAGACCTCCTTAGTAGTTCACTAACTGTGCGATCATTCTAAGTGTTGTAATCATTACAAGCATGACCTACAGAATCGAATTCTCTAATCAACACTTAGTCAGCTCTGGCCAGAGACTTAGAGATTACAAACTATGAGAACACACAGGACATCCAAGACTATTCTAGCGATCGAATCCCCGACTACAATGCACAGACCTCCCACTAGATTTCGGACTGCCCCTTGGGGTGGTCCTCGGTGGAACTCAGGAACAGGTCACGATACAGCTGGTCCTCTAGTGAAGTCACGGTGATGTCTAGGTCATAAGGACTAATGGTGTACAACTATACCATAAATATCTCTACTCGATTATTGAGAACCACTTAGAGATTTCTAGGGTGAGGGAGTTTAGTGAACTCGTCAACTTACGAGCACCCACTTATGCATGCCGATATCACAATACCGTTTACTGATGAGATGCAGTACACATACACTAAGTGCTAGTCTCTTAATGGGAAAGGCCGATATCCTCATTGGTGGCGTAACCCTTCGACTAGGAACACGTTTAACAGTTGTAATACTAAAGTAAATATCTCACGATCCTAACGATCAATTACTAGTACTTGTAATAACTGTAAGGACTATATCTATGCTTGTGACAAAGGGACAAAGATATAGAATGCCAAGGTGTTTTATCATTAATACGAAAAAGGTTTGTTTATTACAATAATAAATGGAAAGATCACAGCCACAAGTTGGCTTGTTGGTCACCTACTCTAACAATCTCCCACTTGACCTAAAGCCAAACTACCCATGAATCGCAATCCCATCGACTCTCGATGTTTCTCGTGGACCAACCTTGGTAAAGGCTTCGTGAAGGGGTCTGCTACGTTCTCTTCCGAGATGACTCGTTCTACTTTAACTTCACCTCTATCAATGATCTCTCGGATCACATGATACTTCCTCAGAATATGCTTGGACTTCTGATGAGATCTCGGCTCCTTAGCTTGCGCTACGGCTCCGGTGTTATCACAGTACAACGGTACTGGATCATTAGCATTAGGAATGACACCCAACTCTTGGATGAATTTTCTTATCCAAGTCCCTTCATTTGCAACTTCGGACGCTGCAATGTATTCAGCTTCGGTAGTGGAATCGGCCGTCGTGCTTTGCTTGGAACTCTTCGAACAAAACAGCACCACCATTAAGCGTGAATATAAATCCCGAGTTCGACTTTGAGTCGTCCACATCCGATTGAAACCTAGAGTCGGTATAGCCCTCTAATTTCAACTCGGTACCCCCATAGACCAAAAATATATCCTAAGTCCTTCGTAAGTACTTGAGGATATCTTTCACGGCCTTCCAGTGAGCTGGACCGGGATTAGACTGATATCGGCTTGTGACACTCACAGCATACGCAATATCGGGTCTCGTACACAGCATGCCATACATTATGCTTCATATGGCAGAAGCAGAAGGCGTCCTTTTCATCTCCTCGATTTCACTAGGTGTCTGAGGACACATAGATTTCGAGAGACGAACCCCATGGGACATTGGAAAGAATCCCTTCTTGGATTCTTCCATGCTAAACCATTTCATAACTGTGTCTATGTACAGGCTTTGGGATAAGCCAAGCATCTTTGTAGCTCTATCTCTATAGATCCGTATTCCTAATACGTAAGATGCTTCTCCCAAATCCTTCATTGAGAAACGTGTGGACAACCATGCTTTCGTTTGTTGCAACATTCCTTGTTCGCAAGATCTGGAGTGGAACTTGTTAGAATTTATTTCGTGCAGATATAAATTATTTGTGTCAAATTCAGTTTTTCGTTACTGTTGCGTTAAGTTTTGCAACAGTTCGTGAAGCAGTTCGTAAAAACAGAAATAAACGAGACACAAATTTTAATGTGGTTCGGATACAATTGTACCCTACATCCACGGGGACCTGCAAATAAAATTTACTAATTTTTAGTTTTGCGAATACAATAATAGGACTTAATCAAAATACAAAGACTCCCTCTTTGTTGACGCCGTTCTCGTATACTATGCTGAATTATAAATCTTCAATTTGCAGCACGTCCCTTGCTCCGCACGGTTGAACTCCCTTCAACGCTGAATCCCTCAGTCGGCGTATCGATCTCCTCCCGAGATCTGTTTAAGCCCCTCTCCCGAAGAACCGATCTTCTTTTTATATAGAAGAAGCAAACTTGTGATACTCCTTGAATCTTGGTGTCTTCACCACAAAGCCTTGAAGCCGATATATTTTCTATGAAAATCACGTATCACGATGGAACAATAAAAAAACGAGAGGAAAAATATTTTATGTGAAAAACTTCTCTCGATCAAAGACGTTCCGGAAGAGCAACAAAGAAAAGAGAAATATTTTCTCTACAAAAAGGCACGCAAGAATCACGTTCTGCTCTTGTACTTTATACGTCTGTTTTCCCTAGCAATGATAACCATAAAGACGTATCAGATAAATATATGAAATAAATTAAGTTCCCTAATCATACTTAAATTCCATATATCATAAAGCACAATTAATGACTAAAAGAGACGTAAGGAAATTTATTCCTTAAAGTTGGACCCACAATTTGGTAACCAAATCATATAATTTGGTAAACAAATCAGGTGGGTTTCTTCTAGACTCCAAAGAAATCAAGTTACCACGTACATAAAATATGGACTTTCAAAACTCATGCATTATCTTAAGATATTGCATCCTAATCTATGAATAATTTCCGTATCAAGTGTTAACCAATTAATGATCAAATAAATAATTAAAACACAAGAAAACTCCCCTTCTTATATTACGTCATATCTAGACTTGTGGTACAGGTCTTTTACACGTTTCATTGCGAAGTCAGAATCCAACGAATTCTAACAATCATGATCCCGTGCTGCTCTCGTATATATGTTCGCCTACGTTTTTTGATTCACTGTACAACAAGGAAAACCAAAGTCCTTTAGGTCTAAGGTAGCTAATATACGCAGAAGACAAGTCATTAAAATAAGAATAACTCTTTAGAAGAATAATTCCTATTATAAATCAATTAATGACAAATTAAAAGAATTAAAAACTACAAGGACTCTTCCCTTCTTTAGCTCACGGTATATGCAAACTTGTGGCACAAGTTTTATTTAATTCTCGTATAATTAGAATCCAATGGATTCTAACAATCTCCCCCTTTGTCATTTATTGATTATAATCATTTTCTCCCGTTGTGTAAATTGCCTGAAAATGAAACAATAGAGGATAGAAGAAAATAATAAAGCTAAAGATCATCTTCAGCATCAAAGGAACAGCTCATCATCATCATCTCTTTCAGCAATAAGAGTGCCATCAACTGCTGCAATAGTAAGTGCCACAGTTTCAGCAACTGTTCCCATAGTAGTGGCTATGGTAGGTGGTTCACAACGGAGTCAGCTCCCCCTGCATGTGTATCTCCCCATGTGAATGATCCTTAGGCAGCTCCTCTTGTAAATCCATTCATTCTTCCCCTTTGCTCACTTGTCTTGGTAGACTTGGAGGGCGCTGGAGGGCGACGTGGTGAATCATCCACGTGATAAAAGACTCAGCAAATAACATCAGCATTAGCTCCTCCTTTTATATTCTTGTGAAGACCTAAACCAATTAATGAAATTGTACAATATTAAAAATGTGAAATTCCTTCTATTTTGGAGATACACGTTCAGGTGATTAATATGGAGAGATAATTTATTTCTTCTCAAATTATTTAATGAGATAACTAAGGAAAATATGTTCCTCATATTAATACACATCTCCATAGAATTCCACTTTGTGTTGTGGACTTAGAATCCCACCGAGATTCTAACACTCTCCCCCTTTGGCATTGATTGGTCAGAACATTTACTCCCCCTAAATATATGATACATGCATGAACAAGGGTCAGCAATTTCAAAATAACATCAGCAAATATAAACTGTTGCAACAGTTTATCAAACAGTTCAGCAGATAGTGTGAACTGTAAATAAACCATAGTTCCAAAATTAAACTAGATAATTCGTTCAGATAAGCATGAGATAAAAGGATATGCGGTAGCAGGAACAACTTCTCTTCACAATGCTCATTATTTTTCCTGTATTTCTGCACTATTCCAGCAACTGTCTTATGCACTGTCTCAACAGTTGTCTGAACTCCGCCTGCATTCCTGCACTATTCCAGCAACTGTTAGATGCACTGGCAACAGTAGTCCGAACTCCCCCTGTGTTCATGCCCTCGTTACTGTTCTTTTCTCCCCCTTTCTGGGCTATCACCAACATGCATAGATAAACCAACATGGACTAATGATATTGATGTGTCGAGCAATTTGTTCAAAAACTTAACAAAAATATCAAACGAAGAGAGAATCTTGAAAGTAAGTGAGAAGAATCACTATACATAACGTGCACACAAAATCACAAACTCACAACCTCAATACCACACGATAATTGCAATGCGAAAATCAAAGGATAATGATATCAAATCCATCATTAAATAAAAAAGACTACAGACTTTGTCAAACTTCATACGAAACAAGGAAATGTGAGGGGTAAACTCAATAGATCCGGCTGCAACAAAAAATCAAATTTAACCGGCACATAAACAAAAATCCCGTCTCTCTCTCTCTTTTTTTTTTTCTTTTTTTTTTTTCAATAATACCTAATGCAAGACAAGAAGTAAACATGAAAAATAAACATTAGTGACGAGACATATGTGAATAGGATACTGCATGGACAAACAAAACATATTGGATTTATCTTCACATTCACGATAAGCGCAATCCCCAAAAATCCGACTGCTAATGCAACCAATAAACTTAATAATCCCAAGTCAAACACAAAGATGCTCTTATTAGGTAGCGTACACACACGTCTAATGGTAGCTTTTTCCCATGAAAAATATAGCAATTAAAAGGAACGAGATTACGGTGGTCGTGCAATGTGTAGTCCCCTGGGCTTTCTAATTGAGCCTTGTAGTGAGTGTTCGGTCAAGTGGTTTACTGGCTCGACTCAACTAGGCTTCGAACTATTCACTAACCATATATATAATTTATATTGCCGTGCAATGTGTAGTCCCCTGGGCTTTCTAATTGAGCCATGTAGCGAGCTTTCGGCCATGTGATTTACTGACTCGACTCAAAAAGGCTTCGAACTATTCACTGACCAAATGGTTGTAGATATATATATTTGTAACAGTAGTTCAAGAGTAGCTTTCACTCATTAAAAGATGCAGCTTTTCCCTATATAAACATCCAACCATGACAAGACTATTCAGAGAAATAAATAAGTTGGAGCCTTTTAAGTAATCATTTTGGGAATTGGTGAAGTTCTACCCCCACAAAGTTTAGAAGTACACGAAGTATCAAATTCACATTTGTCTCAATCATGTGCAGTATGCTTAATGCAGGTCCTATATGAGATGCAAAAACATATGCAGTGTCCTACCACTAAAAGTTGCAAGTCTGGACACACAGACTGTTGCAACAGTTTATGCAACTGCATCAGATTAAACAACATAAATTCCCAACGATTTTTGCAAGGAATAAAATCTCTGTGCATCAAGGGTTTTTGCAAAAGCATCAGTTAATTCATTCTCCGTTGCAGCATAATCAATTGAGACAACCCCCTTTTCAGCCAAGCCCCTTATGAAACGATGACAAATATCAGTAAGCTTAGTTCTCGAATGCTGAATAGGATTCATCGAATTATTTTTCGCACTCAAATTATCAAAATTCAGAAGATCAAGTTTCTTATGCCCCAATCCAATTTTGTCAACAGAACTGTTGGAACAGTTAGTACTATCATCATACGATTTTAAAGAAGAAATGGCAGATAAACAATTAAGATCAGACTTCTTTACCCAGATTTTTTGTTGAGTTTTATTCACTAAATCAACCTTTATCTTGGGTTTTTGAGACGACACAAAAGTGTGATCAATTTTAGCGGAAAGTGGTGAGCGGGCCATTATTCTCTTAACCATTTTCAAGTACTTAAAACACTTGGGTCGTATATGACCAGGAACATGACAAAAATGACAAATAGGCACAAAACGTTTTCTTTGAGATGACTGTTTTGACGTAACAGTCGCAACAGTCTGTGAAACAGTGGATTGTTTAACAATATTGATTTTTCCTATTGGATATTCTTTCTGTTTCAAAGCATCATCAAATAGTTTATTACCCCCTCTACCTAGATGACCATAGTTCGGCTGACTTGTTCTCAAAGTTTCATTCAGATTTACCCTACCTGTATTTAATTTAGAAATAGAATCTTGGGTTTTAGCAAATTTAGCCTTCAAACTATCAGTTTCTCTACTAGCAGAAATAGCATTTTGTTCAAGAGTAGAAATTCTTACCTTCAACACTTTGTTTTCCTGAATTTGAACAAGCTTCTCTTTTTCTAAGACTTTATTCGACTCGCATACCTGAAGAAAATTTTCGTACATCCTTTCGTAGCTCTTCATTAATTCTTTCAAGGTTGCCTCGTCATCATCGTTGTTGTTTTCTGAATCCCCATCATCACCTGCAAGAATAAAGGAAGTTAAACCGTTGTCGTCTATTGAAGGCAAATTATCATACCTGAGTTCTGTTTGAACTGTCTGTCCAACTGTTACAACAGTTTCAGCAGCAGTCTCTTTGCACTTGCTTATCAGAGTAGTTCCTTCGTAGGTCTCTTGTAGAATATCGCATGCCTCCTTTGCTGATTTGCACATTGATATCAATTTGAATTGTTCGTCATCGATACAACTCAAGATAGCGTTGGTTGCCTTGGAATTATAATCTGCTATTCGTACTTCTTCATCACTCCACTTTTCTTTTGGCGTTTGAATGATCTCGTGTGACTCATTCATTGAGGTAGGAGGTGTCCAACCAAATTGAATCGCGCGCCAGGCCCATTCATCAATTGATTTGATGAACATCTTCATCCTTATTTTCCAATCAGAGTAGTTCAATTCACCCAATAGAGGTGGTAGAAATGCGCCTTCACGATGATTATTCATATCTGCACAAAAAAAATAAAAAAGAATTAAATCCCAAAATCTCACTAAGTGTATCTAGTGACAGGCTCTGATGCCAATTGTTAGAATTTATTTCGTGCAGATATAAATTATTTGTGTCAAATTCAGTTTTTCGTTACTGTTGCGTTAAGTTTTGCAACAGTTCGTGAAGCAGTTCGTTAAAACAGAAATAAACGAGACACAAATTTTAATGTGGTTCGGATACAATTGTACCCTACATCCACGGGGACCTGCAAATAAAATTTACTAATTTTTAGTTTTGCGAATACAATAATAGGAATTAATCAAAATACAAAGACTCCCTCTTTGTTGACGCCGTTCTCGTATATTATGCTGAATTATAAATCTTCAATTTGCAGCACGTCCCTTGCTCCGCACGGTTGAACTCCCTTCAACGCTGAATCCCTCAGTCGGCGGATCGATCTCCTCCCGAGATCTGTTTAAGCCCCTCTCCCGAAGAACCGATCTTCTTTTTATATAGAAGAAGCAAACTTGTGATACTCCTTGAATCTTGGTGTCTTCACCACAAAGCCTTGAAGCCGATATATTTTCTATGAAAATCACGTATCACGATGGAACAATAAAAAAACGAGAGGAAAAATATTTTCTGTGAAAAACTTCTCTCGATCAAAGACGTTCCGGAAGAGCAACAAAGAAAAGAGAAATATTTTTCTCTACAAAAAGGCACGCAAGAATCACGTTCTGCTCTTGTACTTTATACGTCTGTTTTCCCTAGCAATGATAACCATAAAGACGTATCAGATGAATATATGAAATAAATTAAGTTCCCTAATCATACTTAAATTCCATATATCATAAAGCACAATTAATGACTAAAAGAGACGTAAGGAAATTTATTCCTTAAAGTTGGACCCACAATTTGGTAACCAAATCATATAATTTGGTAAACAAATCAGGTGGGTTTCTTCTAGACTCCAAAGAAATCAAGTTACCACGTACATAAAATATGGACTTTCAAAACTCATGCATTATCTTAAGATATTGCATCCTAATCTATGAATAATTTCCGTATCAAGTGTTAACCAATTAATGATCAAATAAATAATTAAAACACAAGAAAACTCCCCTTCTTATATTACGTCATATCTAGACTTGTGGTACAGGTCTTTTACAAGTTTCCTTGCGAAGTCAGAATCCAACGAATTCTAACAATCATGATCCCGTGCTGCTCTCGTATATATGTTCGCCTACGTTTTTTGATTCACTGTACAACAAGGAAAACCAAAGTCCATTAGGTCTAAGGTAGCTAATATACGCAGAAGACAAGTCATTAAAATAAGAATAACTCTTTAGAAGAATAATTCCTATTATAAATCAATTAATGACAAATTAAAAGAATTAAAAACTACAAGGACTCTTCCCTTCTTTAGCTCACGGTATATGCAAACTTGTGGCACAAGTTTTATTTAATTCTCGTATAATTAGAATCCAAGGGATTCTAACAGAACTCCTTTGTTTTGCCTTTGCTAGTTGCTGGTGGGATAAAATCAGGAAGCGTCGCCCCATTGTCAGTAGCCTTGAGTGCTGCAACATCTGCCACAAGTGTGTCCATCATATCAAGACGAGAGGCAATGGAAGCCAGTTGCATTGTTATGGGATCAACCGTTGATGGGATTTCCGTCGTAGTGTTTGGTATATTTTGAGGAGAATTGGGTTGTGAATTGTGTGTTTCCGGTTGAAGGGTGGACGATCGTGTCGAAACCATTTTGGATCAACCTGGCTCTGATACCAAAATGATAGGAGCAGAAATGTCATATAAAAATGAGAGAAAGAAATATGTTTAATAGCCGTAAAAGTGCAAGAATCTTAAACACAAATACAACTATTAACCTTTGTCAAGTTCGAGAAGACAAATCTCCAATAGTACATTCAGATTACAATTTCAATGGCTAATCCTAAAATTACAATTCCCTAATTATTTATAATAGATAGGATATCTGCTAGACATAACTAAGTTCCTAAAAATAGGGGATAAGATTATTTGAGAATATCCAGGATGTTATGTGGATAATTTAAACCCAATAACTGCAATTCAGTTTCTGTCATCTGCTCCTTATCACGTGCTATCGTTTTCTTCCTTGAATATACTTGAAGAGGTGGACTCTTATCAGAGGACTTTATGGGCTGGTGAAATGTTCTTATGTTACCATTGATAAGTTGATACTTAGTGCATTTTTAGAGAGATGACAACCTTCCACATGCCATTTGGAGAAATGACAATCACATTGGATGATGTGAGTTGTTTGCTAGGATTTTCGAGGTAGGATTACCAATATCACTTATTGAACGAGAGAAATAGTCGGGGCATGTGGTTCTTAGTAAAGCCATGGGGATATCCATGAGCAATGTCGTGTGTGCTTTATGCGGTAAATCTAGTGTGACAATATAGTGACTACGTATTACATTTGGAGATGTGAAGGATTCAGATGATGCTGAAATGCATAAAGTGGCTATTAGAGCTTATATATTATGCTTGTTGGGTTGCACGACACTATCTGACAATACGGGAAAATCAGTTTGAGTTAATTATTTGTCCTTCATTGAGAATTTTGACATAGTTAAGGATTATGCTTGGGGTACGACTGCACTATGTTTCATGTATCATCATTTAGGGGACGGGATCGAATTATAAGAACGAGACGATGTGTGGGTGATGACATAGCTAATGCTATGTGAGCACTTCGATAGAATATTCGGCATATTATATTATTTGTAGACCTTATGCTGTGTGAATATTTTAAACCTTATTTGTAGTCCTTATTTATAGAACTTATGTTGTGTGAATTTGTAATAGTATATGTTACCTGGATTGTCTTATTAGAGTATTATTTCTTATTTGGATAATATTAAGAATGTTACTGGAACATATTACTTATTCCCATATGCAAATTCTTTTATACAAACTTTTTTATCCCGAACTCATAAATGCAGATTTTTCTTGTGCAGATTTTTTTATCTCGAACTCATATATGTCGATTTTTCTTGAGCAGATTTTTTATGCAGATTTTTTTATGCATGTGTTTTTATCTTGAACTCATATATGCAGATTTATTTTTTTATAATTATATTCCTATCTTCTCCCAATTGAAGTGTTGTGGCTGAAATTTCGAGTACTGATATGTTTATCGCAGTATTGACAACATATGAAGTCATCTTTGATCCCTAAATAAACTATGTCTATGTGTCGATTGTTGAATGAAGTACACTTGAGGCTGTAAGTCTATATTCCCCCAAACTAATTATATTTTTTTCCTTGAGACTCTACAGTTAGTTCGCACATTTTACATGCATGTAATTCTGAAATTTCGTACAATGTGTATTTTGTAACTCTGAACCAAATCAGACTCTACAGTTAGCTACTTATTATAATAAAAATGTAATTCTGAAATTTGTGTCTATACGTGCATGTATTAAGATACACGTTTTACACAAACATTATTATTTACTTTATACACTCTATTATTTACTTGCTGCCTTATCCACGAGTTTCAAATTTTTTTAACAAGGGAACAGAAAATTGAAAGGACTTGAAGCTATTATTTTAATGTAATGATGATTTTGGTGTTCCGCTGGTGAAAAAAATCTTTACATGAATCAAAGCAGGACATGGAATAAACGCATCTAAAACAAGACAAGGCTCCAAGACAGGCAAAACAGGAAGTGGCTTCAACGCAAATGATCCGGTTGAGATCTCTGACACATCCACTGACACTTTTCTACCGTGTCTACAGATAAGTGTAAAGGAAACACAATGAACATTCGCAACGGCACACAAAGTAAAAAAAATGAAAGTGCAACACGATTTCATGGATGCTCCTAGTCACGAAATTCTTTCACGTAGGGAGTCTCATTTCACAGGACATGTTTTCACCCCTAAAAGAACATTTACGCTGCTTACACTTAACGAGCAATCCACAGGAGCATCAACTTACAAGTTGTCATTCTAGATACCGTGATAATGTTAATGAACGACTCGGTTTACTCTATGACTTACTAATATTATGTATTATTTCTTATTGTATTACATATGTAATTTACTTATTATGTATCACTTTATACTTGACCCGATGCATAGTGGCGGATTATCAAGTAATTTTGCGAATTGTATTATAATTCAACTTTAAGACTCCTAATTAATGTCTTTTATTTTGTGTCTATTTTTATAACTAAAAAGTTGTTTGATTCCATCTATCATAGCAGAATTAGAATTTTCGACCAAATTAATGTTATCCACTACAAATAATATGACAACCAATTATTCTTACATGGAAGAGAAATGAACAAGATTAAGCCCATTTGGTAACAATATCTGAACGAGTCCGTGAATCTCTTAACCACTCCGCTAAAAATCTGACGCATACTCGGTCAGAGCAACATCTGATTGAATTCTGGACTCTTTTATCCTTCAATAATCTTTTAAATTTCTACCCTACCTCATAACACTATAGTTCTCTCCTTCTCCACTAAAAATTATCCTGTAGGCGACGGCTGTGAAAATCACAAAAATATCACACGAGAATTGTTAACGAGATTTTTTCAAACAAGCCTTTATATTCCTGCGTTTTTTATGTTATGATAAATATGCTATTTATATTCAGGGTACATAGGACTTTATGTAGATTTTCTATCCATTATTAATAATAGGGTAAATTGTGAAAGAGTTGGTGATAATTTGAAATTGTTTGAAATTTTCTCTATCCCATGGAATTTCCTTCCATGGGATATAAGGCTGCTCATTTATTAACAAGGAGTTCACTTAAGTTTGTGGTTTCTTGTTCTTGGTCTCAAGTTTCAGACTTCATATCAAACTTTGTATATTTTATCATATTAATGATATATCTTTTATTTGTTTTCAAAAAAATTAATCAGTTTTGATAGTGCAATAGTTGAAGAGATTTGTGAGTATAGGAACTATTATTCATTTTTTTATATTGCAACACACCAAGTGCTTTAATAATTATAAAAAAAAATAGAGAACAAGCATTATTGTGAACAACGAGACACTCATGTAGTTTGAAAAGCTTCATTTGGGTGCATATTTTTATTTCATAAAAAAAAAAATTGGATGTATTCTATTGCAAATTATTTTTATCCATTCATCTTTTATTTAATTAGGATGGCGAATAAGTTGAACCCTTATAATTGAAGACTGAATACTTCATATAGATATATTTATTTGATGCATAAATAGTTATAAAGTGAGTAAAAATGAAGACAACTCGGAACAATGCATGTTTTATGGTTTAACATTGTCACTTAGCTCAGTTCTTGTTTTACTATGTGTCTATTTATATGTAGTAATGATATGTGATAATGTATCTTAGGTTTAATTTTTATTTTGTACATGAACATCCATTACTGTAGGAATGGAGGAATCATATGAAAATAATAGAGTCAGATGGAATAATAGCGAAGTCGATAAATGTTTCCTTAAATCATGTATGCAAGAAGTTGCTTTAAATGGTAGAGAATGAGGAAGTCTTAAGGCGGAATCTTGGACCAAGGTTATTTACGCTCTCAAGAATAATTATAATTTTGTGGTTTCTCAAAGACAAATGAAGAATAGATACGATTACATAAAATAAGTATCAAGCATGGTTGCCTTTAACTACGAAAACAGGCAATGTTTACAATCATGCGACCAACACCATCAACATGACAAATGATGAGTGGACCGAGTATATAAAGGTCTAATGTTAAAGTTTTTTAATTGTGTTATGACAGTACTTTTTATTAACCTTTCCACTATATTAAGAATTATTTGTTACATAAATACAGGCACATCCTAAAGCAAAGAGTTTAAGACTTGCATCGTTCCCATATCCAGACCTTTGTAGAGCACTATTTAATGTCAAAAACAAGCTTCCTCTACAGGAATATAAGAAATAAAAAAAATCACAAAATCATAAATTAACACAAAAAGTCACTTTGAATACAAATCACAAAATCTAAATACCTTTCTCTTGATAACATTACTTGTTTGAACTTTCAAATGAGGTTCAAATGTAGTTTGGCTTTGTTGTTCTGTCACAGTTTGAATTTGTTGTTGAGTGACCGTAGCTTGTGTGTTTGACTTCTTTCTCTAGCATTGGAAAAAAAATCAACTGCATTGGTTAACAATTAACTAACTCGTAAAATAATGAATAGTTGAAAAACTATGCATACAAATGACCTTTATCATTAACTGCACCACTTGCCTTCTTCAAGGGACAACGTCTTGCGTTGTGATTTTTTATGACATGAACTACATCTTATTATGATATCTTTTGTATCCAAACTCTCAATTCTTGTTACTATTTTGGCAACTGGAGGTTGGATGTCCTTCGGACCATTGATCTCCGTTGGTTGCCTTATTCTTTTGTGCAGTTTAGGTCTGCCTAGCATCTTCACAATGTCTGGAGAAAATAAGGGTGGCTTTTCAGATTCAGGCCAAGATTCAATTCCTTCAAGTGTGTCGAGTAAGTGATTGTAAACTCTCATATAGGTGCTCTTCTTATACGATTCTTCGACATAATCTTCAGGTATTTTCCCCAGATACTACATGCCTGAAATGGCATGTGCACAAGAAATTCCAGAGATTTACCACTTTCTACAACCACAAGTTTTATCTCCCAAATGCACCTTAAATCTATCACCATAGAAATTTTCAACTTCAAATTGATCCTTACAGTTCCAATTTTCTATGAACTCCATTGATTTTTTCTTCAGCTCCTCTATCTGTCTCTGAATGTTAGGACATATCTCACCCTTGTAGCTTGCTATCGCATTCCTCTTCACGTGTAGCCTCTTCATCAAGGTATTTCTGATTGCATCCAACATATCAATTATTGGTAAACGTCTAGGCCTTAGAATCATTGCATTAAAGCTTATATTATTCAAAAGGGTATCACTTTTGAAATTGTATTGAAAAAAGCTCTACTCCAATGTGCAACAGGCCTTTTTGCAAGCCATTTGAAAGCATCTTTATCTTTGGAGGACAAATCTCTCATAAATCATTCAAAATCTACCGCCTTTGAAGCTCTACCAACTTTCCACATAATGTTCTTCAGTGCCAATCATTTATGTGATACCTTGAAGTTATAGTACAAGTGCATAACACAAAATATGTGCTCACTATTAGGCCGAACTTCCTCTACTATATCTAATAACCCATTTTTCTTGTCACTCATGATGGTCCAGTGCTGACTCTCCTCAATCTTCAAGTCTTCTTTCAGCAAATTCATAAACCACAATCAATTTTCTCTATTTTCCTTTTCTACACCAGCATATGCAAAGGGATACATGCCATTATTTTCATCTATTCTCACTGCACATAGAAGAATCCCACCATATATGGACTTCAAGTGACAACCATCTAAGAAGATAATTGGCCTAGACCCATTAAGAAATCTCTGATTCAATGCATCCTAGCAAATATAAATTCTTTTGAACTTCAGTTAATATGTTTCACCACTTCCTTTAATTCCTACAATGGTCCTAGGACTAGACTTTTTAATTTCCTGAGCATACCTCCATATGAGTCAATAATGCTCAATATTAGACCTTGTACTCTTCTCTATTGTCTTTTTATTTGCTCTATACAGTTGGTGTCTACTAAATAACAATTTGCAGTCATTTTGGACCACAATCATCATAGAGTCCAATGGCGATCTTGAATAAGTAACTATTTTGTCTGCAAATTTAGTGGCCAACCACTTGGAAGTTGCACAAGTCACCCTATCATTTCTGTTACATTCATGGACTGCAATGATTGCCTTGATTTGAAAGGTGGATTCTGTTGGGAATCAGGCACGTTTACGGAGGGAAAAATAAAAATTTTATATGAAAAACAAGTTTAATCATATGAATACGTATTCGATAATAGCAATTAATTCCGTACCTTAATGCTTCCAGCGCAAATTAAAATAAACATTTGCATACCTTAATGCTTCCAGCGAAATTAAAATACAACATGCGTATAATTAATTCGATAATTAAATCAAAGTAGCATGCTCGCAGTAAATCATAATTCATACATAAACAATTTCACGAAATCATTCAAGTAAAATCATACTGTGAATATCAACGATTAATTTAATCATATTAAATTAAAAACCTAATTAAACGGAGCTGAAAAATACCTCTTGAAGCATGAGGTGAATTCTCGGATTGAAGCAAACTGCCACAGAAACCAATTCGTGCACTCTGGAGCAACGGCGGCGAAGCGGCGGCGGTGGAGATTGGCAGCGGACGTGTGTGTGTGAGCGGCTAGGGTTTATTGTGTTTTTCTCACTTGTGTACAAGATCTATTAATATTGTATTTATAGTGTCTTGTATATAAGCCGCAACGGGCTTAAGTTGGACCGAACCCAACAGCTTAAGTTCGTTAGTTTTTCTTCGCTCGTTTCTCATAATACAATGATCGGAAAATTATAACAATTATATTTTGGGAATTATTGAAACGTCCTCGTCGTTACAAATGCCAAATCTCGATTTCAAATTCCTAAAACTACAAACCCTAAATCAGTGGACTTGCTAAATTTGGAAACTTCCCAATTTAGAAAGTTCACTAAGATGTTCGTCTAGTTCTTTCCTTTTCTTATTCTCGTTCATAATTCCTAATTACGAATGTTGGACTAAATCGTATTGACTTCCAATTATGCAAAGATTAAACATTTTTATCTTTGACCGTTTATTCAAAGAACTCGAGTGCACGAGCAGTGCGACCCTCGATGGTTCGTGTGTAAGCTAGCCGTGGGTCCACAACTCTTTGTGGTTTAAACTCGTCCCTAGAGTTATAGTTAAGATGAAGCTCGTTTCAACTTAATCACCCAACGAATCAAGATTGGCGTCTAGCAACTACGCATCATGATTCCCTAGATACAAATGAAGTGCCTGCAAAAACCGGGGTGATATAGTTAACGTACATTACGATCCCTTCGATTCACATGTCCCGATTGAACTACAAACATTGGTTCATTGAGACCTCCTTTATAGTTCAATAAATGTGCAATCGTTCTAAGTGTTGTAATCGTTACGTGCATGACTTAGATAATCAAATTCCCTAATCATCACTTAGTCAGCTCTGGCCATAGACTTAAAGATTACAAACCATGAGAACACACAGGACATCCAAGACTATTCTAGTGATCGAATCCCCGACTACAATGCACATACCTCCCACTAGATTTCGGATTGCACGAACACTGGCCCTTGGGGCGGTCCTCGGTGGAACTCAGGGACAGGTTGTTGGTCGAAAACCTACACGCAAGTGCACGTATCGTACAAGTAATATAGTGGACTAAAAGTCCGGATATCGAACCCACAGGGAATATTTAATTATCTAATCCTAGACGCTAAATTCTACCAATTATTATCAAGCCCACCCTACACAGTCGACTTTAGAGAGAATTAAACTAAATTAAAAACAAGCAAAAACAAGAAAGCAATTTAAAACGAAGATTTAATCAAGATAAGCAAGCCTAGGATTTTATTCTTCCCCCTATGTGATTATTACTCCCCCAATTCCTTCAATTATGCAAGCAATTAACCCGAATTATTAACCTGAGATGCTATAATAATCATAACCAGCTTCCGCGTGTATTACGATTCGAATACTCTAGATTCAATTACTATATTCCTATGCAATTAATTCTAGAACACAATATTAAGCACAAATCTCAATAATGGTTACCTAAGAGATTAACTATATTCCTATGTTAATACCACAAAGGCTCTTCTACCACAGTTCTAATTATTAACCCGATCTTCGATTCATGCGATTAACAATAACATAAAAGCACATAAGTTGATCAAGTTCATGCACTTAATAAAACAAGTAGAAGAAATAATCCGGAATTAAAACTTGCATAAAATCATAGAAAAGGGTTCATAAATCCCACATAGGGTTCCAAATAAAATCCTAGAAATAAAGACTTAGCTACTCGTAATTCTTATGATAAATAAAATAAAATAAATAAATTAAATAAGAAAAACTATGCTTGAATCTTCGTTGATCTTCTTTGCTCTTGATTTTGCGTCGTAAGATGGATCCCCAATTGTGTGCTTGGCTTGGTCTTATATAGGGTGAAGAACTTGGGGCAGAAAGCAGTTTCCTTGTGCAATTAAAATCCCTTTACTGCGCAGCTTCGGAGTCTCGGACGGGGGTCCCACAATTTGCACTAAAACTGGGACGGGGGTCCGAGCCTTAAATCTTCAGAATTTTGATATTTTCACTTTTGACCCATATTTTTGCCAAAATTGCAGTTTTGACCCCATACTTTTCCAATTCTTCAATTTGTACCTAAAATACAATAAATCAACTTTTCAAAGCACCAATTATCGTTAAAACACACCAAAAGCTCAAATAAAAAGATACGATAAAGTGTAAAAATATACACTTAACACACCCCCAAACATGAACTTTTGCTTGTCCTCAAGCAAAATCTACCAATAAGCAAATAACTCAACTATAACATCTCATCACATAGATCAATGGTCAACTTCACGTTTTCAGAACTTGTAATTATAATGACAATTCTTAGGCATTCGCAAGCTCAAAATTCAACAACACTTAGTCACTCACCATTACCAAAAACCACAATTCATACAATTGCTTCAAGCATCCAATATTTGCAAATTAAAGATAGAAAGAATTTATACTTACATGCATATGCTTGACTCCAAATACTCACCAAATTATTCTACTCTGCTAATATCGAACATTAAGCTATTGGGATCATTGGGGCTTTGTGGCTTTCAATTGTTAGGCTCTTTGGTTCGAGGTAGGAAATATGGGTATGTGTGGCTATTCTTCTTGAATTTAGGTGATTACGCCAAAATTTGAAAGATAGGCGTTTGATACAATGAATTCACCTCTACGGACTTTAATAAACTCGATTTTCAAAAGTCAAAAGTCTCCACTTTTGCTTTTGAGGCAATGGATCGAGTTTTCAAAAATACTTCAACAACTAGTCCTTATTTCTCCCTTCTAGTCTCTTCTTCTTCTTCTTCTTCTTTTTTTTTTTTTTTTTTTTTTTTCGAAGAAGAAGAATGTCCTTATAAAAATTTTCGACCGAACTTCAAGGGTTAATTTTTCAAGAGTCTCCACTTTTCTTTCGAAGAAGAAGAATGTCCTTATAAAAATTTTCGACCGAACTTCAAGGGTTAATTTTTCAAGAGTCTCCACTTTTCTACCTTATACACATGGCTAAAAGAAAGAACACCTTTTCTCCGAGGCTCAAATCAAGGTTCTAAGGAATATTTCGATAAAAAGGTCGGCTTGAAAGGCTCAAATGGTTCAAAGAAGGCCCAAATCATATCCCAAATCACTCACTACTCAATACTTCGTATCATAACTTTCCTAAGGTGAGTCTTAAAACCGAACATAGCATGATCTAGCACAAATTAATTCCAAATTTAAAATACAAAACATTCAACCAAAGCAATGCACAAAATGTGATTCCTAGCAATAATTCGCTTCTAAGTCCCGTTGAATCGAAAGCTAAACAAACATCAAATCCTTATCACACAAAAGAAGCAATCTCATCATCAAACATTGATCACCTCTCATCATCATAAATCATCGATGCATTCGACTCAAGCAATTTTTTTTTTTCGGAAAAACGAGAAAAACAATAAAAACGAATAAAACCTAATGCATGCAAACTAAAACAAACAAGCACAAAAATAACATGTTTTTCACCCCCAAACTTAAAATTTTCGTTGCCCTCAACGAAATTAGCACAAAGTTTAAGGATAGAAAACACCTGATTTAGTCGGAGTCGATGTGATCGGGGTTCTCCTCCCTCGCTCTCTCACGCTCGTCCTCATTGGAAAGCTCGGGTACGGTGACATTTTTCTTTCCCTTTCCCTTCCCTTTGGAAGATGATGCTTAGCTCGTGTGGCCTCGTTTGTTGGATGACATAGTTGGGAGAGAGGTTGGAATAGATTCGGTGAGAATTGGTTGACAATCGAACTCAAAATTTGGTTGGAGCAAAATGTCGAACACCTTGTGGGCGTGCCTTGAAAGAGTAGATTTTGGAGAATTTGGTTCGATTCTCTAGCCTCCTTGTGTGTAGGATTTGGAGAGAACGAACGAGGAGGGTTTAGGAAATAATGGGGGAGAAAATCTGATTTTTAAATATTTAAAACGCCCCAACTAGGTTCGGACGGCCGTCCCGGTTTTTGTGCTATATTTCGGACGGCCGTCCGAAATTTTTTCTCCTTACTGGTTTTGGGACGGCCGTCCCACATTTACACCTATTTTTGGGACGGCCGTCCCACAGGCAGTGGTGCAATTTTCTTTCTTTTTTTTTTTTTTTTTTTACAGACGGCTGACTCGACCCTCGATCACGTTTTCGACCCTGAAAAGTAAAATTCAAATAGTGAATTAGAATGCATGCTTATGACAATAAAAAAAAACGAAACAAAAAATTAACGAAAACTACGAAAAACAATAAAGCTCGGGTTGCCTCCCGAGAAGCGCTAAGTTTAAAGTCTTCAGCCAGACTTCGCTTGTTGAAATTTTTATGTCCAATCCAAAGCCTTGTAGATTGTGCATCCATCCATGAGCTTTTTCACTTCAATTGCAACCGATACAAGGATAGGATTGCAATATGTCAGGGTCCACCTTAGCTTGTAGTCTTTCTTAGTTGTAATCAATCGGTACGAAGCCAAGATGGGATCTTCATCACCCGCTCCCTCAAATCGGTACACAAAAACCTCACGTCCGCGTATAACCTCCACTTCAAACACATTCGTCTTCTCATCAACCTCTATTGATGCCTTCAAAGCCACGTCAGGAATAACAATAAGATCATCAATTTGAATATTTGCACTAACCACATCCATCCCCTTCTTCTCTTGTTCCGAGACATCTTTGGAGTTGAGCTCGATTGCATTCTCATATTCATCCTCCTTAAGCGTCTTCGTAAGTTCATTTTCCTTCTCATCGACAATATTTTCTAGGTCTAAAGGATTTTTCTCACTACAAGTTGTAGACGAATTTTCTTTGTTGCAATCATTCTCGATATTGTCTGAAATATTTTCAAGAGACCTTTGGCGCTTGAATTCTTCCAACTGTAACTCCAGTCTCCGGATAGATGCTTGAGTGGATTTCATAAATTCTTCAAGGACGGAATTCAAATAACACTCCTGAACAGTGGGCTCTCGTGGCGTGTTGGTGTATGTGTTCCAATAACCGCCGTTGGTGTTATCTATGAAATTATTCGCTTTCGGTGCATACCAACATTGGTTAGTGTAATGATCTCCACCACATCTTGAACAAAGTAACGGCATATTATAGGTATTTTGGAGGTATTCGCCAGACGGAAGCAATTCATATCCCGTTTGAGTTTCGCGAAAATTGTAACCTGACATGTAACCAAAGAAAAGAGAAAAAAAAATATTAAAAAAAAATTAATTTGGGTGAATCATGAAAATTGTTCAAATTTAGAGCTAGAATAAAATAAATAATTAAAACATTCCCCGACAACAGGGCCAAAAACTTGTTGGTCGAAAACCTACACGCAAGTGCACGTATCGTACAAGTAATATAGTGGACTAAAAGTCCGGATATCGAACCCACAGGGAATATTTAATTATCTAATCCTAGACGCTAAATTCTACCAATTATTATCAAGCCCACCCTACACAGTCGACTTTAGAGAGAATTAAACTAAATTAAAAACAAGCAAAAACAAGAAAGCAATTTAAAACGAAGATTTAATCAAGATAAGCAAGCCTAGGATTTTATTCTTCCCCCTATGTGATTATTACTCCCCCAATTTCTTCAATTATGCAAGCAATTAACCCGAGTTATTAACCTGAGATGCTAAAATAATCATAACCCGCTTCCGCGTGTATTACGATTCTAATACTCTAGATTCAATTACTATATTCCTATGCAATTAATTCTAGAACACAGTATTAAGCACAAATCTCAATAATGGCTACCTAAGAGATTAACTATATTCCTATGTTAATACCACAAAGGCTCTTCTACCACAGTTCTAATTATTAACCCGATCTTCCGATTCATGCGATTAACAATAACATAAAAGCACATAAGTTGATCAAGTTCATGCACTTAATAAAACAAGTAGAAGAAATAATCCGGAATTAAAACTTGCATAAAATCATAGAAAAGGGTTCATAAATCCCACATAGGGTTCCAAATAAAATCCTAGAAATAAAGACTTAGCTACTCGTAATTCTTATGATAAATAAAATAAAATAAATAAATTAAATAAGAAAAACTATGTTTGAATCTTCGTTGATCTTCTTTGCTCTTGATTTTGCGTCGTAAGATGGATCCCCAATTGTGTGCTTGACTTGGTCTTATATAGGGTGAAGAACTTGGGGAAGAAGGCAGTTTCCTTGTGCAATTAAAATCCCTTTACTGCGCAGCTTCGGAGTCTCGGACGGGGGTCCCACAATTTGCACTAAAACTGGGACGGGGGTCCGAGCCTTAAATCTTCAGAATTTTGATATTTTCACTTTTGACCCATATTTTCGCCAAAATTGCAGTTTTGACCCCATACTTTTCCAATTCTTCAATTTGTACCTAAAATACAATAAATCAACTTTTTAAGCACCAATTAGCGTTAAAACACAACAAAAGCTCAAATAAAAAGATACGATAAAGTGTAAAAATATACACTTAACACAGGTCATGATACAGCTGGTCCTCTAGTTAAGTCACGGTGATGTCTAGGTTTTAAGGACTAATGGTGTACAACAATATCATATAGATCTCTAGTCGATTATTGAGAACCACTTAGAGATTTCTAGGATGAGGGAGTTCAGTGAACTAGTTGACTTATGAGCACCGACTTATGTATGCCGATATCACAATACCGTTTACTTATTAGATTCAATACACATACACTAAGTGCTAGTCTCTTAATGGGAAAGGCCGATATCCTCATTGGTGGCGTAACCCTTCGACTAGGAGCACGGTTTAACAGTTATAATACTTAAGTAAATATCTCACGATCCTAGTAGATCAAATATAAGTAATTGTAATAACTGTAAGGACTATATCTATGTTTGTACAAGGGACAAAGATATAGAATGCCAAGTTGTTTTATCATTAATACAAAAAATGATTATCTATTACAAGAATAAATGAAAAGACCACAGCCACAAGTTGGCTTGTTGGTCACCTACTCTAACAATCTCCCACTTGACCTAAAGACAACTACCCATAAATCCTAATCCCATGGACTCTCGATGTTTCTCGTGGATCGACCTTGGTAAAGGCTTCGTGAAGAGGTCTGCTACGTTCTCTTCCGAGGTGACTCGTTTTATTTTTATTTCACCTCTACCAATGATCTCTCGGATCACATGATACTTCCTTAGAATATGCTTGGACTTCTGATCAGATCTCAGCTCCTTAGCTTGCGCCACGGATCCGGTGTTATCGCAGTACAACGGTACTGGATCATTAGCATTATGAACAATACCCAACTCTTGGATGAATTTCCTTATCCAACTTCCTTCTTTTGCAGCTTCGAATGCTGCAATATACTCAGCTTCGGTAGTGATATCGGCCGTCGTGCTTTGCTTGGAACTCTTCCAACACACGGCACCACCATTAGGCGCGAATACAAATCCCGAGTTCGACTTTGAGTCATCCACATCCGATTGAAAACTAAAGTCGGTAAAGCCCTCTAATTTCAACTCGGCACCCCCATAGACCAAAAATGTATCCTTAGTCCTTCGCAAGTACTTGAGGATATCTTTCACAACCTTTCAGTGAGCTGGACCGGGGTTAGACTGATATCTGCTTGTGACATTCACAACATACACAATATCGGGTCTAGTACATACAATGCCATACATTGTGCTTCCTATGGCAGAATCATATGGCGTCCTTTTCATCTCCTCGATTTCACAAGGTGTCTGAGGACACATGGATTTCGAGAGATAAACCCCATGGGACATTGGCAAGAATCCCTTCTTGGATTCTTTCATGCTAAACCGTTTCATAAGTGTGTTTATGTACAGGGTTTGGGATAACCTAGTATCTTCCTAGCTCTATCTCTATAGCTACTGTTGGCGCCAGATTTCCGACTATTGAAGATCGAGGAAATCCGCCAAGTTTTGGAATTAAAAGATTGGCAAAGATTTGTTTTCCATATTTATTTTGGAATTTGTTAGCGTCCTATTTTATAATACTTCTATTAGGACTTAGATTCATCTCCATGTATTTTATTCTAGTTAGGTAATCATTTTCATGTATTTATCTAGAATAGAAGTAGAAATCAACTAGGATTCTCTTATCTAGTTAAATAGATTTCTTGGAGTTCAAGTTAGATCTTAGGGATTATTTTCGTGGCTATATAAGCCTCGAAGACATACAAGAACCGTGTGCATTACTTGGAAGAAAAACCACTTCATAGCATCGAAGGTTTGCTAAGGCGTTCTGCGGAGCAGGACTGTGCCATCTTTGCACTGTGCCACGCTGTGTGCCAACATATACAGATCTGTTGTATAGATCTCAAGGGAGATCAACCACGTTTCTGAAGGGAGTTCAGGCCTGAAGGGAGTTCGAGGCACGCGGTGTGGAGCTGTTGTTGGAAGAGACACGGAGTTCAAGTTGTGTACAAGAACGGCATAAAGAATTAAAGAGGGAGTATTAATTATTTTTATAAGCCCTATTAACGTACACTGTAAATCTGAACTAGTGAAATCGTGTTTGCAGGTCCACGTGGATGTAGGGCACATTTGTGTCTGAACCACATTAAATTATTGTGTTTGTTTACTCGCTTTCAGTAGTTTATAACTGTGTTAACACAAGAATTGTAGTTGTAACTGAATATTGTTCCCACAACAACTGTTACAACTTAGGTTAACAGATTTTCTTAGGCATATAAATCTACAATTGGTATCAGAGCCTTTCACTAGATATACATAGTGTGTGATTTTGGGAATTTGAATGCTCATATGGAATGCGGTTCCACGACTTGCCCACCACTGCTTACTGGAACCGATTACTCTCATTGGAAGACCAAGATGAAGATGTTCATCAAGTCAATGGATGAAGATGCATGGCGCACAGTTCTGACTGGCTGGAAACGACCTGTTGCCACAGATGAAAAAGAAATTCAAACTGAGAAACATGAAAAAGACTGGAGCAAAACTGAGCAGATTGCCGCAAATATGAATTCCAAAGCATTGAATGCCATATTCAATGGAATTGATATCAATCAATTAAAAATCATCTCAGCATGTTAGTGTGTCAAAGAAGCATGGGAAAAATTACAAACATCGTATGAGGGAACAACCTCTGTTCGATTATCAAAACTTCAGATGCTCGCCACTCGCTTTGAGGATCTTCGAATGGAAGAGAATGAAACCGTAAGCGATTTTAATTCGAAACTATGCGATATCTCAAATGAAGCTCATGGGCTTGGTGAAACCTATCCTGAAGTCAAGCTTGTTCGTAAAGTGTTGAGATCAATGCCAGACCGATTCGCATACAAGGTCATAGCTATTGAGGAACCAAGTGATGTGAACTCATTGCGACTTGAAGATCTGATCGGAAATTTGCAGACATTTGAGAACAAGTTGTACATCAGCAAAATGGATAAAGAAATAACAATTGCTCTACAAACAGTCGCTGTGACAACTTCATCAGTGCCCCCAGTTCCCATGGCAGCACTCGAAGTCAAGATAACAAAATTCATGTCTCTAATAGCTAAAAACTTTGGAAAACTCGTGAATATGAATGGACATCCTACAAGTTTTGAAAGAAAACCCAGAAGTCCTACAAATAAGCAAGAAGTGAGGAAGGGGATTCGATGTAGAGAATGTCGCGGCTATGGTCATCATCAAGTTGAATGTGCAAACACTCTAAAGAAGCAAGGAAAATCACTTGCTACAACCTGGAGTGACGATAACTCTGAATCTGATGATGACATTGAAGCAAGTGATGCGGAAACAAGTATTGACTTATGTGGTACATGCAGGGTTACTGATGTGACACAAGATGATGTCACGTACACTGAGCCGTCACACCTTAGGATCACTGAAGTGACACAGGGTGATGTCACATGCACTGAGCCACCACACCTCAGGTATGCTACTCGTAATCTCGAGAATCATAGAAATTTAAACACCATTTTTTTTCCCACGGGAGAAGAAGATTGAGAGGAAGATGAAGAATGCTCCATTGAGAAGATTCAAAAGCAGCTAAACGATCTTCTAAAGCAGTGTCATGAGGTTGGTGATGAAAACAAGTGTTTGAAGGAGAAAGTAAAGGAACTGGAAGAGGAGAATGAAGCAGTTAAAGTCAACCTGAAGGCCAAAATCGATGAACTTGAATTGGAAAATGAGGTACTGGAGGTAAAGCAAGATTTTTCTTTGAAGATATTGACAATATTATAAAAGAATTGCTGAGACGTTTGCGAAACAACGATTGCAATAAGACAAGGCAGATCAAGAAAAATCCTGCTCGAATGAAAAATGTTGAACCCTGCCTCAACCTGAAGTGTGACAACTCCCGTTAAAAAGTTAAATCGCACTATGATTCTTCCGTTAAACAGGTTAGATGAAATTTTAAATGTTCATCCCTCAAATCCTGATAAACTTGGTCTTGGCTATACTGGGAGTAAGTTCGATGGTAAACCAAATCTGAATCGAAAAATTAATTTTGTGAATAATACTGTCAAACCTACTCCACAACATGTTGCCTCACAGTCTTATACAAAAAAGTTTGTGCCAACTTGTAATTTATGTCACAAAGTAGGACCAGCTAGGCCAAAATGCTTTAAGAGATGAAAAATGATAAATAAGAGTTTAGCATATCAATCATCCAATTCCGCTGCATGGGATCACAATTCCCAAAGAAGATACTCTGATAATAAATGGATGAATAAGTATAATGCAAACTGCTTTCCTGCTATTCTTTCTTTAAAATCATGTACTACTAACTCTTGGTATTTTGATAGTGGTTGCTCCAAGCATATGACAGGTGTATCTAATTTATTAAAGAACCTGCATAATGTGTCTGGTGGACAAGTTACTCGTGGTGATGGAAACAAGGCATTTGTGAAAGGAAAAGGTAACTTGGATGTTGGAGTATTACCTAACCTTGATAACGTTCTGTATGTAGAGGGTTTGAAATCAAACCTACTCAGCGTAAGTTAGTTATGTGATCTATACGACTCAATGTTGTTCACCAAGCGTAAGTGTGAAGTGTTTGATCAAAACAACAGGTGTGTTCTATCTGGTTATAGATCCTCTGATAATTGTTATAAAATTGGTCAAACTGACCAAGTTGAACAGTGTCCCTTCCACCACCTCTGATATCACAGATCTGTGCTGCCATCGACTGGGGAATTTGAATTTTCAGGATCTAACACGAAATATTAATGCAGGTTGTGTGAAAGGTGTTCCCCAACTAAACTCCAATACACCAGATTTATGTGGCGACTTTCTAATGGGGGAACAAACTGAGAGCAATGGAAGAGAAATACCAGAAGACAAAATCACACAAGTATCAGTGCCAACATCTGATGTCACAACTGAAGATGTTACCACTAGTAAAGAAGGTATGAAAACTTGCAATAAGCCTAAGGTTGACTACCAAGAAATGGTCAGGTATGTCTATTTCACTTCCACTGTTGAACCAAAAAACGTTAAAGAAGCAATTCTTGATGAATTTTGAGTGTTAGCCAAGCTTGAGGAACTTGAGCAGTTTTCTCGAAATGACATGTGGGAACTAGTTCTGAGTGATGACAAGGTAAAGCAACTAGGGGATGGGATATTTATCGCACAGAGCAAATATGTCAAGAACGTGGTAAGTAAATTTGGGTTGAAAACGGCAAAGCCTTTAACAACACCAATGACCTCAATTGAGAAGTTGGGACGAGATTGTGATGGCACAGACGTTGATTCCACACTTTACAGGAGCTTGATAGGAAGTTTGTTTTATCTTACTACTAGTAGATATGATATTTGTTTCAGTGTAGGTATTGGTGCTAGGTACCAAGCAAGCCCTAAAGAGAGTCATTTGAGTGTTGTAAAGCGCATTATGCGGTATGTTAGTGGAACACCCGAATTGAGAAAATGGTATTCAAAAGATACTAACAATTGTCTTGCAGGGAACAGTGATGCTGTCTGGACAGGAGATGTGGATGAATGAAAAAGTACCACAGGAGGTTGTTTCTACATGGGTAACAACTTGGTATCTTGGTACAGTAAGAAACAAAATTCCATTTCCTTATCTAGTGCTGAGTCTGAATACATAGTTGCAGGTAGTTGTTGCACTCAACTCCTTTGGATGCAACATATGTTAAATGACTATGGATTTCGTGAAAAAGAGTTGCATGTCTTTTGTGATAATGAGAGTGCCATAAATATTTCAAAAAATCCTGTTCAGCATTCTAGGACAAAACATATAGATATTCGTCTTCATTTCATCAGGAATTTAGTAGAACAGAAACTTGTCACCATAGACTATGTGTCCACAGACAATCAGTTGGCTGATATTTTCACAAATCTCCTGGATTTCCTTAGATTTGATTCCTTGCGTAAAGCGCTTGGAATTTGCAATGTGCAAAATTAAGCTATACACATGATAGTGCAATCATCTTTTTATTTTGTCCGGATTGCACTTGATCTACTATTCGGACATATTATGTGTCACCTACTTATGTGATAACATCGCACAGCTTATGTTAATCCTTGTTTTGCTTGGAATAGTAGTGATTGAGGTATCATTTTGACTAAATGTGGTTTGCTAGTTTTTGTGGATTAACCTTTTGTTTCCGCAGTAAGTTCCGATAGAAGTGTGTTGCCCCCTCTATCGGGAGTGATCAATGCCTATGGCCTCATTCATCTCAAAGATCATACTCCTATAGGAAGAATTATGCCATTTGCATATGCATTCCCGACTTCTAATTAAAAGCTATGTGAATTCTTAAGAAGGTTGCCCTCCTAATATTTGGTTGAACTTTATGTCAACAAATCACAAAAAAAAAAAAAAATCTACGGATTTTTGCCAAAAAAAAAAGGTGTGATTTTTTTGGGATGTTGTTCAGGTAAGTATTAGTGAAATTCTTCTTGAAGTTCACGATCGAATTGTTGTGCTAATCGCATATGCATTCATAACCCCATTAAAATATGTAATTTATGATTTCTTGAGTATGGTCATGGGGCTCTAGGCATATCGTGCATCCAAGAGCATGTTGGTGGCATTCTATCGTGTCTTGCTCTAAGTTCTTTTGATTAATCCTTGAAAACAAGGCACTATACATTTTTTCTCTTGTGACCTCCTTGGTTTTCTTTCCTTTTAAAACTCGGGTTATACATAATGCTGCAACATCCCTCTATATATATATATATATATATATATATATATATATATATTCTTGATTTTTTTATTTTTTTCACATCTCTGGAAATCTAGGGTTTCTGAGTTTATTATGGCCTCTGGCTGACTGTTGACACATGGCTGTCTTGATACGTGATCTGTTCGAATCTCTAAAGAAGCGTGTGGGCATATACTTCTGTTTTATCGTGATGTTTGTGGGATCTGTTTCTATCCTATCTTTAGGGCTTCTAGGATTTCTCAATATTTCTTCTACTCGACCTCTCTCTCCAATATCTCTCTACGTTTTTCGAAAGCTACTCATCTCTTCTCTTTTCTGTGCTCCACAGATTTAATATGGAAAGAGAAAAATCGGTCGAGGGGTCTGAAATGAGGAAGCACAAACAACTGTGCATCGCCGTCCGTCAAGAAGTCTGGAAAAACGTCAAAGTCTGTGACAACAACAGTGGTCTCTGTAGTTCCCATCTCTGTCGTGGCCACAAATTCGGAGCCCACAGTCACACATGTGCAGTCACCAGCCCCAAGCTCCAAATAAGGTGTTGTCTCTGATCCGCTAGACAACATTCTGGTTGACAATGATCCTTCTATGTCTAAGGCAGAAGACGTTGGTGGTGAAGACCATATCGCAATTGAAGAAGCTACTTTCAGCTATGCCGGCCTCAAAGGACGTTTGAGAGCAATTATGGTCTTGCGGATGAGTCATACGCTTCGAGTGGCCACCAATCTCTTTCTGAGCAGACTTATGCTACCTTTACTGCCGTACATCCAACTATATCTGAGTCATCAGAATCTTCACCTGAATCCTAACTTTCTGTTGATTCTCCGTTGTTGGGTTTCGCGGTTACTTGCGAAGGGAAATTTTTCAATGTGGCTCCTGAATTGAATAAAGATTTTTACCGGTGTAAGAATAAAATCACTGTTAAGCCCTTTGTGTCAATGACACCATAGCCGTTGTGATCACTGTATGCCGGGTTTCTCTGAAGCATCACTCATGTTGTTTTTGTCAACATTTGGGAGTACATGTTTGCTCAAACTGGAGCTCTTGCTAACTCTCGCAGAAAAAATTGGAGTGATGTCTACATTTTCCCTCGTTGATCTAACATTCCTTGTCACCACATTTCTTATAAGTTGCTCTCAAGGCGAAGAAGAGTTCACTTAATGAATCTGCTCCCATGACATCTGGTTGCTCCTGAAATTGGTTGTATCAACGAGGATTTCCCAAAAATTCATGTGAGCATTACATCTGTTCTCCCAGCCATGCATGAACAATTTGCAACTTTGGCACAGTCTGGTCAGAAAGGGGGAGTAACAACAACTCCAGATGCCCCAGCAAAAACTGCCATACAAAAAGGAGAAACTTTAATGAGGAAGCAGCAGTCCACAACCGCAAGGCAAAGCGTCCAGCAATTCTCATGATAATGATCTGCTCTCCGACTATGATTATTAAGGGAAGTTTCCTTGAAAAACCTTTTTGTTGTCCTTTTTGAACTGCTTAAATATGTTTTATTTAGGACTGTTATGGTTATGATTAATTTCCTTCCTTTTGGATATCACCTTGGTTATATTTATTTTGTGCCTTGGGCTTGTTTTGGATAACTTTGTGTTGCAGGAAATTTCTTTGTTACAACATCTATGTCTTGCAACTTCTATTGTACTAACAGTATGTGATGCAAAGGGAGTTAATCATTTCTGCAAAGAGAGAAAATATCATATGCAGGGGGAGTTCTTGTTAAATATGGATTATGACCAATCTATGCCAAAGGGGAGTTTGTTGGCGCCAGATTTCCGACTATTGAAGATCAAGGAAATCCGCCGAGTTTTGGAATTAAAAGATTGGCAAAGATTTGTTTTCCATATTTATTTTGGAATTTATTAGAGTCCTATTTTGTAATACTTCTATTAGGACTTAGATTTATTTCCATGTGTTTTATTCTAGTTCGGTATCTTTGGTATTTATCTAGAATAGAAGTAGAAATCAACTAGGATTCTATTACCTAGTTAAATAGAATTCTTGGGGTTCAAGTTAGGTCTTAGGGCTTATTTTCGTGGCTATATAAGCCTCCAAGACATACAACTGTTGGGAATCGGACACGTGTACGCAGCGAAAAACAAATATTTTATGTGAATTAAACGAATTTAAAACACATAAACACATGCTCGGTAATTGAAAACAATTAATTGCGTACCTTTGCGCTTCGAGCGAAATTAAAAACAACACACATGCGAATTATTTAATCGAAATTAAATCAAATAGCATGCTCGCATTAAATCAAATAATCATGCTCGCAGTAAATAAACAATTTCATGAAGTCAAATAAAATCATACAACATACTTACTAAACGAACATACATATTTAATTTAATTAAAACCGAATCGAACGACAACGGATTCGAAACTTTACCTCTTGAAGCGTGAGGTAGGCGCACTAAACGAAGCTAGATTGCCACGGAAACCAATCCGTGCAATCCGGGGCAGCAACGGCGAAACGGCAGCAGTGGCGGTGCGAGCTACAGCGGCGCGTGTGGCTCACGCGCTGTCTTTGGGTGGCGCATGGAGGCACGTGCGTCGTCGGCTCGGGGGCTGCTCCTCGATTCTTCGATCTTCGATCTTTGTGCTCTCGGATTTTACCTTGTATACTTCGATCTACTAAAACGTGGCACTAGACACGAAGTAGTTAGAATAAAACGGAAGAAACAAAAAGAGAAAAGAACTACAAATTTGGATCGGCCAATGGATGGCCGATTCCGGCGAGATGGTGGCGACGGCGGCGGTGGTGGCCGCGGATTGAGGTCGGCCGAGAGAGGTTAGAGCGGCTAGGGTTTTCTAGGGTTGTATGTTGTGTGCAAGACCTATAAATCAAGTATTTATAGTGTCTTGCATAAAAGCCCTAACGAGCTTAAGTTGGACCGGGACCAACAACTTAAGTTCGTTAGTCTTTTATTCGCTCGTTTCTCTCAATTCAATGATTGGAAAATTGTAACGATTACATTTTCGGAATCATTATAATGTCCTCGTCATTACGAGTCCCAACTCTCGATTTCCAACTTTCCAAAAGTGGAACCCCTAATTCAGTGCACTTTCTAAATTTGGAAACTTCCCGATTTAGAAAGTTCACTATGATGTTCGCCTATTATTTTCCTTTTTCTTATTCTCATTCATAATTCCAAATTACGAATGTTGGATCCAATCATATTGACTTCCAATTATGCAAAGATAAAACATTTTTATCTCTGACCGTTTATTCAAAGATCTTATGTGCACGAGCAGTGTGACCCTCGATGGTTCAGGTGTAAGCTAGCCGTGGGCCCACAACTCTTTGTGGTCAAAACTCGTCCCTTAGAGTTATGATTAAAATGAAGCTCGTTTCACCTTAATCACCCAACGAATCAAGATTGGCGTCTAGCCACTACGCGCATGATTCCCTAGATACAAATGAAGTGCCTGCAAGAACCTTTTGATATAGTTAGCGTACAGTACGATCCCTTTGATTCATATGTCCCGATTGAACTAAAGGCATTGGTTCAGCGAGACCTCCTTAGTAGTTCACTAACTGTGCGATCATTCTAAGTGTTGTAATCATTACAAGCATGACCTAGAGAATCGAATTCTCTAATCAACACTTAGTCAGCTCTGGCCAGAGACTTAGAGATTACAAACTATGAGAACACACAGGACATCCAAGACTATTCTAGCGATCGAATCCCCGACTACAATGCACAGACCTCCCACTAGATTTCGGACTGCCCCTTGGGGTGGTCCTCGGTGGAACTCAGGAACAGGTCACGATACAGCTGGTCCTCTAGTGAAGTCACGGTGATGTCTAGGTCATAAGGACTAATGGTGTACAACTATACCATAAATATCTCTACTCGATTATTGAGAACCACTTAGAGATTTCTAGGGTGAGGGAGTTTAGTGAACTCGTCAACTTACGAGCACCCACTTATGCATGCCGATATCACAATACCGTTTACTGATGAGATGCAGTACACATACACTAAGTGCTAGTCTCTTAATGGGAAAGGCCGATATCCTCATTGGTGGCGTAACCCTTCGACTAGGAACACGTTTAACAGTTGTAATACTAAAGTAAATATCTCACGATCCTAACGATCAATTACTAGTACTTGTAATAACTGTAAGGACTATATCTATGCTTGTGACAAAGGGACAAAGATATAGAATGCCAAGGTGTTTTATCATTAATACGAAAAATGTTTGTTTATTACAATAATAAATGGAAAGATCACAGCCACAAGTTGGCTTGTTGGTCACCTACTCTAACAATCTCCCACTTGACCTAAAGCCAAACTACCCATGAATCGCAATCCCATCGACTCTCGATGTTTCTCGTGGACCAACCTTGGTAAAGGCTTCGTGAAGGGGTCTGCTACGTTCTCTTCCGAGGTGACTCGTTCTACTTTAACTTCACCTCTATCAATGATCTCTCGGATCACATGATACTTCCTCAGAATATGCTTGGACTTCTGATGAGATCTCGGCTCCTTAGCTTGCGCTACGGCTCCGGTGTTATCACAGTACAACGGTACTGGATCATTAGCATTAGGAATGACACCCAACTCTTGGATGAATTTTCTTATCCAAGTCCCTTCATTTGCAACTTCGGACGCTGCAATGTATTCAGCTTCGGTAGTGGAATCGGCCGTCGTGCTTTGCTTGGAACTCTTCGAACAAAACAGCACCACCATTAAGCGTGAATATAAATCCCGAGTTCGACTTTGAGTCGTCCACATCCGATTGAAACCTAGAGTCGGTATAGCCCTCTAATTTCAACTCGGTACCCCCATAGACCAAAAATATATCCTAAGTCCTTCGTAAGTACTTGAGGATATCTTTCACGGCCTTCCAGTGAGCTGGACCGGGATTAGACTGATATCGGCTTGTGACACTCACAGCATACGCAATATCGGGTCTCGTACACAGCATGCCATACATTATGCTTCATATGGCAGAAGCAGAAGGCGTCCTTTTCATCTCCTCGATTTCACTAGGTGTCTGAGGACACATAGATTTCGAGAGACGAACCCCATGGGACATTGGAAAGAATCCCTTCTTGGATTCTTCCATGCTAAACCATTTCATAACGGTGTCTATGTACAGGCTTTGGGATAAGCCAAGCATCTTTGTAGCTCTATCTCTATAGATCCGTATTCCTAATACGTAAGATGCTTCTCCCAAATCCTTCATTGAGAAACGTGTGGACAACCATGCTTTCGTTTGTTGCAACATTCCTACGTCATTCCCAATGAGTAGAATGTCATCAACATAAAGCACCAAAAATATTACTGCCCTCCTACTAACCTTCTTGTATACACAAGGTTCCTCCGGATTCTTTTCAAAATCAAACTCTTTGATAGTTGACTTGAACCTAATATTCTAACTACGGGATGCTTGTTTCAATCCATAAATGGATCGCTGGAGTTTACAAACCTTTTGCTCACTTCCAGAAGATATGAAGCCTTCCGGTTGCGCCATGTAAATTTCTTCATCAATGTCTCCATTAAGGAAAACGGTCTTCACATCCATTTGCCATATCTCGTAGTCGTACCACGCAGCTATGGCCAGCAAAATCCTAATGGACTTCAGCATCGCGACTGGCGAAAAGGTTTCCTCATAGTCAACACCTTGCATTTGAGTGTATCATTTCGCTACCAATCTAGCTTTATAGGTCGATACCTTTCCATCCACTCCAATTTTCTTCTTATAGATCCACTTGCAGCATATGGGAACTATTCCCTTAGGTGGATCTACCAAGGTCCACACCTTGTTGGAGTACATGGAGTCCATTTCGGATTTCATAGTAGTTAACCAATGTCCCATGCCCGTATCCGATACGGCCTCACTGTATGTTCTTGGATCTTGTCCAAGATCAACATGATCTTCATCATTTTCGAGGAGGAATAACCTATCCGGCATTTTCCGAACTCTTTCGGATCTACGTACCGTAGGTTCAGGAGGTATATTAGTGGATTGTTGTATTGGTTAGATTACTTGTTCTTGCGCTTGAACTTCACTTTGCGGTTCTTGAACCACTTCAAGTTCTATCATGCTGTCTTTTCTATCGGATAGAAACTCTCTTTCTAAAAAGGTGGCATTTCTCGAAACAAACGCCTTTGCTTCCTTGACATAATAGAATTCGTATCCCATTGAGTCTTCGGGATACCCCACTTAGTAGCATAAGTCGGATTTACTATCCAACTTGTCTCCCACTAATCGCTTCACATAAGCGGGACAACCCCATATCCTAATATGTTTGAAGTTGGGTTTCCTGGAATGCCAAAGTTCATAAGGTGTGGATTTAACAGCTTTGGTGTTAACTCTATTCAGTACATACGCGGCAGTGCGAAGTACATGACCCCACAAGTATGTCGGTAAGTTGGTGAACCCCATCATAGATCGAACCATATCCAATAAGGTTCTATTCCGACTTTCGGAAACTCCATTAAGTTGAGGAGTTCCAGGTGGAGTCCATTGAGATTGTATTCCATTTTATTTTAAATAGCCAATGAACTTGATGCTCAAGTATTCTCCACCACGATCGGATCGTAGCTTCTTAATACTTCGTCCGAGTTGATTCTCTACTTCGTGTCTAAAATCTTTTAACTTTTCAAACGTTTCGGACTTGTACTACATTAAGTACACATACCCATACCTAGAATAATCGTCGGTAAAGGTAGTGAAGTAGTTGTATCCACCCTTCGCACTAACACTTAGTGGACCACATACGTCAGTATGGATCAAATCCAAAAGACCCTCGGCTCGTTCCATTTTTCCTTTGTAGGGTGACTTGGTCATTTTTCCTTTAAAGCAAGATTCACAAGTTTGTAGTGATTTCACGTCCTCTAAAGAGAACAATCCTTCACTAACAAAATCGTTCATCCTTCTTAAAGAGACATGACCTAATCTAGCGTGCCAAAGTTGTGCGGGGTTTTGATCTATCTCCTTACGTTTTGATGATATAACATTAATAGGTATTTCACTTGGATTTAGTTCATACAAGTTGTTTAATAGTTGTCCCTTGCAAATCAAATTTTCATTCTTTTGTATAATGCAAATCGAATTTCCAAAAACAAAAGTAAAACCTTCAATATCTAATACATGAATAGAAATAAGGTTTCTAATGAGAGACGGAACAAATAAACAATTGTTCAAAACAATAGGAAAACTGGAATCCAAAACATTTAAGTAAATCGTGCCAATGGATTCAGCAGCAACTCTTGCTCCATTCCCCATCCTTAGGTAGGTCTCATCCGCTCTAAGCTTTCTACTTCTTGTCATGAGCTACAAATCATTACATAAGTGTGAGCCACTGCCCGTATCCAATACCCAAGAAGAAGAATTGACAGACAAATTTACGTCAATGAAATACGTACCCTTTTCATAATTTTTATGCTTTAGGTAAGCCTTGCAGTTGCGGCGCCAATGTCCTTTCTTTCCACAGTGATGGCAAGCACCATCAACTTTCTTGCTGACCTTTGCCTTGGGGCCCCCACTACATTCACCCACTTCGAACTTGCTGTTTGGAAAGGGAACTCTTTCATTTCTCTTCTTTTGGGAAGAACTCTTCTTTCCATAAGTAGCAGCAATGAGAACAGACTTCTCTTACTTAATGGTGACTTGAAGCTGACCAACATGTTCATTAACTCATCCAAGGAAGGATCTAGTTTGTTCATGTTGAAGTTCACTATGAACGATTCATAGGAACTCGGAAGAGACAACATGATCAAATCCAACGAGAGCTCGGCAGAGAGGGTGACATCGAGATTCACTAGTTTTTTTAGGAGAGTGATCATTTTAAGACAGTGCTCGTGTAACGAAGTCCCTTCGCGCATTATCGCCGTGATCAACTCCTTTGTAGCAGCGTACCTCGATGCCCTAATATTCTCACTATACATGCTATCGAGATGAGCCTTGATATCGAAAGCATGTAAGTGAGACTCATATTTCCTCGCAAGCGCGGGCTCCATGGCGGCTATCATATAACACCTAGCATGAGTGTCATCTTTCTTCCATGCTTCATAAGTTTCCTTTTCAGCCTCAGTCGTTGTGGTAGGTATAGTGGCAGGAAATCTCTCGTTAAGAACATAGAGACGCCCCTCAACGGTTAGCACAAGCTTAAGACTACGCAACCAATCTAGGTAATTAGGGTCATTGAGTCTATTGTCGAGGATTGACATTATGGGATTTTTAGACATGATTATCTGAGAGATTTAGAGAAGGGGATTATTAGAGATTCGTATTAAATTAATTTTAAAATTAAATGTTTGAACTTATGTTATTTAATTTTTCTCCCACTAATTTTATCGAGTTCCACTTCCCTCTAGTAGACAAACGAGAAAACCGATTTTTCTTTAATGGGCTTTAGGTCTAATAGACAAATATAACCCCTAGTTAATCTAGCCCGATTATATTTTCCCAAAGGTAGATCACAATCAATCATATCCACAATATGACCCTAAATTAATTTTCCTCACACTTGATAATGACCTAAGTAAATCTTGCGAATTCAAAATCGTCGTGTGTCAAGTCTAACCTACCAATCAAAGATGCTCATAGAACTTGATTATGCCAAACTAATGCAGTCCCTAGTTAATCTAGCCGACCACGTTAATCTAGCATAACCCTTTTCTATGGCTACCTTCATCGTTATGTCAATTGAATTACAGCTAACTTTACCATAGCACTCCCCGCTAACACGGCTTACTGCACTACAGCAAAGGGCTACACATAACTCAACCGTTGGCAGAAGGAAAGAAAAATTCAACATATTGGTTTTTCTTTATAGCTTGAAATAATTCTTAATTACATTAAGAATGTGGGATTTTATTAAAAAGGTTTTATCTCATCAGAAGGTTCGGATTGGTGATAAGTGTTCGTTTTGCACGATTTTTGCTTATCAATTCTTCGAGTTTTGGTCTTCGTTCGTCCGAGTATTCGGCTTTATTTGTATATATTATGTTGTTTTTGTTTTATTTATATTTTAGGTAAAGAGAAGCTATTTTTGCCGATTCGAAACGATTTTGGAAGCGAAGCCGAAAATCAAACCAAACACGTGCAAAAGTGCATTATCGCGGGTATGGCACTGTTTCGTATTTCAAGCATAACTTTTGCATACGACCTCCGATTGAGCTGATTCAAGTGTCCGTAGAAAGCTCACTTCAAGATCTACAACTTTTGTCAAATGCAAAATTGTCAAATTCGGGCTACAAAAAGGGTCAAAACAGTGTTTGAAGTTGGCGCAGAAGCCCAGATCGCGATCCAGCCTTCCTGGATCGCGATCTGGGGGGTCTTACAGAGAGCAAATTGGGGTCAGATCCAGATCGTGATCCAGCCTTCTTGGATCGCGATATGGGGGGTCTCACAGTACATTTTTTGATCAAGAACCAGATCGCGATCCACCATTCCCGTATCGCGATCTGGAAAGGCGGTGCGCAGTTTCCAAGGCTGCCAGATCGCGATCCAAGAAGCCCAAATCGCGATCTAGGCACAGAATTCGAGACAAGATACTTTTCTTTGATTATCTACTATAAATAGAAGGTCTCTTCTTCATTTTTATATCTCTCGACAATCTCTCGACCTTTTCTTCGGTTTTCTCTTCGGTTCTCGCCAGTTCTTCGCGGGAAGTTTCGACGAGCGTTTCGACTCGGGTTTTTCATAAGCTTTTCTTTACGTTTAGTTTATAATTTCTCGTGTTCTTCATTTTGATGCTATGTTTGTAATGAACTGAGCATTTTCTTTTAGGGAAATGAAACCTTGTATATAATGATTTTGATTTCCAGATATGTGATCTATTTGTCGTTCTTTGATTCTGTTTATGTTTTTCTGTATTAAATGCTTTCGATTGTTTGGCCAACAGTTGAATTGATTGTAAATGGGAATGAACTCGAGAGAGGATTTCTCGTTTGATTTTAGGAAAACATAGCTCGGGTTGTGGAAACGGAGACGTGATGCACCTCGGGTAGCCCTTAAGGACTTGACCTAAATGCTCTCTTAATATCAGGTTCTGAACGGAGACGTCGGACCTGTGGGTAGACTCTAACTACACTGGAGACGGGGGTTAGGGTATTTTAGTGTCTGGGTTAGCGAACATAGAATTGACATTAGATTCGGATTTGTAGATCTTTATCGATAGTACAGTGGTGAATTTTACCCAAGAAGCCATCACACGTCGGAATTCTTCGCTTGTACTGGCGGGCCGTTGTTTTTATTTTTGTTTCCTTTTGGCTTCATCTCATCTCCCATCTTTTTCTCCCGTCTAGATAAAGTTTAGGATAGTATAATTACGGTACTTGGTAGATTTAGGAACTTAATTCCCTGTGGATCGATATCCGGAATTCACTATTCTGCAAAACGCGATACTGTACACTTGAGGTTATTTATACGAAGATTTTACGCGTATCAATTGGTCTATGTGATTCCTACATCTATGTTCTCTAAAGGTATATGGAAACGCATATTGTCCTAAGAGGAACATACGACCTAACTATATAATTAATTACATTAATTATTTATCGGGTTTTCAAAATAATTATAGGACCTCAACTAGCATAAATCAATCAAATAATGTTGAGGTACTATTAATTAAGTTGAAGTATAATCAATATTAAATGTGTGTTCTATTAATTGAAATCAATTTAACAATTTAAATTAATTAATTAATCCAACACCTATTTACTAAAATAGATGATTGTTGATTCGATTATCTAATTAGGATTAATTGAAAATAATTTTCCGAAAATTAAAATCAATTTGTTTTAAGTTTAATTTTAGAAATCTGATTTTTTTTTTTTTTTTCAGTGAACCGGTTCGGCCCGACCGGTCTGACCGGTTCGGACCGAAACGGTCCAGTTCTGCCCAGTCCGATTCTGCCGGGTCCAGTTGACCCAAATCAGTGGGCCGGGTCAGTCAGACTGAGAACCGGTCTTACCGACCCGAATCCACGTGGATTCAGTCAATTGGATCGTGCACAACCATCGAACCGGCCGGTCCGACCGGTTCGATCCGAACATTTTAAAAACCGATGTTTTCAATATATTTTCAGATCCGATTTTCCAATTTCAAACAACTCTATAGCTGAAAAAATTCTAAACAATATTTCAAAAATATATTAAACTTTCGAAAACTCCCAATTACATAATACAACAATCGCTACATTAATAAATCGAATATGCATCAAAATTATAGCATATTAAAAACGCAATTAATTGCGCAACGAGCTCTGATACCACTGTTGGGAATCGGACACGTGTACGTAGCGGGAAAAAAAAATTTATGCGAATTCAACGAATTTAAAACACCTAAACACATGCCCGATAATTGAAAACTATTAATTGCGTACCTTTGCGCTTCCAGCGAAATTAAAAACAACATACATGCGAATTATTTAATCGAAATTAAATCAACTAGCATGCTCGCATTAAATCAAATAATTATGCTCGCAGTAAATAAACAATTTCATGTAGTCACATAAAATCATACAACATACTTACTAAACGAACATACATATTTAATTTAATTAAAACCGAATCGAACGACAACGGTTTCGAAACTTTACCTTTTGAAGCGTGAGGTAGGCGCACTAAACGAAACTAGATTGTCACGGAAACCAATCCGTGCAATCTGGGGCAGCAATGGAGAAACGGCAGCAGTGGCGGTGCATGTGGCTCACGCGCTATCTTCGGGCGGCGCGTGGAGGCGCGTGCGTCGTCGGCTCGGAGGCTGCTCCTCGATTCTTCGATCTTCCTCCTCTCGGATTTCACCTTGTATACTTCGATCTACTAAAACGTGGCACTAGACACGGTGTAGTTAGAATAAAACGGAAGAAACGAAAAGAGAAAAGAACAACCAATTTGGATCGGCCAATGGATGGCCGATTCCGGCGAGATGGTGGCGACGGCGGCGGTGGTGGCCGCGGATTGAGGTCGGCCAAGAGAGGTTAGAGCGGCTAGGGTTTTCTAGGGTTGTATGTTATGTGCAAGACCTATAAATCAAGTATTTATAGTGTGTTGCGTAAAAGCCCTAACGGGCTTAAGTTGGACCAGGCCCACCAGCTTAAGTTCGTTAGTCTTTTATTCGCTCGTTTCTCTCAATTCAATGATTGGAAAATTGTAACGATTACATTTTCGGAATCATTATAATGTCCTTGTCATTACGAATGCAAACTCTCGATTTCCAACTTTCCAAAAGTGGAAACCCTAATTCAGTGCACTTTCTAAATTTGGAAACTTCCCGATTTAGAAAGTTCACTAAGATGTTCGCCTATTCTTTTACTTTTCTTATTCTCATTCATAATTCCAAATTATGAATGTTGGACTAAATCGTATTGACTTCCAATTATGCAAAGATAAAACATTTTTATCTTTGACCGTTTATTCAAAGATCTCATGTGCACGAGCAGTGTGACCCTCGATGGTTCAGGTGTAAGCTAGCCGTGGGTACACAACTCTTTGTGGTTTAAACTCGTCTCTTAGAGTTATGATTAAGATGAAGCTCGTTTCACCTTAATCACCCAACGAATCAAGATTGGCGTCTAGCAACTACGCGTCATGATTCCCTAGATACAAATCAAGTTCCTGCAAGAACCTTTTGATATAGTTAGCGTACAGTACGATCCCTTCGATTCATATGTCCCGATTGAACTAGATGCATTGGTTCATCGAGACCTCCTTAGTAGTTCAATGACAGTGCGATCGTTCTAAGTGTTGTAATCGTTACGTGCATGACTTAGAGAATCGAATTCTCTAATCATCACTTAGTCATCAGCTCTGGCTATAGACTTAAAGATTACAAACTATGAGAACACACAGGACATCCAAGACTATTCTAGCGATCGAATCCCCCATTATAATGCACAGACCTCCCACTAGATTTCGGACTGCACGAACACTGGCTCTTGGGGCGGTCCTCGGTGGAACTCAGGGACATGTCACGATACAGCTGGTCCTCTAGTGAAGTCACGGTGATGTCTAGGTCTTAAGGACTAATGGTGTACATCTATATCATAGAGATCTCTACTCGATTATTGAGAACCACTTAGATATTTCTAGGGTGAGGGAGTTCAGTGAATTCGCCGACTTACGAGCACCCACTTATGTATGCCGATATCACAATACCGTTTACTGATGAGATGCAGTACACATACACTAAGTGCTAGTCTCTTAATGGGAAAGGCCGATATCCTCATTGGTGGCGTAACCCTTCGACTAGGAACACGGATTAATAGTTATAATACTTAAGTAAATATCTCACGATCTTAATAGATCAAATATAAGTAAATGTAATAACTGTAAGGACTATATCTATGTTTGTACAAGGGACAAAGATATAGAATGCCAAGGTGTTTTATCATTAATACGAAAAATGATTATTTATTACAAGAATATATGAAGAGACCACAGCCACAAGTTGGCTCGTTGGTCACCTACTCTAACAGATTCACCTCTCATTTGAGAAGCATAGACTAGTCAGGTACAACCTGGATGTTTGCATATATATGGCTTGAATGTTATACTTCTCATTAAGCTTCAGCTTTATGTCTTTACCATTAACTATGGAGTGTTGTCTTATGGTGTCTCTAAAACTTTGTGCATCATTGAAGCAAACAGCAAGCTGAAACTTAGAATCAGCCATGTCTACCTTTGGATTAAAAATTAGAAAGTTGTGGTGTTTCCATTAATCTTTCTTGGCAGTTTCCTCAACCTGATCCTCTACCACTTTCTCGTTCCCCTTGTTTAATCTCCTAGACCTTCTAGGTTCTTCAGTCTCTTCATATGTCCTAAGTCCACCCCACTCTACACCATGATCAACATTTTTATCATATTGAAAATCATCATCAGATGCAAAAAAATCACTATCAATCAAAAAGTCATTGTGCTCTGAATCATCTCCAACTGACTGAACATCACTACCACCACTTTCATTATCATGTCACCAAAAATGTCAGTCACATAATTCACAGACATATTATTACCAAAAACCTCAAATTCAGGCACATCAGAGTCAGACACATCATTAAAGTCATTACCTACTGCATCATCTACATATGGAAGGTTATCTAAATCAAAGGAATTATATTATACGGTTAGTATAAACAAATCCCAGAACACTCCATGTGCAACCACATTGAATACATAAAACAACTTTTTACATAAAAAAATAAAAATAAAATAAAAACAAAGAATATAAATTCTAAGAACGCATACCGTATTCTAGAGATTTTTTTCGAAAATCGTCCACGTCATTACCCTCCCTCAACTTCCAATCACGATAGAGTGAGGAAGATCTTCAGATCATTACAATTTATCGTCGACAATGTTAGCCTTAGATTGACAGAGAAAAGGGAATTTTTTGTGAAGGTGCGAAATTGAAATGAAATAGGTGAAGTCAATGACTGCTAGGGTATTTAGAAGGATGTGTAAAGGAAAAGACGAAAAGGCCCATATAATTTGGCATGTGCAACGTGCGTGCACCGGAAAGTGGAACGATTCGCCAGAATATTCCCATCCATGTAGTTATGTGCGTTCAAAATGAATGTTTGGGTGCGCCCGTGCAACTTGTTTTAGTTAAAGTGATAAAGTGCAAAAAGGGGAAAAATCCAGGTGGAGAAATGCTATTAACCCTAAAACAAAATAGTTCCCTACGAGAAAACACATATAACATTACTCTTAAATAAAAGGTATGTTCAAAGCAAAATTCAAAGGTGCATAATTATCTTACAAATTGTTCATACAAACACAAAGAAAAAAGTAATAATAAGTTTCTACAACAACAAAGTCTCAATACTACAAATTATCCAATAAAAACATTTTTCAAATTACAAGTGACATCATTTTGGACCTAAGGACTTCATCCAGGCTCTCTTCTGATCGTTACTCATAAGTAAAAACATTTTGCACCGACTTTATTCAAGAATTCATTTTGAGCAAGAAAGAAAAGTGGATGAGGGAGGTCGGTCTTCCATATTTACGCAGACATGCATTCCTCAATTGAGCTTCTAGATTGTTTGATCATTACTTAGGTCCAAGCATCCAAAACTTGATCAATTTGTGATGATCGGTTGCTTTTTGACGACTATGTAATGAGCTTTCAACGAGGATTACTGCGGCGGGTGAACGACGACGAACGTTGCAATGATTTTCCCTTTCGTGGTTATTATCTTACTTCTAGTTCTTCTTTTTTCTGTTTTTTTTTTTTTTTTTTTTTTTTGTTGTTCGTGAAATGTTGAGTGCTTTTTAAGAGGTGTGTTGAATTAAAAATTGATGGAGTATTTCTTAGTTGGTTAAAATATACATAGAAAATATGTAAGGGATAAAATTGGGAAACCAACTTTTTGTGGAGTATGATGAAAAATTTGGTGGATTTCAAATAGCTTCACCTATCGAGAAATTCTAAATTATTTGTTTGTTGGTTCAAACTTCAAATGCATTATCTATCAGAGTGGACCCCGGTGCGAACATAGTTGAAGAAAAAAAAGCAAATTTAGGTATTGGAGGGGGTAATTATGTAAGTGTACAAACTTGTAGGGCTAGAATGTAAATAAACGCAAAACAGTTGTCCATTTCTGTGCTAGGGTTTCAATTAACTTGGGGTTATTCTTTTCTTCTGTAAACATCCCTCAAAACATTCAACGACTGTACCAGCAACTACATCCAACCAACCAATCAGGTTAGCAGCATCGATGCCCAACTTTTCATTTTTCTGGTTAATCTTCTCTACTTACGGATTATCAGTTTTGCTTTAATTTTTTAGATTTAATTTAAAACTCATAATTTTTTCAGCGCAAATCTCCATTCTACCTTGAAGCTTTGTGATTAATTAACGCCCAATCAATTTTTGAAATTTCTTCGACTTGATACAGAACTGTCAAATACTGTGTGGGAACTTTCTTTTATTTATTTATTTTAAGAGAGTGATAGAAAATTATGTAGTTTATGCCATCATTTTTTGTAGAATTTTAACTAATTAAACTGTAATTAGTTGCTTGTTCAGTTTATGTTTGATAAAGCAGTGTGTTATTTTCCATGGTGAATGTTAGATAATTATTTTATTACATTCTTGTTTTCTTGGAAAGCTTTGTGATGCCTTGCTTAAAATTATGTGTTGAATTAAAGATTTATCATGGTGCAGGGGAGCGAGCCAATGGAAGCTCAACTTGCAAATGCCGACTCTGCCACCGCTGTACGTGTTAAAGCGACGATAAACCTAGGATCGGAGACTTACTTTGCTCAGGCAAACAAAGGGCTTATCTCCGACCAATTATATTCGGTGAAAGAGCAGAGCATGAGCATTCTCAAGGAGTTCATCACAAAGCATAACATTCCAAATGATGTTCCCGATGAAGTAGAAGAGATCTCGTCGGATGACGACGAAAATGAAATATCTCCCAACCCTCCTGTGAAGAAGCCGAAGAAGCTAGATTAGTTTTATATCCGACTTCATTTCTATTTGAGAATCGCATGAATTGAACTTGTTAGAGCTTCTTTTTTATGTAGAATTAAACTGTTCCTGCTATGTATTTGCATTAGGACAGCTTTTAAGAAATGATTTTTCATCAATTAATTATGTATTATAAGATTATCTCCAACATGTTGTTTATAATTTATGGTGTATGTGAACATTATTATTCTAAAGGTAAATTACGGCCGTCCCCAGGTAACGTTAAATTATAAAAAAATAAAAAAAAAACCCTCTTGTTTGGGTAATTACAACAATCCTCCTCAACTATGAATCTTCATACACGTCAACCCTTACAGTGTTAGATTCAACATAATCTTTTAGATTCCGCGGAATGTTCTCTAGCATGTACTCAGTTTGGTGCAAAATTGCAGTTTCAGATGCACCACAATCTGATATTTACAAGTCAAGAGATACATCTTATGATCATCTTGTTTCAAAACATGGAGCTCAAATTCCATATAAAGAAAGTATCAAAACATGGAGCTCAAATTCCATATAAAGAAAGTATCATCGTGTAAGAAAATTCATAGTTGATGAGAGCGGTTGTAATTATCCAAACAAGAGGATTTTTTCGTAGTTTAACCTTACCTCAGGGGGTGGGCCGTAATTTACCCTTATTTTTAAACACTACTTTTACAATTCACTCCAACAATGTAGGAACATTTTACATAATTATTGTGTTTTATCAATTTATGTTTATCGATTGGAATATGAATTTCAAGCGCCATAATATTAATACAACAATCTTGATAAACATAAGAAGTACAAACTTAATAATACATGATAAATTCAAAGCAAACGATGAATCTCATCGTATTTATATCCATTAATGGAGGTCCTATCAAGATCTTCAACAAAAGAACTATTGCTGGTTTTGAGTACCCGAAGAAGAAGCGGTGGAGCCACGAATGCGTTTCTGCAGATGTTCCAAACTAGCCACTCTCTGCATAGAAATCGTCCTTCCCATCTTGTTTGTTGTTTGCACCACATCCTCTATTATAGGAGTAGGAATATCTACAACTACACCGTTTTGAATTCTGTGGTCTAGAGGGGCATTATGGTAATAATGCTGATTCTGTTCGTCTTGCACTTGTACTGCTACAGCTGCTGTATCAGCTGATGATGTGTCCGGACTGTTGGCAAAAGAAGGCAACCCCATTATCGATATCTCGGACATTGCATGGAATAATGGGTTCAGCCCCGTTACTCTTTTCACTGATTCTTCCGCCATTTTTACCTATTCGATAAAACAAATAGTCATTAGTTACTCCTTTTGTTCCACAATATCTGTCACTTTTGAGATTTTTTTTTTGGTTTCATATTATCCGTCACTTTAGAATTCCAGAATTCCAATACTGCATTAATTAGATAATTTTCAGTTATACCCTTATTAACTCTCTCCAACACTCTCTCTTATTCCTCCTTCCCATTTTATTTGTCATTTTGGGCTAATGCACACGTATGAAAAAAACTAATAAATGTGCATGGTTTCTAGGAAAATCATAATAAAATGACTAAAAAGACCTATCTTATTAATTGTTTCACCATTAAATTTTTAATAGTAAGGGCAAAATTGAGAAAGCACAATAAATGTTTTAGTGGCATTCTCAAGTGACAACTATTTTGAAACAAGTCTTTTTTTTTTTTTTCAAAACGACAAATTAAATGGGAAGGAGGAAGTATTAATTAGTGGACAGTGGCATTTTAGTCTAAAAACATACATTTTCGTAAAATCAAGTAACATTTAATGAGATCCTTAATCCTTGTGCAAAGTTAAAAAAAACGACAATTATGAAGGAACAAAGGGAGCACGAGATTTTTAACTGAGGGATGGTGATGCTTTCAATAAAGTATCTAACCAGCAATATCCTAAATTTAAAATCAAACATTTTAATGGTCAGATCAGAAGAGATGGATCGAGACCAGAACACCTTTGTAATAGTCTAAAATGAGCTTCATATAGTGCATGAGATGCAATGTGACAGGATATTCGATATTTATTTTTCGTATTTCCACAAAAAACCCTTTATTTTAACCTGTAGTTTCTGGATTTTTTTAAAAGAAAATCAATAGCAGCCTCAGCAAAATCTGATTATCTAAAAATACCGAAAAACCTTAATTACCTTTGCTCTCAATGTCTCGACATCAGCTTTGAGGACTCTATTGTCAACAGCTGCTTCGTTGTACTTGTGACTTATGTCTGTAAGGCGCTTCAGTAAAGAAGAGTTCTCAACTCTTAATTGACCAACCTGTTATGTAGAAGCATAATATTCAGAATCTAACAGCACAATCAATTATGGGAAAATAACGGGAAAAAAATGAAGATATGATGAACACATGCGAGGCTGAACCTGCGACTCCAGGTCAGTCAAATGGGCCTGCTTTCTTCTTCTAGACCGCCGTGCTGATTCTCTATTTGAAAGCATTCTGACAAATAGTACAAATACATTTATTAAAGGGATAAAATATACGTAATCTTGATGATACTCGAACAATTGCTAAAATTCAAAATACAATAAAAAAAAAAATATATATATATATATATATATATATATATATATATATATATATATATATATATATATATATATATATATATATATATATATATATATATATATATATATATATATATATATATATATATATATATATATATATATATATATATATATATATATATATATATATATATATATATATATATATATATATATATATATATATATATATATATATATATATATATTAAATGAGAAGACAACCTTGAACTTACCAATATATTGAGAAAGATAAATCGAGATTCTTTTTAAGGATTAAAGGAGAAAGAATGGCTTTTCGATCGTCTACGAAAAATACAACTGCAATAAAATCTCACCGCGATGAACGGATTTACTTGTACAACTATTTCTGCATTTGACTTCCTAACATGTTTTAAAAGACTATATATATATTGGGTAAAAAGCATATGAAACTAAAAGATTGAGGAGAATACCTTCGGACGCGTTTAGGGTCTGAAGGGCCCAAATTTTGATTAGCTTCATTTTCTCCGTCAGCTTCATCGTCATCCGACTGTTCGACGGACGATCCACTTGTAGTTGACTTGACCTGGGCCCCACATTTCTTAGATATAGCAGGCAAGGGAGGTACACCAACATCCTTATCTTGTACCTTTGATGAATCGCGTCCACTAGCTATAGTAGTAAAGAGAAAGCCAAATGAAAAATAATGAAATGCTTTAAAAAACACAATATTAACTGAAGTGATCATTGTTCAGTTTCGTGGGGCATTTTGTACCTCAGTTCTTACATATTCCAACAGTCTTTATGGTAATTTGTCTAAGCTCCGTATTTATATTAAGGCCAATGATGAAAAAATCGGGATTGAAGGAAAAACAGTTAATGCAACTGTTGTTGCATGATCGACATAAAGAATGTTTTTGTGGTTATCAATTTTATGATACTAAGACTCGGCTCGAAATTGTCTAATAATTAAGAGGATAGACAGACATCAACGAAAGAAACATCTACCGAGTTCCGTGTCGCATATAAGTAGAGGTTAATAGATTTAACATGCATAAATTACTACTGCTACATAACATCAATTTTACTATCACTATTTAAAGAAAGACAAACGCGACAGTTGAGAACGTCATCAAACTGAAAAGTATCTCCAATCACTCTTTACTTTTTCTATACTAAAACAAAAGAAAAAGGAAACGGAACTCCATTTTACAACAATGCAGTTGAACATTTTCTATACAGTTAAGTACTATGGGCTTGAACATTTTTAAATTTCGGAGTTCAGCGATCTCTTACCAGGCTGAAGATTTGGTGGTTAACCCAATGAGCGAGGGTTGACCGGAAGAAGACGAAGATATTTAATAATACATGGCTAAGAAATAGAGCTCATAAGTCGTAAAAAAAATGTAAAAGGATTCTTCCCTTTTTAAATAGAAAATAAAATGAAAAAAGATTTCAACGTTAGCATCTCAATTTTGTCAAGATACGGTCACTCACTTGTGAAACATTCTACGAATCTATTAATAATCAGATCCGGAATTGGAGATAATTTAAGATGCTATTGGATCAAACAATAGCATTCAATTTGCATCGACAAAATCACGATGAGTAGTAAAATAGGCATAATATATGAGTGTTATCAATGTATAATTATGTGAAATCAGGAGCATTTCGTTTATACAACAATAGTCTAACAGTATATGATTTCTTTCATAACCAAGTTTCCCTAATGTTTTCTTTACCAGCAACAATAAATGCAGCGACGTACGTGTAAATGATCGTGGACTCCCAAATCAATGTAGAGAGATACGACGACATGCATAAAAACAGTAATTCAAACCTTTGTAAGTAAGATGAGACCCGAGCTGCGACGTATTAGAAGCTTGAGATCCGTTTTCAGCTACCACAGCTGCAGATTCTTGAACCTTGCCACTGCTTCCCTAAATACATTGCAGATTCCCGATTTTCAGCATTTAGAACAAAACATACATAGATAAATCTTTTTATATCTTTTTTTGTTCTTTTTGCAAGTGTAATCTCGTAGTTAAGTCCTAGGGGTGTAAATGAGCTAGGGCTCGAGCTCGTCAAAATCGGCTCGAGCTCGAGCTTGAGCTCTCAAAAACAACTAATCTAGGCTCGAGCTCGGCTCGTTTACACACCTAATTAATGCACAAATCAAAGGAGATGAATGAAATTGGAGAAAAAAAATTTGACATAAATATCTACAAAGCAGAGGGTATAACGGGTAGAGGAATTGGTATTAATTGATGCAGCGATACATCTTTTTTTCCGGTGAAAGTTATAATTTCAACTTTCTCGAAATGGAAGAGAAAAAAAAAATCAAAATACCCGAGTCAAAGCGACGGCGGCGCAGGCCAGCTCGAGGCGGCTTTTAAGGAAGGCCTGATACTCATCAGAATCGACCGGAATATTCGGCGGTGGTGGTGGGTCCCCCGAAGCCAGCTCTAGCTTTCGCTGGTTACCGTTGACCTTGACCCCCACAGCGCTGAAATGATGGTTTCCTTTGATCTCAACGACGTCGTCTTGCGACGGATGCTTCGACAGCGTAGACGATTGTTGGGTGGTGGTGGTGGTGGTGGTGGTAGTGTTGTCAGGCAAGGCAGCCTCCTGGAGGAATCGCTGGAAGGCCCATTCCGACGAGCTACGGTTCATCCGCATCGACTTCGATTCCGCGGTGGTGGCGGCGGCGGCGGAGGAGGAAGACGGTTGGTCCGTCTCCTCGTCGTCGTCGCCGAGGCGAATAGGAGGGTGGGGTGACCAGAACTGGTCAGCGATCCCATCCACTGAAAACACTCTATCCATTTCTTCTCTCTCCCCTTCTCTCTCTAACTCTCTCTCTCTCTAAAAGCCTACTGCTGTGAATAAAGAAAAAACTTTGTACTATGATTAATTGATTATTATTCATTTTTAGTCTTTGAAATCTCATAATTAATAGTTAATTTGTATGGATATCAATTATTTGATTAAATTGGAGTAAACATCAAGTTTCTAAAAGGAGCATATAAACATAAAACAATGGTAAGTTTCAACTTTAAGTTTCAGATCACTGTCTCAACTCTCAAATGATTATCTTTAATTTGATAAAATTGATTTTCTTTTTCTTGGTAAAATGCAATTATTATATTTATATTATAGATCATAGTAACAGACTATTAATCACCAACAAAAATTTAACAGAAAAATATAATAATTAGTATAACTAATTACTATAAATTTTATTTGCCTGGTAACATAAGTATAACTAATTACGTAATTTGATTGAATTTGATGTGTAGTTAATATAATAATTGTTGGTCTTATTTTATTGGTTGATTTTTTCCATTTCTGTATTCCATTGGATTGAGGTGAATAGGATTCATTGATTTGATGAATTATTAACCAATTAACCAATGGGCACACACTTGTGAAAAAAGATATTTGTAGCTCTTAATTCTTTTTGTTAGTTTTTGTTAGGCGAGTAGGAGCCTTATGTGCCTTCTTACCAAGGAAGTTATTAGTCTGAGTTCAAGATCATCAAATAAAACAACGATATTTGCTCCTTACGCACCACAATTTCGTTGAACTCATTCGATTTTTCGGTCACACCGGTAACCTCGGATTTGATATCAATTTTTTGAACTCAACTACACGGATGCTTACCCAAACTTTAACTTCACAATTGATTAAACCAAACAGAAGCTTAGAAATGGTTCAAACAAATAATTAAAGTCAAATGATTGGGAAAACCACATTTTTCATCCTTTCAATTTTACACTGATTCCCTTTTCACAAAAATTATATATATATATATATATATATATATATATATATATATATATATATATATATATATATATATATATATAACTCCTCATATTCAATAACTCAACACTTGTGAAAATTACACCTATTTTTCTCAAAAAATTAGATTCAATTTGCATGATTCATTAATTTATCATTTAAGTATAAAGTATTAAAGTGTAGACAAAAAGTGTGTAGTGGGATAAGGAAATGTAGAAAAGTCTTTGATTGGATAGATTAAGATGTGGCGGCTTATATCTATTTATATCTATATCTATGTCTATACTTATAGAGCTATACTTAATATTATGAGTTAATTAACAAAAACACTTCTATACTATGAACTTTGTATCATATATCCTGTAATATACATAAATACAAAAATCTCCTTCACATTACATTTTTTTCCAAAATAATGTATAAAGCCCAAAATATTAGGTTATCAATTTTTGACCCTTTTCAAATTCATTTTGAGGTTTTTTGGGGCTAATCCCTTGAGTTCTGTTCAGCTAACTTCCGATTTTTGAACAGCTGACTTTCTTCTAATTAGCTGACTTCGATTAGTTGACACTACGTCGTGTCGACAGAGTTCTCTAATTAGTTGACTTACGATTAGCTAACTTGATTTAGTTGACCAGAGTTTTTTTCGACCACAATGATTTAGTTGATTTAATGCCAACAGATATCAGCGACATCAACAAGTAATCGGAGATCTGATTTGTTGCGGTGGATCGGCAGCGGTGTTCTAACGGTCATGTCTGGGTGGGTAGTGCTAGCTGTGTTTTAATTATATATATTTTATTTTCATATAATTTTTGTATGTGGACTTGTGTGGAATGGAATTTTGAAAGGGTTTTTTTGGAACTTAATTTTAAGGGAATTAATTTAAAACAAAATAAAATGAGTAATTTGGTCAAAAGTGAAACTTAATTTTTTGGACCTACCTCAAATAACTTTTATTTACTACTAGGAATATCTCCCTTCGATTTCACTATTTTTTCACAAAATTTCTTTTTTTTTTTTGAAAAAATGGATTTATCGCTTGCCGGTTGCGCACCATTTCACTATTCCACCATTTTGGGTGGAAAATTTATATTTTGGAATGCATTTCACCAAATTTTAGACCAATTAATAAATAATAATTGTTGGCACGAGATTTCTATTTGTGAAGATTGAAGAAATCCGCCATACGTGGAAATTAAAGATTGGCAAAGATTTGTTTTCCATGTTTATTTTGGAATTAATTAGAGTCCTATTTTTGTAATATTGTTATTAGGACTTAGATTTATTTCCATGTATTATATTCTAGTTAGATATCTTTTGTACTTATCTAGAATATAAGTAGAAATCGACTAGGATTCTATTACCTAGTTAATCGATTTCTTAGGGCCCAAGTTAGGTTTAGGGTGGTGGATTTCGTGCCTATATAAGGCCCTCAACCTCATATGAGTCCGATGGAGCTTTAATAAGAAAAATCCCAGCATAAAGGCTTTGAAGGGTGCAGCCCGTGCTGCAGCCCTGTCTGCACGGCAGGTGTGGCAACAGAACAGGTTTCTTCTACCAGGCCATAAAGAAGATCGGCGTTTCGGGAGAAGTGCTTAAAAGATCTCGGGAGAGGTCGATCCGCCGTTTGAAGGAAGTTCAACATTGGAGGAAGTCCAAGAGTCCGGAGGAGGAATTGCTTTGATTATCAACAAGTTCGAGTCGTGTGCAAGAACGGCGTATCACATAAAGAGGGAGTCTTTAGTGTTTTATTAAGTCCTATTAATGTACACTTAAATCTGAACTAGTTTTGCAAGTCCTCGTGGATGTAGGGTACATTTGTATCCGAACCACATTAAATTGTTGTGTTCTTTATTCTGCTTTTCGTAGATTTATTACTGTGACAACACAACAATTCTGTTACGTCACCTAATGTCGTAACATGTAGTCTGTCTCAACAGATGAGTGGACTTTGATAGGCATTCAAATTCAACAATAATATTTCACCATTTATAACAAATGAAATTTGGTTTGGTCATCTATGGCAATTCACCATAAATTTCACAAAACTATAAATTTAATGTTTATAATAATTTTAGTATTATTTTATTTTCTAAATATTAATTATAGAACTAATTTTAAGTAATATATTTTTACCTATATAATTTAAAATTTATGTTATTAATTTTAAGACACTATCAAAATATGTAATTAAATTAGGGGCAATTTGTTATAGGTCCCTCTGCATAATAATTTATGTACATAAATCCAAGTCAAATCAATTGAAATCCCAAAAACTCTCTCTATCAAAACAAATTTCCAAACATCTCTCTTCCAAATATTAACTAAAAAATTAAATTAATTTGTAAAAAAAAATATACTATTCATTTTACAAACTCATACTCTAAAAATGCCACCGCCGCCGTGCCACTGCCTATTACTCCGTGAACTGCAAATAACAAACTTAAAATTAGAATTTATATTATTGAATTGTAAACAACCAAATACCTATGATTTCGTCAAAAAATGCAAACAGCAAACTCAAAAAAAAAAATCCAGAATTTGCATTATTGAATTGCAAACAAAAAACTACATATTGACTTCGTCAAATGCAATAACAAACTGAAATTTTTTTTCTTTAATTTTTATTATTGAATTGCAAGCAATAAAACTATCTATGACTTCGCCAAATGCAAACAGCAAACTGAAAAAAAAAATCAGCATCATTAAAATCATAAAAAAAAAATGTGTTTATGGAACACGTTGCAAACAGCAAAAACATTAAATAAAGTGTTTGTTAAATGTAACTTAAGACATGCCTTGCAAATTCTAAACCAGAGGATTGAATCTCAACACCACACGCAATTCTTCAAACAACAAACAAGGTTAAACCAACCTACAAACGAAAATTGCTAACAACAAACGATGGGAAGGTTCTACATACGGAAGACACAATGAGAATTTTGAATAGGATTTTAGATTTCTGAATTGCTTTTTTTTAGGGGGATTGGATGTTTGTTGTCCTCTTTAAAATTTTCACCAAGAAATCATCTCAAAATCTAAAAAGATCCTTTTTTTTTATTATCTATAATATTTCTTCATAAAAAACAAATAGAGAAAAGGAAAAAGAAGGAGAAGCACGAGAGAGGCGTGATATACGGAGAGAGAAAAGGAGAGTTGAACGATTAAATATATGCTGAGAGAAATGTGATTGGAGAGAGAAATATATGAGATTTGTTTTCTTATTAATTGAGGGTGTTCATGTCTATATACTAATTAATTTATTTTATTTATATTATTTTTTTGGGTCAAATGACCTATATTCATCTAACAACTAGAATCTCCACCTAATATAAGTCTAAAATAAGGGGTGTCTAGCAAATTTCCTCATTAAATTAACTCAAATTATTGTACATATAATAAATTTACACATAAAAAATAATCTAAAATAAAAACGTAACAAATAAACATCCCATTCACCATTACTATCATCATTATCACCATCATAATCTTCTATATCGTTTATTTGACCACGTTTATCCCACAAGTATGCTACCAGTTTTGTTTTTAGTTCATTGTGTTTTCCTTGATTATTAGATTTTGATGCCAATCAAGAAAACTAACATATGTCGTGTTATTAAAATCTCTCAAAAGTTCAGGAGACAGGACAGAGGACGAACTTTCATAGTCAACGTTGGTCGGAGATTGAGAATCATAAAATATATAAGTATTTTGATATCCGTTACGTTCTTCCTCAACTACCATATTTTGCATAATGCTTTATTTTTTGTACTAATAATCAAGAATTGTTTTCCCCCACTTGTTGTATTAAAACCAAATCGCAGGCTTCTGATAAAAAACGAGCAGATCTATTAAGATTTATAATATGAATACATTTTAGGATTCCGTTTCCTAGTACCATGGCTAAAATGAACTCGTGCCTCGAGCATCTCTTCTAAGTTGATGTTCGAATATCTTCTTGTCATTTTTACCCCATCCTCCCCCCCCCAACTGAAATAAATAATGTTCCGATGGAACCTTCACTTGTACCATAAATTAGATAGACGAACAAGGCATTAGTCGTTTCTATTCCTTACTATTTTTTTTTATTACCAAGTAAAATGACTGCACCAAATTGAGATCGTTAACAAGATGAATATGCTTTTAGGAATCACTAAATCCTATAAATGATTGGTTAATTCATGTAAACATGAGTTCATGCAAGTCTTCTTTCTTCTAGAATCGAGCGGCTCCTCTAATAATTACAAATCGAGTTTGAATAACTCAAAATGTTCTTTCAACATCTTTGCGATACGATTCATGTTTCTGTACGAAATAGTTTTATTCAACACATTTGGGTACATTAATAGCTTGTACCAAATATATAGGTTATGACGATCAAGACTATTAATAGTTTATGAGAATTCATTTTATATAATTTGCGTTGTAGTTTATTATGTTTTGTCATCATGTTATATTGTTTGTTGTTTTTGTTGACAAATAGAGAATGGTGACTTGATTTTTCATTAACCGAGAGCAAGAATATATATAAGAATATTGCTAGGGTTTGCACCTATCTATGGTAAATTGCTAAACACAAGTAATTACAAAATACAAGGAAAGAGAATATATTTACTATATATTTCCTCTAATATGCCCCCACAAGATGGAGCTCCGGAAGAGACGCCAATCTTGACTCTAAGTGTCTCAAACCGGCTGCGAGAAAGAGGTTTGGTGAGGGCATCAGCAAGTTGGTCGGCCGAGGAGACATGAGCGACTCGAAGAACACCAGATTGAACTTGTTCCCGAATAAAGTGATAATCAATCGCCACGTGCTTCATGCGCGAATGAAATACGGGATTAGAGCAAAGATAAGTAGCACCCACATTGTCATAGTAAATTGACGGTTGATTGGGAATGAAAACACCAAGATTTGTGAGAAGAGAGCAAATCCAAAAAAATTCAGCAGCAGTGGCAGCAACGGATCTATACTCGGCTTCGGTGGATGATCGAGCGACAGTACGTTGTTTCTTCGACGACCAAGAGATAGGATGACCTCCAAGATATACAATATGTGCACTGGTGGATGTATAATCGTCCTTGTTGCCAGCCCAATCGGCATCAGAAAAGGCATGTAAAGATAATGGATTATTCGTGAGAAAGAATAGTCCAAACGTAGATGTACCACATAAATACCTGAGCATGCGTTTTGTTGTGTGCCAATGTTCCGTGGTTGGACGATGCATAAATTGAGATATTTTATTGACGGCATACGAGATATCGGGGCGAGTTAGGGAAAGGTATTGAAGGTTGCCAACAACAGCTCTATATTCACTAGGATCAATAAGAGCTGTACCGGAGTGAAGTGATAGTGTATTACCTGTTGCGAGAGGAGTTCCAACAGACTTTGCACCAGTCATGTTCGTCCGAGACAGCAAGTCGGTGATATAACGGCGTTGGGTGAGAAACAGACCCGACGAGGTAGAGAGAACCTCAATACCGAGGAAGTACGATAATTGACCAAGATCCTTGATAGAAAAACGATGTGCCGTAAGATCTATGAAATGTTGAAGAGCAGCGGGATGTGTACCTGTGATAATAATATCATCCACATAAACGAGAAGGAAAATGGTAGTGTCACCGGAATGGATAACAAATAACGACGTATCTGCATGAGAATTTGTAGAACCAGATTGGAGAAGAAACTGTCGAAGCTCATGACACCAAGCTCGTGGAGCTTGTTTGAGACCATATATAGCTTTCTTGAGTTTACACACGTGAGTAGGATTATCCTTATCAATGAATCCTGGAGGTTGGCCCATGTAGACATCTTCGGTAAGGTGTCCTTGAAGGAATGCATTATTAACATCCAACTGTCTTAAAGACCAACCCCGACTGATAGCCAAGCTGAGGACTAAATGAATGGTGGTGGTTTTGATAACGGGGCTGAAGGTGTCGTGATAGTCCACTCCAGGGCGTTCGTGAAAGCCCTTGGCAACAAGTCGAGCTTTATACCTGTCAACAGAGCCATTAGGAAGATGTTTAGTACGAAAAACCCACTTACATCCAACAAGGTTTTGTATAGGATTTGATGGAACAAGGTCCCATGTCCTATTCCGAACAAGAGCATCAAACTCATCTGACATAGCCTGTTTCCATTTAGGTTCTTTAAGTGCTTGTGTCACAGTATGAGGTTCAACATCGGAAGATTGTTGAACAATAGCTGTGAGTAGGGGTGGGTTTGGTAGGGCAACCGTACCAAAACCCTTCGATCACTACCATTACCAAAGTTTCGGTATATCAAAATTGATTACCATTACCCTACCAAATGTTTTGGTATACCGAGTTTCGGTGTACCAGAATTTCGGTAGGGTATGATAGAGTAATATGTATTACCGATTTTAATAATAAGAAAGTTTTATTTTTAAAGAACATGTTACTAGGAAAATGCATAATAATCTGGAAGCAAAAATAATCAATGCTTAGAGTAATCATTTAAATAAAATTCATAATGCTTCCAATTAAAATTATCATAGTACAGAAGCTATTTAAATATACCCAAACTAGAAGCATAACCAGGTGACAAAATAATTTACTTATCAAAAAAAAAAGGTGACAAAATAATTACAAAACTAACTTGATAAAATTCCTCCTGGCAGCATAAACTAACCAAACTAACAGGCATATTGACATGTTCTAAACATAAAACTCCCTGCACAAAAAAGACAAAAGAAATTCTCCCATATTCCAGCAGCTATTTTTTTAGGAAAAAAAAAAAAAAACAAAAGAAATTCTCCCATATTCCAGCAACTGTTCTTTTAGGACAAAAATAGCAGCAAAAGATAGGCCGGTAACATCATTCCTTTTGTGAAGATTGGATATCTGCTGCATCACAAGAAGAAAAATATTTAGAGAAAATAACTTAAAATGAAAATTCTTTACAAATTTACTAAAGAATTTTGAATAGTTCTTACCTTTTTCAACTTCTTCCATTTCTTTATAAAATTGAAGCATATCTTCAGTTGGCTCTTTGTAGAGATTTACTTCATCTACCCTAAGCCAATCACTGGTACATACTAGTGCCTCTACCATTCTCGGAGATAATGATGCTCTAAAAGGATCTACAACCCTTCTCCCTAAACTAAATGCATTTTCACTAGCCACAGTAGAAGTGGGGATAGCAAAGATGTCTTTTGCAATTTGTGAAAGAATAGGAAACTCTTTTGTGTTTGATTTCCACCAACTTACAAGATCAAAGCCACCACCAACAACCAAGCTTATGTATGGAGCAGCAAAGTACTTATCCACTTCATTAGATATCTCCGAAATTCGTTTCTCTCTTCTTTCCTGTACAAGTTTCTTCATCATTTCAACTTTGTTCTCATCGCCCCCACAAGCTTGAATAATAAACTCCTCATTTAATTCCACATCTTCCGCTGGAACTCCAATGGTAGTGAAAGAAGTCTTTCAATACTCATTATACAAATCAAGCAAACATTTTTTGATTTTTTTAATCATCAAATCCACCTTTTCATCATCCCATCCAAGTCCTTTGAGATTGATCGTAATCATTTGAAGCTTAAAGCAAGGATCTAGCACTTGAGCAAGAAAAATTAATGGGTTGATTTTTTCTAAACTTCCCCAATAATTATTAAATTTGCGCATCATTGAAGTGGCAACCTTTTGCAAAGTAGGATTAGTAGCATCGTTCTCTTTTTTCTCAATTTCTTTTGGCAAAGCAACCACTTGATCCCATAGTATCGTTGATGTGATTCTTTTGGTTGCGCTAAGTTTCAAAGTAGAATAATAGAATTTTTTAAGAAAGTGGGTAAAGGCCTGTGACTTCTCCCAATCCTCCTCTACAGGAGGGCCCACTCTCTTTACCAAATTCTTCTTTGAAAACATCTCCATTTCTTCAAAGTAATCACGAAACTGAACATTCCCTCCGCCATTCGAGAAAATATCTTTCTAAATTTGTATGCAACATCAAGCATTTTATATGTTGCATTCCACCTTGTGGACACATCAAAAGGCACATTTGACATTTTATCCATCTTGAACAAAATAGCAAAATCCCTAAACTTATCCAATCTAGCCGGCGAAGAATGTATGTACTTGACACAATTTCGAATTCCTTCAATCGACTTAGAAAGCTCTTTCAACCCACTCTTCACAATCAAATTCATGACATGACATGCACACCTCATGTGTATGTACTCTCCGTCAACTAAGAGGGAATTCATTTCTTTTAACCTCTTTTTCATATAGCCAATAGCAACCTCGTTTGCGGAAGCATTGTCAACCGTAATACTAAAGATCTTCTCTATCCCCCATTGGTTCAAGCACACCTCTAGAATCTTCGCAATGTCTTCTCCCTTGTGACTTGTGATCTTTGTGAAATTTAATACCCGTTTGTGCAACTTCCAATCACTATCCATGAAGTGAGTTGTAACTACCATGTAGTTGACGTTTTGGATTGATGTCCAAGTATCAGTTGTGATACTTACTCTTTGATTACGCATTGCTTCGATTATTTTCGTCTTCTCCAATACATACACATCCCAAACACCTGCTGCAATATTTTTCCTATCTGGAATCTTGAACCGGGGTTGAGCCTCTATCATCATAGTCATAAACCCACTACCTTCAACAACCCTAAATGGTTGTTCGTCCATGATGACAAACATCACAACCTTTAGCTCTAGTCTTTTCTGGTTAAAAGTGTGGGGAACCAACGCACCACCCAACGTTGCGTTTGTTAGGACCGATTGATTTTTGTCACGTTTCACATATAACGGAGATGCTTCACAAACCTCTTTAAGGTGATATCTTATACTCGATGTCCCATTTTTCTTGGAATCAGCTCGACACTCTTTGTTGCAAATCTTGCAAATTGCAACTTCAACCTTTTCTTGATCACCCACTTTTCTTATCACTTTCTTTGCATATTTCCATACAAGTGCTCTTCCAGCAGTTACTTCAATCTCAACGGCATCCGTTTCTTCACTTTGTGGTTCAGAATCTCGGACCTTGGATCTGAGTTGGGATAGGGATTGTGACTGAGATAGAATGGTCGGAGATGGAGGTGTATTACTAGAACCGATTCTGGACTCCATTTTCAGCTTTTACCTACATATAAAATTAAGGGAAAAATGAGTTTTCTCTAATATAGAAACCCTAAATTAAAAACATTTTGCGAGATATTGCCGTTTGCAAGTGAGAAGACACAAGTCATACCGGGGAATCGAGGAGAGAATGAAAAAAAAAAGATGCAAAATATATATTATCAACATATGCAAGTGGAGAGAGAGAGAGAGAGAGAGAGAAAGAGAGAGAGAGAGAGAGAGAGAGAGAGAGAGAGAGAGAGAGAGAGAGAGAGAGAGAGAGAGAGAGAGAGAGAGAGAGAGAGAGAGAGAGAGAGAGAGAGAGAGAGAGAGAGAGAGAGAGAGAGAGAGAGAGAAGAGAGAGAGAGAGAGATTTAGAGAGATTACCTGAAGTTTGGAACTAGCAGATCAAAGATCAAGTGTGTGAGTGTGTGTGCATGACGGCGAAGTTGGAAGGTAGTCTTGGAAGTTTGAAGAGACTTTGAGAAATTAGGGTTTAGAAGAATATAAATCGGGAGGAGTAATGAATTGGGAGTCAGACTTTTGAAGTCATATTTTTTATTTTTTAGTACATTAAAAAATATTAAATATATAAAAGATCATATTTTTTATTATTTAATAATAATTCGGTAGGGCAGGGCAATACCAAAATAATATCATTGGGTACCATTACCCTACCCAAAAAACTCGGTAGGGTACGGTAGGGCACTATTACCGATCGGTAAAACATTTTTGGTAGAATGTCGGTATGGTAGGGTAGGGCAATGGGTTGGTAGGGCATTTTGGCAAAAAAAAACCCACCCCTAGCTGTGAGAGTCAGTTTTTGAAGCTTTTTATGAATGTTGTTTTTGGCTTTGGTGGTCATGTGATGGTTATTTTGTGGGACTGTGCTCGAGGGGGATTGGTGATGAGAAGAAGTGGATGTGGTCAGTGCAGATTCGGGAGTGGTATTGGTGGTCAAGTGGATGGTGGGATCAATTAGTGGGGGTCCGTGAGGAGGATTTTCAGTTGGGATTGTCGGCGGAGTCATATGATTACCTGAGGTTATAGGTGGGGAAATAGTGGTGCACAGGGGCTCTTCGCGCGATGGCGTAGTGAGTGGACAGTTCTGTGTATAAACGACGGAGATGGGTGGCAGCCACTTAGATACTATCAGGAGTGGGACGAGAGAGGTGAGGATTATGTGTGGCAAATGGAAAGGTGGTTTCAAGAAACTTGACTTGACGAGAAATGTATATTCTAGACGTAGAAAAATCGAGACAAAGGTAAGCACTTTGAGTAAGAGAGTATCCGAGGAAAACACATGGAGTGGAACGAGGATCAAGTTTGTGTTTGGAGTAAGGTCGAAGACACGGATAACATAAGCAGCCAAACACACGAAGTTTAGTGTAGTTAGGTAGAGAGTGAAAGAGCTTGGAAAAAGGAGAAAGAAGATCAAGAGTGGGTGTTGGCATTCGGTTTATAAGATAGACAGCAGTGGCAAATGCGTAGTTCCAGTAGATTAGAGGGATTGATGCATGATTAAGAAGAGAAAGACCCGTTTCAACAATGTGACGGTGACGACGTTCAGAAATACCATTATGTTCTGGGGTATGTGGTGGTGTTGTAAAATGGGAGATACCATGGGTGGATAAAAATGTTTTGAGAGCTTGATATTCACCACCGTTGTCAGAGTAAAGAGTGACAAAACGATGTTTGAATTGGTTTTCGACTAACGCTTTGAAGCGTACAGAGACTCATAAACATGGGATTTTCGTTTGAGTGGGTAATACCAGATGTATTTGGTGTAATGGTCGACAAACATAGTATTGAAAACCATCAACCGAATACACAAGAGAGGTCCATACATCTGAAAAGACAATCTCAAGAGGATGAGTGGAGATTAAAGTGGATGAAGAGAATGGAACTTTGTGGCTTTTATTGCAAGAACAAGCATTACACACTAATTGGGAAGATAAAGTACGGGATAATGGTAAATTAAAATTAGAAATAATATTCTTAAAAATAGCAGAAGATGGGTGTCCTAGTCTAGAGTGCCACTCGCACGAAGTGGTCTTGACACCAGAGAAAGCAAGTATTGGCGAGGAAAGAGATTAAGGGATTGCCACTCATAAACACCATCTTTAGGTTTGCCCGTCAAAAGAATTACCCCTGTGCGTAGAGCCTTCACATGAAAAAAAGATGGTGAGAATTCTATAGAAACATGATTATCACAACAGAATTGATCGATGGAAATTAAGTTCTTTTGCATAGAGAAAACACAAACGACACTATGTAAAGTAAATGTTTGTGAATGGGAGGGTAAGATGGCGGAACCAGTGTGAGTGATTTGAAGACCGAAACCATCGCCAATGACAACATGATCTGAACCGTGATATGGGCTATGAAGAGAGAGATTACTCAAGTCGGACGTGACATGGTGCGATGCTCCACTGTCCAATAGCTAAGGAGAAGTGTTGTTGGTTGTAAGAATAGCATGGTTTGCACGAGGTTGCCACGGTGTGGATGGACGAGATCCGTTGTGGCTGTGTGGGCGAGGATTTGGTGATGGTTGATGAGAAATAAGGCGAAACATAGGGCAACGCTTGGCGGTATGACCTTGAGCTCCACAGGCCTAGCAATGACCAAGGTAAGGGTTTGGTGGTCGTGCGATGGGATTGGGTGAAGAACCGGAGTATGGCAGATTGGCCGAAGAGGGGTGCCAGTTTGGACGGTATCTTGATGTTGTTGGATTTGCTGTCACAGGGAGTGGGAGATGGATGGATTGGTTGGCTTGAAGTGAGGCTTCTTTGTTAAGTAGTTTCTCATGGAGTTCGGGGAACGAGATGGGTGAGTCGCGAGCATTGACGGCATCAATAATGGATCTGTATTCATCTCCAAGCCCGTCAAGAACTCTATCGATTAGATCCTCATTGTCAACTGGTTTCGCAAGGAGAGCAAGTTCGTCTCAACGAGCTTTGATGGTGTTCATATATTCAGTGATTAACGCCGAGCCCTTCGTGCACCGTTTCAACTGATCTTTTAATTGCCTAATGTGACCACGTGATGGTTTGGCATGTGTATTGAATAGGGTATTCCAAGCGTCAACTGAAGATGTCGTGCGAGCAATGAGTGGTTGTAAAGGAACTGATATAGCACCAAGGAGAGCACTAAAAATCAGTCGATCTTGACGTTGCCAAAGGGTATAAGCCGGGTTTGGAGAGCTGACACCATTAGTTGTGAGCATGGGGCTGGTATGGTTTGAGTCTGCTCAATAAAACCTTGCAGATCATAGCCTTGAATGAGAGAATGGATTTGTAGACTCCATGTGAGATAATTGGTGGCAGAGAGTTTTGTAATATTTGATAGATTTATGGTGAATAAAGTATATTGTGAGTCTGGAGTATTATTGAGGGTGATATGTGTGGTGGTGGCAGAAGGATTTTCATCAATAGCCATTAAAAAGATGGGTGGTAAGTTATTTGCTGTGGTGGCGGAAGAAAAAAAAATGTTGAAGAAGAAAACCACAGCCCAAGGATTATATTGCTCTGGATACCATGTTGACAAAGAGAGAACGGTGACTGGATTTTTCATTAACCGAGAGCGAGAATATATACAAGAATATTGCTAGGGTTTGCACCTATCTATGGTAAATTGTTAAACACAAGTAATTACAAAATACAAGGAAAGAGAATATCTTTAATATATATTTCCTCTAAAACTTGAGTAATGCATTTCAATTTAAAAGTCTTGTCATGTATTTCATCAATTAAAGTGTGTCTCGTTAATCATTCTATTGTTGATTATTATATTTTATCAACAAGAATTAGAGTATTAGTTAAATAGAAAGAATGAATTCGTCAAAATACAAAGATATACAAATTAATTAAAAATAAATATATTTATATGTATTAAAAAAATATTAATAATAAAAATATTTTGAAATTTAAATTAATAATTAACACTAATGTATTTCAATAAATATGTTAAGAAGTCGGTAATCATGTTCAATTAGTTAAAAATGTTATTTAATATGAAATTAATAAAATTATATTAATTACACTATGTAATATTCTCACCCCTATATTAAAGAGGAAATATAGTACTTAGTAGAAAAATGGGAAAATAGTTAAAGAGTGGGAGATGAAAATTCTTTCTCCAAAAAGTTCGGTGGAAGAATAGGTTTTGGGAATATAGTGATACTAGGGTTGGCCATCATGGGAGGCCAAAACAAAATCTCCATAATTGTAGGTGTACTAAATGATTAGGAATTTAGCGTTGGAGACTAAAAATACTTAAATTACACCTTTAAAAAAATGGTGATGTGTAAACCTGTAGGAGATACTCAAAGAGCATTTTCCATCCTTAACACTATTTTTTCACCAAATCTTTTTTTTTTCGGTTGAAAAATGGGTTTATTTTTTATATGTAGCACACCATTCTACAATTTCACTATTTTTATGACAAATACTATATTTGGTCTCCCACCAATTCCATCAAATTTTACACCAAAAAATAAAAATATTAATATTTCACAATTTTGTCATGTATAGAGAATAAGATTTGGTTTAACCTCTCATTACATTTCACCAAATATGTCACAGAATTATAATTTTAATGTTCATCGTAATTTTAATCTATTTTATTTTCAAAATATTGATTGAAGATCCGATTTGAAGTAAAATTTTATTGATAAATAATTTAAAAATTGTGATAAAGTCAAACAAAAAATTATTTGAACATGAACGAAAATCAACTTAAATTATTATCTTATATTTAAAAGGAAGATATTTTGAACTACAGTCCTAAACCTAACCTAGGGGCAATTTTGTAATTTAATAAATATCATATTTAAATACATGAATTCCCTGTATTTTTGGACCCCATGTTTCTAATTTTCTGCCAATACACTGTCTTTTATGTTTTTCTTTTCTCGTTTTTTAATATTATATTTAAGGGATTATTTGAGAAAAACCCCTCATATGCTTTTTGTAGTTAGTGTAGACCCAAAGAAATCCCCTTTTTGTGATAAATCTACATATATTTTAAACAATATTTTTAATATTTTTTTTCTATAATACCCTTATGTATATATGGTCGTATATTATTAATGGAATTAAGTATATTTGTCCCGTATTTATTTTGCACGTTCTCAATTCCAACCCTTATTTTTCTCTTTCCCAACCGTGCTCTGCCTTTTCATCTCTCTCTCTCTCAGCGACGACCATTCTTGTTAGCACCGCCATTCTCACCAGAAATTCATCGACCATTATTTTCACAGGGGAAAAAGGCATCTTGCTTCTATGGTGGAGCACCTCCGTGTTGTGCTGGTGCATGAAAGCTTTTCTGGGCCTTCCTGGTACGTTCCCTCCGATCTCTGTAGATGCCCAACCAACGGAGATGTTTCTGAACTTCATCAATTTATTATTTTCACTATATTAATGTGTTCATGAATTTTAAGATTCATAGTTTTTATATTTGAGATTCAAAGATTTTTTATTCAATTTTATTTGAAGATCGATGACCAATAAAGAAGAATAAAATCAATATTACTCAATGAGCAATTATATTTTTATTTCTTTATTTTTTTAGTAAAAATACAATAAGCGAATTAATAAGGTGAAGCACTAAATATTATCGAAAATTCCATAATTTACAAAAATATTTTTAAATTGTGGAATTTTTTTTTCTAAAAATTAGAATTATAATTTATTTATTTATTGTATTTTTTTGCTGCAATTGGCTATTGTTTGGCTGCTATTTTGCTGCTGCTGTTTTTGCTGCTATTTTTGCTGCTGTTTTTTTTTGGCTTTGTTGCAATTTGCTGCTGTTTGGCTCCTAATTTGCAGCTGGTTTTGTTGCTGTTTTTGTTGTTGTTTTCGTGTTGGTTTGTTGGTTTTTAAGATGTTGGTTTGCTGTTGTTTTTTGTTGCTGTCATTTTTTCTCTATATCCATAAATAAATTCTATATAATGGTTAACAAAATAGAAGTGACAACTAGTCGAATTGTTGAATGAGCTATTATATATGAGATTTTCAATACACTTTTGAGGCTCCTTCATGTTTTCGGTCACTATTTGTTATTATACTTTTGCTGTAATTTTTTAGTGGATTAACTTATTTCGTAGTGGATTATGTTAATATTTTAATGGATTTCGATAATTTTTGTAGTAGGTTCTGACGAGATTATAGTGGATTTTAAATTCTTGCTTTGGAGACCGATTTTTAGTGAATGAATTAAATTGACACGTTGTTGTCTTATTTTTCTTTGGTTTAGGTTCTTGCACAAGCGGGTGATGGCAGCAAGTGGGACGATGTTGGGTGATGATAAGTTTGTAGTGTTTATCACCGGGTCACTCTAACCTAACGAAAACCACGAGCAACACTATCATAAATTCGGAAGTTTGTAGTGGATTTTGATAAGTTTGTTGTTGATGTATAAGTGTTATTCTACGATAAGATTTTAGTGGATTAACCATATATTACGTTAATTTTGTAGTGGATTACTTTAACCTATAAAGTGGATTTTGATAACTTTGTGGTGGATTAACCATATATTACGTTAATTTTGCAGTGGATTACTTTAACCTATAAAGAGGATTTTGATAACTTTGTAGTGGATTTTGATAATTTTGTAATGGAATAAGTTAATTCGTAGTGGATTAAGTAATTTTTTATTCGATTTCGATACGTTTGTAGTGCATAATATTAATATTAAAGTTGATTACGATAATTTCATACGTATTTATACGTTAATCGAATAGTGGTTTTTGATGAATTTATAGTGGTTTTCAATGAGTATGTAGTGGATTTCAATCCATATATTACGTTAATTTGTAGTGGATTACTTTAACCTATAAAGTGGATTTTGATAACTTTGTAGTAGATTTTGATAATTTTGAAATGGATTATGTTAATTCGTAGTGGATTATGTAAGTTTTTATATGATTTCGATACGTTTGTAGTGCATTATATTAATATTAAATTTGATTAGAATAATTTCATACTGATTTCTACTTTAATCAAAAAGTGGTTTTCGATGAATTTATAGTGGTTTTCAATGAGTATGTAGTGGATTTCATTTTTTTGTTAAACTTGCGGTAAAAAAAAGCTAATTACAAAAAATGAAAATTGAAAAAATATATATTTTTTTTAATCAAAATTACAAAAAGATTGTATAAAAGAATGAAAAGAAAAAATGAAATGCGTGATTTGCATTCAGAAATTTGGGGGAATTGGTGAGAGATTTAAGGGGAGTTATTTTAGGGGAGTTATTTTAGGGGAGTTACTTTAGCAACAATAATTTAATTATATTTTTATGAATATAATAGGGGTAAATGAGGTATTAACCTTAATGAGGTGTTATCCTAATAGTAAATAAAAAATGGATTTACGCCTCTAAGAAATTTGTGGACCCCATCTTCTATTTTTTTGTGATTTAATAAATATCATATTTAAATATATGAATTCTCTATATTTGTGGATCCCATGTTTTTAATTTTCTACCATGTATTTGAATACACTGTCTTCTATTTTTTTTTAATATCATATTTAAAAACATGAATTCCCTATATATGTGGACCCTATGTTTCTAATTTTCTGCCATATATTTGAATACACCCTGTTCTATTTTATTTTATTTATTTTTTCTAATTTTTCTTCTCCTCTTTAACAATCCACTAACTCACCTTCATAATATGATCTCAACCCATTGTCAATTTCATTATTCTATTTAAACTCACGAGAACTCCACCAAAAACTTACATTTTTTTTTTTGCCAAGCCTCTTCTTCTTGCCCATTTAAAATTTTGTTCGTCTTCTTATTCCTCACAAACTATATTTAACGTAACCAATTGCTTTCTACAAGTAAACAACAATATTTGTTATTTAGATTTATTTATATCATATGTTTAAATTTCACATTACATAATAGTTGCTAACGATTTTGATTTTTTTGTACAACTCAGGCATAATTTCCGTTTAAAATGACTCCCGTATGACAGTCATATGCCTTCACATAATGTTCATCTCTTTCATTCTTTGGTTAACCATCGTATTATTCGTTTTCATAAACATATTATGCCATTTTGTTTTATTTTATAAACTCATTATCTTTTATCACTTCAAGGGTTACCGTCTGTTAACGTTGGAGGCACAACAATTATTCCAACATTGGTCGCATTGCTTGGCAAGGTGTTCCGACGTTTTCGCGGGAAACCTATCGTTCAAACAGATTTTACTACAATACAATCCACTAATGCATTTGTGAAAGAAGAACCTGAATCAAATTTCTCACGGAGTTGGTCATATTGTAAGAAAATTTCAGCGAACGAGTTCTTTTTAAGCTGCATATATTGTGACCACTGTCTATTTCAGCGAACGAGTTCTTTTTAAGCTGCATATATTGTGACCACTGTCCATATTGTGAGGAAATATCAGCGAACGGTTCGATTCGAACAAATTAAAAAACCGACAATTTTAATTAAATTTCAGATCCGATTTTTCAATTTTAAACAATTTAAAAGATGGAAAAATTCTAAACAATATTTCAAAAATATTTTAGACTTTTGAAAACTCTCAATTACATAATACAATAATCGCTACTTTAATAAATCGAACATGCATCAAAATAATAGCATATTAAAAACGCAATTAATTGCGCAACGAGTTCTGATACCACTGTTGGGAATCCGACACGTGTACGCAGCGGTAAACAAAAATTTTATGCGAATTAAACGAATTTAAAACACATAAACACATGCCCGATAATTGAAAACAATTAATTGCGTACCTTTGCGCTTCCAGCGAAATTAAAAACAACATACATGCGAATTATTTAATCGAAATTAAATCAACTAGCATGCTCGCATTAAATCAAATAATCATGCTCGCAGTAAATAATCAATATCATGTAGTCACCCAAAATCATACAACATACTTACTAAACGAACATGCATATTTAATTTAAATAAAACCGAATCGAACGACAACGGATTCGAAACTTTACCTCTTGAAGCGTGAGGTAGGCGCACTTAACGAAGCTAGATTGCCACGGAAACCAATCCGTGCAATCCGGGGCAGCAACGGCGATGCGGCATCGGCGATGATCCGAGCTACGGGGACGCGTGTGGTTCACGCGCTGACTTCGAGCGGCGCATGGAGGCGCGTGCGTCGTCGGCTCGGTGGCTGCTCCTCGATTCTTCGATCTTCCTCCTTTCGGATTTCACCTCGTATACTTCAATCTACTAAAATGTGGCACTAGACACGCAGTAGTTAGAATAAACGGAAAGAATAAACAAAGAAAAGAACTACCACGAATTAATCGTCCAAGGGAGGCCGATTCCGGAGAGTGGACGGCGACAGCGGCGGTGTTGGCCGCGGGGGGAGATCGGCCGAGAGAGATGGAGCAGCTAGGGTTAGTGTGTGAGTTGTGTGTATGTGCAAGACCTATAAATCAAGTATTTATAGTGTCTTGTATAAAAACCCTAACGGGCTTAAGTTGGACCGGGCCCAACAGCTTAAGTTCGTTAGTTCTTTTACTCGCTCGTTTCTCTCAATTCGATGATCGGAAAATTGTAACAATTACATTTTCGGAATCATTATAATGTCCTCGTCATTACGAGTGCCAATTCTCAATTTCCAACTTTCTAAAACTGCAAACCCTAATTCAGTGCACTTTCTAAATTTGGAAACTTCCCGATTTGAAAAGTCCACTAAGATGTTCGCCTATTCTTTTCCTTTTCTTATTCTCATTCATAATTCCAAATTACGAATGTTGGACCCGATCATATTGACTTCCAATCATGCAAAGATAAAACATTTTTACCTTTGACCGTTCATTCAAAGATCTCATGTGCACGAGCAGTGTGACCCTCGATTGTTCAGGTGTAAGCTAGCCATGGGACCACAGCCCTTTGTGGTCAAAACTCGTCCCTTAGAGTTACGATTAAGATGAAGCTCGTTTCACCTTAATCAGCCAACAAATCAAGATTGGCATCTAGCAACTACGCGTCATGATTCCCCAGATACAAATGAAGTGCCTGCAAGAACCTTTTGATACAGTTAGCGTACAATACGATCCCTTCGATTCATATGTCCCGATTGAACTAGAGGCATTGGTTCATCGAGACCTCCTTAGTAGTTCAATGACTATGCGATTGTTCTAAGTGTTGTAATTGTTACGTGCATGACTTAGAGAATCGAATTCTCTGATCATCACTTAGTCAGCTCTGGCCAAAGACTTAGAGATTACAAACTGTGAGAACACACAGGACATCCAAGACTATTCTAGCGATCGAATCCCCGACTACAATGCACAGATCTCCCACTAGATTTCGGACTGCACGAACACTGGCCCTTGGGGTGGTCCTCGGTGGAACTCAGGGACAGGTCATGATACAGCTGATCCTCTAGTGAAGTCACGGTGATGTCTAGGTCATAAGGACTAATGGTGTACAACTAAACCATAGATATCTCTACTTGATTATTGAGAACCACTTAGAGATTTCTAGGGTGAGGGAGTTCAGTGAACTCGTCAACTTACGAGCACCCACTTATGCATGCCGATATCACAATACCGTTTACTGATGAGATGCAGTACACATACACTAAGTGCTAGTCTCTTAATGGAAAAGGCCGATATCCTCATTGGTGGCGTAACCCTTCGACTAGGAACACGTTTAACATTCATAATACTATAGTAAATATCTCATGATCCTAACGATCAATTACTAATACTTGTAATAACTGTAAGGTCTATATATATGCTTGTGACAAAGGGACAAAGATATAGAATGCCAATGTGTTTTATCATTCATACGAAAAAGGTTTGTTTATTACAATAATAAATATGAAAGACCACAGCCACAAGTTGGCTTGTTGGTCACCTACTCTAACAAAATTTGCTTTTTTGATCAATTGTTTTCTGCTTAAACATACAGGTGAAGTGAGTTTTTCGTATTGTTATATTTTTATTATAGTTGAAGTATGTTTTTTTATTGTTATATTTTCATCACCAATATAAAGAGTTTGATTAATGCAATTTTAATGTTTTCTTAGCTAACATACATCAGATATCCGTTTTCTTTTCTCCATTTATTATTGTCCAGCGACTTATGCAATTTATTTACAAACTTTGATTTTTTTTTTCTTTTTCTCTTTTAATTAGATGTTATTAGATAAAAATTAGAAGAGTTTTCTTAATAAAATTATATGCATATTTATATATAGACAAATAAATTCAGATGCTACCTAATATAAAATAATATGATTAATATAATATATTTAATCTCATTAATATAATATAATAACACCGCAAATTCATCTTTTATAGTCACTACGAATTTAATAAATAAAATTTCTAGGAGTTATCGTGAGAGGCCTGAAGAATGCATTCTAACATATGAACAAATTTAATTTTTAAGAAAGCGAAGTTTCGATGAATTTTGAAAAATCACATTAAAAACTTTTATAATTAATAAAAATTAAGTTAGTGGGATAACTGTTTGGGAAAATGAGAGATAACCCCCTCATTCGGTAAATAATATAGTCTTGGCCCAATTTATAATTGACCATTTGTAAATAAACTCATTTAATATTTTCTGAATTGTGTGACCCCTAAGCTTATGTTAATGCCCATTATGCCCTTTTTTGTCCATATTTTTCTCTATTTTCTCTCTTCTCTCATTATTTCTCTCTTATCCGTCAATTTTATATTCTCCATTCACTTCTCTCCTATTTTTCCTCACTTTTGATGCGTTGTTCTTTTACTCTTCTTTTCTCTTCTCTCTCCTCTTTCTCTCTTTTGTCTCTCTCTCTCTCTTCTCTCTATTCCCGTATCTTTTTCTTTTATTTTTTTTCTCCCTCTCTCCTTTCTTCTCTCTGGCTCTTCTCTCTCTTCTTTCTCTTCCCCCATTTCATCTCTTCTTGTCAGTTTATGTTTTTTTTTCTCTTTATTTTTATCTATTTCTTCTCACTAATTTACCTTTTCTTCTACATTTCATTTTTTTGTCGTTGAAATCAATCTATTTTCTACTCTATGAAATTCATGTTTTCACCGGAGATGAGATTTTTATCATGAGTATTCGATTTTATAACACCATAGTCTCTTAAATTTAAAAATAATACGGTGAATTAATGAAAAAATTATAGTTGACTATTATTTTTTTTATAGTTGTCAGGCAACAATATAGTTAACTACCATTTTTTTATAGTTGATATCGTAAAAAATATAGTTGACTATCTAATTTTTGTAGTTGACTTTGGGAACAATATAGTGAACTCTCCGATTTTATAGTTGACTCTGAGTGTAGATGACTACAATATTTTATGTTTTTCGACAACAATGATTTCTTCTTTGTTGTGAACTCTGATAAAACAAATTTCATAGGAAACAAATATTTATGAGTCAACAAATAGTGCGACTATAGATCAGTAGATCTAAAAAACAAGCTTGTTTACAAACTCCATTTTTTAGTAATCAACCATGGAAGAACTCTGAACCGTCGCATATGGTCGTCGCATTTCTTTGATTTCGCGTCACTAAAATTAGGGAAAATTCAATGATTCATGTATGAAAAATAACATAATTAATCAAACACCTATTAAATCTGCAACATATCTAAGTGAAAATCGATTGTCGATTTCAAGCTTTTTGTTGCATAGGAATTCTGTACGAGACTTCGATTTGTGCTTCGAAGACGCTGAGAAGGGTGAAAAACATAAATTATGTTGTAAAACTACAGAAATTAAATTTAATAGAAGTGGATGGGAGCCATGAATGTATAGGAAACTACATGTCTTCGGTTTGCTAGCTTTCACCATTGTTGCCGGCAGGTATTTCTTTGCAATTCGCACAAATCTCAGTTTTTTCTTTTGTGAACGAATGTAGCAAACTAGGGTATTGTTGGAACCCGAAAAGGATTGTATATATTTTGTAGATTTTTTTGCGATTTTCTTGGAATAAATGTCGTAAACTAGCGGAAATTTGGAGATACGTTACATTGAAGATCTGGTTGAAGATTTCGTGATTTAGGGGAAACAATGGGGGGGTCATTGCTATTGAAAAATATGGGGGTAGTTTAGTAATTGGTAAATGTGAGGGGGTTTGACCCATTTAAAATAATGATAGGTTACTTAATATTTTTTTTGTAATTAGGGGTTTATGCCTCATTAACCCAAAATTTTTTTGTATATACATTAAAGCCCATGTCTAATTGTAACCACCAATAACACACGTAACTAAAGTTTGCATGAATTTTGAAAAATCAGATTAAAAACCCTTATAATTTAACAAAATAAAAAAATTAAGTTAGTGGGATAAAAGTTACCGTATATACATTAAGGTGGTGTTTGCAAATGCTTTTTGAAAGTGATTATGCGGTTTTTTTTGCTCATAATCTGTTTTTAGGTGTTTGCAAAATCAACTTTTGCTTTTGCTTCTCTTAAAATAATCTGATTTAAGCTATTTTTTTAAAAGCACCCCTAACCCTGCTTTTTCAATTTTAGTTCATTTTCCGAAATTTTTGCAAACACCCCCAACTTTTAGAAATAAGCACTTAAAACTAACTTAAATCACAATCACTAACTTCTGCTTTTAAATAATCATTTGCAAACACCACCTAAATCCCATGTCTAATTGTAACCACTCATAACATACGTAACCACCCATAACACCCACCCATAGTACACGTAACCCCCCATAGCGCAAACCCTCTACTTCACTACATGTTGGGTTTTTATTAATTTATTTATTCGCAAGATGATTATATTTTCTACGTTGTTTAATAGATGATCAATTTCCTATTCATTTTCCCACTACTTAGGTGGTTACCGTGTGTAAAACACAACCGAAACATCGGTTTTATCTATATATATGTATACATATTTCATTCTCACATTCTAGCTCATTCACTTTTTAATATGTATATCCTGAAACTTTTGTAAGATTTCTACAATGGCTCCCAATATCATGAACATTGTTGACCTTAGTCCGACTACAATAGCTTGGACGGTTATTGTACGAGTAATGTTGTTGTGGTTTGTTCCACATTATGATAAAAAAAAATGTAATTGTTAGTCTTGATATGCTTCTCATGGATTTCAAGGTGATATGCAAAATTTTATTTTATTTTTATTTTAATACGTCTACAAAACATTTGTATGCTGTTAATAATTAATATATACATTATATATATACTTATGGCAGGGCGGCAAGGTACATGCCAGCATTAAAAAGTAACATATGAATACGTTCAAAGCTAGAAGGAAAAATATGCATGTTATGCAAATTCATTGTTAGTCCAAACAGTGGGAACACTCGAATCACTGTCCATCGGTACAAAATTACAAGCATTGGATCAACCATCATCACATCATTCGGTGCAGAAGAAATTCCTAATGTTAACTTTGACTTTATGGAGTTTAAACAAATTTAGAACAACAACAAAGATGATTTGTTAATATGTAAAATTCCAATTTTAGTCTCTTATTTATTTTCACTCGGTTATAGTAACATCAATTAATTGACTGTTTCTTAGATGTAATTGGGCATGTGGCCGAGACAAACCCAACAAAGGAGATAGCCATCAACGGAAGGACCAATAAATTACTTGATGTAGTTCTTCAAGACTTGGAGTAAGAACAATTTTGGTTTATAATTCATTAGAATTGCAACTGTTTTATCTAAAAGCAAAATTTTTAACTAACTTCAGCATTCGTTTTTAATTATTATGTTGAATGTTTTTTCTTTGTTTTTACGTGGGCAGTGGCAACAAAATTAATTGTGGTTTGTGGAACTCATATGCTGATAAGTTGGATGGGTTCTTCGTCAATCACGACCCACAAAGTCAAGTTATCATTATATTGCAACTTTGCAAAATAAAGAGTTTTAAAGGTAGATATCGTTATTTGGTTCAATAGCTGTCGTCTTTATGTCTTACTTATTTTCATAATAACCATGTTCAATATAATATATATATATATATATATATATATATATATATATTAAATTATAGCACAGATAAAAAGAATATTCCCTCTCACTATCACGGATAAAATATGCTCATAAACTCAAACTTGAAGGAGGCTCTTAACTATAGGGACAAGTAGTCTATGTGTCCTTTATTTTTCACCAAGTATATTTAAAAACCATTAAATATAAAGGAAAATAAACAAAAGCCAAGGTCAATCTCTGCAAAAATGTTGGTCTATATCTTGAAAACCCTGTTATCTCATGGACAACTGTACGTAGCTATTTCGAGGTTTACCAGTCCAAAATGTTTGAAGATACTTATAGTTAACAAAGAAGGAAATACTTCAAAAAATAAAACAAACATTGTTTATAAAGAAGTTTTTCAAAATTTAAGGTAATTTTTTATGTACAGTTTTTCAAATTAGTTCTTATGTATGCCTTATATTCAACTATGCATAATGTGTTCTTGTTTCGCAGAGTGTGAAGATGCAATATCATTAAATTGAATGTATTGCCACAAAGTTCGAATTGTCACACAACATCAAAGGTTATTGTTTTCCATATATTTGTTTCGTATTTTTTCTTTCAATATTTTTTTGTGTTATTTGAACTCATATATGATGCTATTGGGAATTGTTAATCTGCAGTAATGTCATGGGTACCGGTGAAGTGCACACATTTTCTGAGCGGTTAAAGTGTGATTTTTAAGTGTGTTTTTATAGGAATCTTCTTAAAGTGTTTGCGCGCCGCCCCCTTTCTCTATCTGCACCGCTCAACGAGCAATCTCTGTGCTGTGGTAACCAACCACCGTCGCCGTGAACTTTCCGGGCAGCAACACCAATATGTGGGGTGCTACCCATCCAAGCAAATATTATGCATAGTGGATTTTGACCTTTCATTATTAAATCCACTGTTGTGCAGAGTGGTTTTTATTATTTCCATTTATTAAATTCACTATTTATGCAAAGTTAATTTTCACCTTTCCATTTATTAATACACTATTGACATTAATATTTAAAGTGAATTTCGTTAATGCCATAGTAAATTTACGTTAATTTCATAATCGTTTTCGATAAATTTTAAATAATTTATGCTTTCAGTTAATAGTTCAAATTCTTAGTTTCAGACTTTCAGTGATTAGTGGATTTTAAAATTGTGCTTTCAATAAATAGCGGAATTCAGTTTTAGTGGATTTCATTTTAGGTAAACTTGATGTTATAGAAAGAAAATATAAAATAACCAATTATTATTTATTACAACGAAATTATATAAAAAAAACACATTGTTTTTTAAAAACAAATATCGAAAACTAAAAAATGGAAACAACACCAATTGAAAGGGTTAATGGCAAGGAGGTCCATGACAATGACACTTAATTTAAAAAGGGACATCTAACTTTTTTGTCTTTCAAATAATTCCAGCTCATTCAAACTTATTTGCAAATAAGGAAAACCCTTTTATATATACCTGATGTGTATAATTGGAGTTAGACACAAAATGCTCAAATTGGCCCATCTAGAGGAAAAACCCAATTAACACTGTTAAGTACATTCAACCTGTCCCACATTGGTTTTTAACAAGAAAACCACATCAAACTCCACCTATAAATATGTGTTATCATACACCTAAGAAGGTACGCACTATTTAGGAAATTGATTAATATTATTTGCTTGTATTGTGATAGTTTTCTGCCTTGATCATCGGAGGACAATCGCCGGGCTACCCTATGCATGTCACCTAGTGTTTTCAACTGTTTTGTAGGTTAACGAGTGAAGCGGTCCCTTCGACTACCTTATACGCATGGCAGTGACTCTCAGCATTCTCTACCCTTGTTGGCCTAAAGACTCTTGGGTTGCCCAATTGACTGAGCAGTATCATTTTAATGTCGTCTGTGCGAATGCAAACTAGATCGCGTGTCACGAACGGAGGTGGTCAAGGCGATCTCAACCAGCCGCCTCGAGGTAACGGCAGAGTCCTAGAGCCGCCTGGAAGGAAAATAACTATGTGAGCGACCAACGAAGAGGGTCAAGGCGATCCCAAACAACCGCTTCAACGTAGCGGTGGAGTCTCAGAGCCGCCTTGAAAGGAAAAGAACTACGGGAGCGTCCAACGAAGGCGGTCAAGGAGATCTCAACCAATCGCTTCAAGGTAGCGCTGGAGTCCTAGAGCTGCCTTGAAGGAAGAGAATAACGGAGCGACCAACCTTGCCGGATCTTCAGCGCCGGTCATCATGACTGTAGAGGAATTACAAGCCTTAATGGAGGAGACAACGGCCAAAATAACAGCTTGGGCAGCGGCGGACGTTGTAGCTCAGTTTATCAATGCTCAAGGCACAACTGACTTTGAAGAAACTATTCCTATGAGAAGCGATCCTACGGATTTCGTGCATGTCCGAATCGTGGAGCTCCATGACTCAGAGGAAAGAGTATCGCTCAGTGGCCAAAAATTTTCCTCCGAACGAGCTTCTCGAAGATACGTTCACCGCCACTCACCTCAGCGTATCACATCCTCATACCGCGCACCTGGAATATTCATTATATTATTGTCCCCAACAGTAATATTACTGTCTAAGACAGTAATTTTATGTTTGGGACAGTAATATTAGTAATATTACTGTTTTGGTATTCAATATTACTGTTAAAGTCAATTAAGAGTTAAGTTTCAGTCTCCCACGGTTAAATTATTGTTGGAGACAGTAATTTACCAGCCAAGACAATAATATTACTTAAAATATTTCTTTTTAAGAAAAAAAAATTCAAAAAAAAACACAAAAAAGTCAACGGCAGTACCGGCCGGAAAAAATTTCAGAAAAAAAAAATTTCAAAAAAAAATGTCAACGTGTAAAAAAAATTTCAAAAAGAATAGGTCGGAAAAAAAAATTATTTTTTCAAAAAAATATGAAATGAGGGTTAATGTGCTATATTTGTTTAAATTCGGGATCATTGTGTAATATTTAGAAAGTTAGAGTATAATGGATGGAATGGATAAAAATTATATTGTATAGGGTATTTAAATAAAAGACCTGGAGATGAGTTTATTTGGAAGACTGTTTTTTGTCTGGACCAATGTGCATTTAACTCCATTGTCATGTCCCTCTTTGCCATTTGACCTAATTGAAATGAGGGGTCTATTTTAAGGAGGGGTTATAATAGGATTCTAAATTGGGGCGATTTGCATATCTACAAGACCTTTTAATTGATTTTCCATAATAAATACAATAAAGCAAATTTAGTATTTTGTTATGGGATGAGTTATCTCAAATATGAGATTTAAATTTGGATTTATTACTCTACCTGATACGAACCCCGTAGAACTTGTTACGAGACCCTAATACCCTACGCGGAAGCAAGATCGAAAACATCCAAAAACAAAGATTCAAAGGGGTGGAACCGCGACCCGTTGCCTATAAAGAGGCAAGAACCTTGGTATGTGAAGACGCCACAATCGATTGTGAAAGATCGATTGATAAGTCGGGGTGAACAAACGGAATCCACCGATATGTTCGAAGAGTTCTTAAAGAACCAAAGAGAATAATCTCAATTAAATCATCAAAATTCGTCCAATAAAATAAGCCAAATTGGCAACTTATTCATAAGGTCTAAAAAGACTCCTTTTTCACAAGGAAAAGGACTCATACCTAAACTATAATAAGGAAATAAATAAATAAGCAAATCCTAAGCATAAAAGACTCTAAAATAATAAAAACATAATAAATACTAAATTAAAAACGTGCATAAATAAATTAGATAACTTGATCTTCAAGTCGACTTCTCGATCACCCTTCTTAACTCGCGACATTAGGCTGTGCACGTGCATGCAATTAAAGCTCAATTTTGACATTGTTCCACTTCGCATATCTCTTTGCTCAAAACATGAAAGTTGTAGATCGTTTAGTTAGCTTTTCGAATCATTTTGAATCAGCTCAATTGGACTTCGGATGCGAGAGTTATAACTCGAATGGTAAACTCTGCCAGAATAGGCGAGAATCTCGGATGCATGGAATTCGACTTGTCCAACGACTTTTTCTCTTTCTTTTCTTCCAATTCCTAACCACGGACTCTTCAATGATCTTATTCAACCCTTTACTCTCCAAGGACAGCTCGAATAATGTCTTTCAACTCGTACTCTTTCGCGTCTTCCAATTCTTCGTCATGGAGCATCTCTGGATCGTATCACTACCGAAATTGAATGAGGCGGTTTCTCAAATAGCCCTTTAAATTAATCTTGAGGATGTTGAGAAACAATGGTGCAAGAATGAGAAGTGATAGATACGTTAGACTATAAAATTGGCTGGAATAGCTCAGTTGGTTAGAGCGTGTGGCTGTTAACCACAAGGTCGGAGGTTCGACCCCTCCTTCTAGCGTATTTATTTTTTTAATGAGGCCCGCTTGTAAGTTCATTTTCTTAATAGAAATAGAAATTTTTTGACAAAAAAATAGGGATATGTTGGACTTTAGAATTTTTTTGACAAAAAAATAGGGATATGTTGGACTTGAATCTTAAATTATAGTGAAATCATTCAATCTTAGATGCTCAAGCCTATTTCCTTTCTTTGTGTGGATGCGCTCAAATACATTCCAACTACACTCGCATCCAGAAGAGGAAGCAGTTTGACCAAGGATCTTTATAGCCAATTTTTGTAAATTTGGCACATCAATACCAAATACTCTCCACCATTCATCTATTATAGTTATCAACATTGGTGTATTTATAAATCAAAACGAGTACGAATGCAATAATTGTAAAACAAACTATAAAAAGTAAAAAACAATAGCATCATAAATTAATATTTACCTGGTCTAGTGGTTTTATAACAAGCAATTGCCTTTGAACAAGAAAAACCATTCTCACGCTCTCGAAAAATTCTTAACTCATCCAGTATTTTTAGGCTATCGCCGCCTTCCACCTTATCCGACACATTGATCACTCCACGCATAATCTCAAGCTTTTCAGTAAGAAGATTGATCGTATTGAAAAGCAGGGTTCAAATAATATGTTGTTGCATGGAGATCTTTTGTCAGCATAAGATCCCATCTCCAGTCTATAATATTAGTGTAGGGCATGTAGTCTTTTCTTATGTTTAAAAATATTCATAATTTCCAAATGTGCCCTGTGCATTCTCTCATATATATATATATATATATATATATAAAAGCAACAATGGTTTCTCATCAGTATCGCAGAGCCGCAACAAGTGTATCAACGGTGTCGTAATCTACAAGATCATCAAACAACTGTCCCAATATTTCTCATCCAATACAATTTGTTTTACTTCTTTACCTATTTCACTTTCAAATATTTCTTGAACTCAGCGCTAAGGACCAAACCCTGCAAATCGTCCTAATGCACATGTAAGCGTTGTAAAGCAATGAATGTAGTAGTAAAATGGGTTGCAACATGACGGATAATTTCTCGCCATCATTGTCTCGCCAAAATGGAGTGGAAAGTTTATGCTCTAGCAAGTATTCCAAGCTTTTCTAGTATGTTATAATAATGAAAGACCCATGAATTTGGTAGGATCTCCATTTTTGAACTACCATCAATATTGCCAAGAATTTTTCGCATAGATAGATAATCCATTGTTCTTGGGGCCTAGTGTCTTGATGAGGTAAAACAAAGGGTGACCTCCTTGCATTAAGACAACTCCTAGCCCATGGTAGCTTGCATCTATTTGTACAACAAAAGACTGAATAAAGTCTGGCAGATGCAACACATGGGTGATGATCAAAGCCTCCTTAAGCTGGTTGAAAACCTTGGTAGCCTCTTGACTCCGCATAAATTGCCCTTTTTTTAATAAGGCAGTTAGAGGTTTGGCAATTCACCCATAGTTCCTTACAAACTTCCCGTAGTACTCCGTTAGGCCAAGAAACTTCCTCAAGACCTTGATGGTCTGTGGAATAGGCCACTCTTTTATATATTAAATTTTATTCGGATTCACCCCTACCCCTTCCTGGTTAATGATGTGCCATAGATTCTCCACTTGGGTGATGATCAAAGCCCCCTTAAGTGTTGGGAATCGGACACATGTACGCAGCGAAAAACAAAATTTTTTATGCGATTTAAACAATTTAAAACACATAAACACATGCCCGATAATTGAAATCAATTAATTGCGTACCTTTGCGCTTCCAGCGAAATTAAAAACAACATACATGCTTAATTATTCAACCGAATTTAAATCAATTAGCATGCTCGCGTTTAAATCAAATAACATGCTTGCAACAAATAAAACGATTTCATGTAATCACATAAAATCATACAAGAACGAACATGAACATTCTATTTAAACTTAAACGTGTTAAGAACAATGAATTCGTGAGTTTACCTCTTGAAGCGTGAGGTCGGAGCACTAAGCAAGACGAGATTGCTACGGAAACCAATCCATACAATCCGGGTCAGCAGCGGTGGAGCGGCAGCAGCGGCGAGACGGGCCACGGCGGCGCATGTAACTCACGCGCGGTCTTCTGGCAGCGCGTGGGGATGCGTGCGGCTTCGGCTCGTGTGCTGCTCCTCGATTCTTCGATCTTCGATCTTCCTCCTCTCGGATTTCACCTCGTATACTTCGATCTACTAAACACGTGGCACTAGACACGTAATAGTTAGAAAAATGGAAGAAAAGAAAGAAGGAAAGGAATACCGAAAGGGATCGGCCAACGGATGGCCGATTCCGGCGAGACGGCGGCGGCGACGGCGGTGGCGGCCGCGGGGAAGAGTGGCCGAGAGAGAGAGAGGGACGGCTAGGGTTAGGGTTAGGTCTTGTGTGTTTTGTGCAAGACCTATAAATCATGTATTTATAGTGTCTTGCATAAAACCCTAACGGGCTTAAGTTGGACCGGGCCCAACAACTTAAGTCCGTTAGTTATTTTACTTGCTCGTCTCTCTCAATTCAATGATCGGAAAATTGAAACAATTACATTTTCGGAATCATTATAATGTCCTCGTCATTACGAGTGCCAACTCTCAATTTCCAACTTTCCAAAGGTGGAAACCCTAATTCAGTGTACTTTCCAAATTTGGAAACTTGCCGATTTAGAAAGTTCACTAATATGTTTGCCTATTCTTTTCCTTTTCTTATTATCATTCATAATTCCAAATTACGAATGTTGGACCCAATCATATTGACTTCCAATCATGCAAAGATAAATTATTTTATCTCTGATCGTTTATTCAAAGATCTCATGTGCACGAGCAGTGTGACCCTCGATGGTTCAGGTGTAAGCTAGCCGTGGGCCCACAACCCTTTGTGGGCAAAACTCGTCCCTCAGAGTTACGATTAAGATGAAGCTCGTTTCACCTTAATCACCCAACGAATCAATATTGGCGTCTAGCAACTACGCGTCATGATTCCCTAGATACAAATGAAGTGCCTGCAAGAACCTTCAGATATAGTTAACGTACAGTACGGTCCCTTCGATTCATATGTCCCGATTGAACTAGAGGCATTGGTTCATCGAGACCTCTTTATATGTTCAATGACGGTGCGATCGTTCTAAGTGTTGTAATCGTTACGTGCATGACTTAGAGAATCGAATTCTACAATCATCACTTAGTCAGCTCTGGCCAGAGACTTAGAATGATTACAAACTTTCAGAACACACAGGACATCCAAGACTATTCTAGCGATCGAATCCCCGACTACAATGCACAGACCTCCCACTAGATTTCGGACTGCACGAACACTGGCCCTTGGGATGGTCCTCGGTGGAACTCAGGGACATGTCACGATACAGCTGGTCCTCTAGTGAAGTCACGGTGATGTATAGGTCATAAGGACTAATGATGTACAACTATACCATAGATATCTCTACTCGATTATTGGGAACCACTTAGAGATTTCTAGGGTGAGGGAGTTCAGTGAACTCGTCAACTTACGAGCACCCACTTATGCATGCCGATATCACAATACCATTTACAGATGAGATGCAGTACACATACACTAAGTGCTAGTCTCTTAATGGGAAAGGCCGATATCCTCATTGGTGGCATAACCCTTCGACTAGGAACACGTTTAACAGTTATAATACTTAAGTAAATATCTCACGATCCTAACAATCAATTAGTAGTACTCGTAATAACTGTAAGGACTATATCTATGCTTGTGACAAAGGGACAAAGATATAGAATGCCAATGTGTTTTATCATTAATACGAATAAAGGTTCGTTTATTACAAAAATAAATACGAAAGACCACAGCCACATGTTGGCTTGTTGGTCACCTACTCTAACAATCTCCCACTTGACCTAAAGCCAACTACCCATGAATCGCAATCCCATCGACTCTCGATGTTTCTCGTGGACCGATCTCGGTAAAGGCTTCGTGAAGGGGTCTGCAACGTTCTCTTCCGAGGTGACTCGTTAGACTTTAACTTCACCTCTATCAATGATCTCTCGGATCACATGATACTTCCTCAGAGTATGCTTCGACTTCTGATGAGATCGCGGCTCCTTAGCTTGCGCCACGGCTCCGGTGTTATCACAGTACAACGGTACTGGGTCACTAGCATTAGGATTGACACCCAACTCTTGGATGAACTTTCTTATCCAAGTCCCTTCTTTTCCAGCTTCGGATGCTGCAATGTATTCCGCTTCAGTAGTGGAATCAGCCGTCGTGCTCTGCTTGGAACTCTTCCAACACACGGCACCACCATTAAGCGTGAATATAAATCCAGAGTTCGACTTTGAGTCGTCCACATCCGATTGAAAACTAGAGTCGGTAAAACCCTCTAATTTCAACTCGGTACCCCCATAGACCAAAAATATATCCTTAGTTCTTCGTAAGTACTTGAGGATATCTTTCACGGCTTTCCAATGTGCCGGTCCGGGGTTAGACTGATATCTGCTTGTGACACTCACAGCATACGCAATATCAGGTCTCGTACACAGCATGCCATACATTATGCTTCCTATGGCAGAAGAATAAGGCATCCTTTTCATCTCCTCGATTTCACTAGGTGTTTGAGGACACATAGATTTCGAGAGACGAACACCATGGGACATTGGCGAGAATCCTTTCTTCGATTCTTCCATGCTAAACCGTTTCATAACGGTGTCTATGTACAGGCTTTGGGATAATCCAAGCATCTTTCTTGCTCTATCTCTATAGATGCGTATTCCTAATACATAAGATGCTTCTCCCAAATCCTTCATCGAGAAACGTGTAGACAACCATGCTTTCGTTTGTTGCAACATTCCTACGTCATTCCCAATGAGTAGAATGTCATCAACGTGAAGCACTAAAAATATCACTGTCCTCCCACTAACCTTCTTGTATACACAAGGTTCTTCCGGATTCTTCTCAAAATCAAACTCTTTGATAGTTGAGTCGAACCTAATGTTCCAACTTCGGGATGCTTCCATAAATGGATCGCTGGAGCTTGCAAACCTTTTGCTCACTTCCAGAAGATATGAAGCATTCCGGCTGCGCCATGTAAATTTCTTCCTCAATGTCTCCATTAAGGAAGGCGGTCTTCACATCCATTTGCCATATCTCGTAGTCGTACCACGCAGTTATGGCCAGCAAAATTCTAATGGACTTCAGCATCGCGACTGGCGAAAAGGTTTCCTCATAGTCAACACCTTGTCTTTGAGTGTATACTTTCGCTACCAATCTAGCTTTATAGGTCGATACCTTTCCATCCACTCCAATTTTCTTCTTATAGATCCACTTGCAGCCTATAGGAACAATTCCCTTAGGTGGATCTACCAAGGTCCACACCTTGTTGGAGTACATGGATTCCATTTCGGATTTCATGGCAGTTAGCCAATGTCCCATGTCCGCATCCGATACGGCCTCATTGTATGTTCTTGGATCTTGTCCAAGATCAACATGATCTTCATCATTCTCGAGGAGGAATAACCTATCCGGCATTTTCCGAACTCTTTCGGATCTACGTACCGTAGGTTCAGGAGGTATATTAGTGGTTTGTTGTATTGGTTCGATTACTTGTTCTTGCGCTTGAACTTCACTTTGTGGTTCTTGAACTACTTCAAGTTCTATCATGCTGCATTTTCTATCCGATAGAAACTCCCTTTCCAAAAAGGTGGCATTTCTCGAAACAAACGTCTTTGCTTCCTTGACATAATAGAATTCGTATCCCATCGAGTCTTCGGGATACCCCACAAAGTAGCATAGGTCGGATTTACTATCCAACTTGTCTCTCACTAATCGCTTCACATAAGCGGGACAACCCCATATCCTAATATGTTTGTAGTTGGGTTTCCGGGAATGCCAAAGTTCATAAGGTGTGGATTTAACTGCTTTGGTGTTAACTCTATTCAGCAAATACGCGGCAGTACGAAGTGCATGACCCCACAAGTATGCCGGTAAGTTCGAGAAGCCCATCATTGATCGAACCCTATCCAATAAAGTTCGATTCCGACGTTCGGAAACTCCATTGAGTTGAGGAGTTCCAGGTGGAGTCCATTGAGATTGTATCCCATTCTCTTTTAGATAGTCAATGAACTCGATGCTCAAGTATTCACCACCACGATCGGATCGCAGCTTCTTAATACTTCGTCCGAGTTGCTTCTCTACTTCGTGTCTAAAATATTTGAACCTTTCAAATGTTTCGGACTTGTACTTCATCAAGTACACATACCCATACCTAGAATAATCGTCAGTAAAGGTAGCGAAGTAGTTGTATCCACTCTTCGCACTAACACTTAGTGGACCACATACGTCTGTATGGATCAAATCCAAAAGACCCTTGGCTCGTTCCATTTTCCCTTTGTAGGGTGACTTGGTCATTTTCCCTTTAAGGCACGATTCACAAGTTTGTAGTGATTTCACGTCCTCCAAAGAGAACAATCCTTCACTAATAAAATCATTCATCCTTCTTAAAGAGACATGACCTAATCTAGTGTGCCAAAGTTGTGCGGGGTTTTGATCTATCTCCTTACGTTTTGCTGATATAACATTAATAGGTATTTCATTTGGATTTAGTTCATACAAGTTGTTTAATAGTCGTCCTTTGCAAATCAAATTCTCATTCTTTTGTATAATGCAAATCGAATTTCCAAAAACAAAAGTAAAACCTTCAATATCTAATACAGGAATAGAAATAAGGTTTCTAATGAAGGACGGAACAAATAAACAATCGTTCAAAACAATAGGAAAACTAGAATCCAAAACATTTAAGTAAATCGTGCCAATGGCTTCAGCAGCAACTCTTGCTCCATTCCCCATCATTAGGTAGGTCTCACCCGCTCTAAGCTTTCGACTTCTTGTCATTAGCTGCAAATCATTGCACAAATGTGAGCCACAACCCGTATCCAATACCCAAGAAGAAGAATTGACAGACAAATTTACATCAATGAAATACGTACCCTTTTCAGAACTTTTCTTCTTTAGGTAAGCCTTGCAGTTGCGGCGCCAATGTCCTTTCTTCCACAATGATGGCAAGCATCATCAACTTGCTTGCTGACCTTTGCCTTGGGGCCCCCACTACATTCACCCACTTCGAACTTGCTGTTTGGGAAGGGAACTCTTTCCTTTCTCTTCTTTTGGGAAGAACTCTTCTTTCCAGAAGTAGCAGCAATGAGAACAGATTTCTCTTTCTTAATGGTGGACTCGAAACCGACCAACATGTTCATTAACTCATCCAAAGGAGGATCTAGTTTGTTCATGTTGAAGTTCACTATGAACGATTCATATGAACTAGGAAGAGACAACAGGATCAAATCCAACGAGAGCTCGGCCGGGAGGGTGACATCGAGATTCACTAGCTTTTCAAGGAGAGTGATCATTTTGAGACAGTGCTCATGGACCGAAGTCCCTTCGCGCAATCTCGCCGTGATCAACTCCATTGTTGCATCGTACCTCGATGCCCTAATATTCTCACTATACATGCTATCGAGATGAGCCTTTATATCGAAAGCATGCATGTGAGACTCATATTTCCTCGCAAGCGCGGGCTCCATGGCGGCTATCATATAGCACCTAGCATGTGTGTCATCCTTCTTCCATGCTTCATAAGTTTCCTTTTCAGCATCAGTCGTTGTGGCAGGTATAATGGCGGGAAGTCTCTCGTTCAAAACATAGAGACGCCCCTCAACGGTTAGCACAAGATTAATACTACGCAACCAATCTAGGTAATTAGGGCCATTGAGTTTATTGTCGAGGATTGACATTATGGGATTCTTAGACATGATTATCTGAGAGGTATAAAGAAGAGGATTATTAGAGATTCGCGTTAAATGATTGTTTACAATTAAATGTTTGGTCTTATGTTATTTAATTGTTCTCCCACTAATTTTATCGAGTTCCACTTCCCTCTAGTAGACAAACGAGAAAACTGATTTTTCTTAATGGGCTTTAGGTCCAATAGACAAATATAACCCGTAGTTAATCTAGCCCGATTATATTTGCCCAAAGGTAGATCACAATCAATCATATCCACAATATGACCCTAAATTAATTTTCCTCACACTTGATAATGACCTAAGTTAATCTCGCGAATATCAAAATCGTCGTGTGTCAAGTCTAACCTACCAATCAAAGATGCTCATAGAACTTGATTATGCCAAACTAATGCAGTCCCTAGTTAATCTAGCCGACAACGTTAATCCAACATAACCCTTTTCTATGGCTACCTTCATCGCTATGTCAATTGGATTACAGCTTACTTTACCATAGTACTCCCCGCTAACACGGCTTACTGCACTACAGTAAAGGGCTACACATAATCCAACCGTTGGCAGAAGGAAAGAAATAACTCAACATATTGGGTTTTTCTTTATAGCTTGAAATGATTCTTAATTAGATTAAGAATGGGGGATTTTTATCAAAAGTTTTTATCTCATCAGAAGGTTCGGATTGGTCTATGTGATTCCTACATCTATGTTCTCTAAAAGTATATGGAAACGCATATTGTCCTAAGAGGAACATACGACCTAACTACATAATTAATTACATTAATTAATTATCGGGTTTTCAAAATAATTATAGAACCTCAACTAGCATAAATCATTCAAATAATGCTGAGGTACTACTAATTAAGTTGAACTATACTCAATATTATATATGTGTTCTATTAATTGAAATCAATTTAACAATTTAAATTAATTAATTAATCTAACACCTATTTACTAAAATTTATGATTGTTGACTCGATTATCTAATTGGTATTAATTGAAAATAATTTTCCAAAAATTAAAATCAATTTGTTTTAAGTTTAATTTTAGAAATCTGAAATTTTTTTTTTTTTCAGCGAACCGGTTCGGCCGACCGGTCTGACCGGTTCCGACCGAAACGGTCCGGTTCTGCCCGGTCCAGTTGACCCAAATCAGTGGGCCGGGTCAGTCAGACCGAGAACCGGTCTGACCGACCCGAATCCACTTGGATTCGGTCAATTTGATCGCACACAACCATCGAACCGGCCGGTTCGACCGGTTCGATCCAAACAATTAAAAAACCGATGTTTTAAAAATAATTTCAGATCCGATTTTCCAATTTTAAACAATTTTAAAGCTGGAAAAATTATAAACAATATTTCAAAAATATTTTAAACTTACGAAAACTCCCAATTACATAATACAACAATCACTACTTTAATAAATCGAACATGCATAAAATCATAGCATATTAAAACGAACGCAATTAATTGCGCAACGAGCTCTGATACCACTGTTGGGAATCGGATGTTGGGTTTCGGGCACGCGTACGCAGCGGAAAACAAAAATTTTATGCGAATTAAATGAATTTAAAACACATAAGCACATGCCCGATAATATAAATCAATTAATTGCGTACCTTTGCGCTTCCAGCGAAATTAAAAACAACATACATGCTAAAGTGTTTAACTGAATTTAAACCAATTAACATGCTCGCGTTTAAACCAACTAACATGCTCGCAACGATTAAAACGATTACACATAATCACATAAAATCATACGAAAGCAAACATGAATATTTAGTGTTTAAACGTAAACGAATCAAGAACATGAATTCGTGTGTTTACCTCTTGAAGCGTGAGGTAGGAGCGCTAAGCAAGTCGAGATTGCTACGGAAACCAATCCGTACAATCCGGGGCAGCAGCGGTGCGACGGCAGCAGCGGCGAGACGGTCACGGCGGCGCGTGTATCTCACGCGCGGTCTCACGATCCTAACGATCAATTACTAGTACTTGTAATAACTGTAAGGACTATATCTATGCTTGTGACAAAGGGACAAAGATATAGAATGCCAATGTGTTGTATCATTAATACGAATAAAGGTTCGTTTATTACAATAATAAATACGAATGACCACAGCCACATGTTGGCTTGTTGGTCACCTACTCTAACAATAAGCTGGTTGAAAGCCTTGGTAGCCTCTTCACTCCACATAAATTACCCTTTTTTTAATAAGACAGTTAGAGGTTTGGCAATTCACCCATAGTTCCTTACAAACTTCATGTAGTACCCCGTTAGGCCAAGAAACCCCCTCAAGACCTTGATGGTCTGTGGAATATGCCACTCTTTTATACATTGAATTTTACTCGGATCCACCCCTACCCCTTCCTGGTTAATAATGTGCCATAGATACTCCACTTGGGTTTGATGAAACTACATTTAGAAGCATTAGCATAGAGTGGATTCTTCCTTATTATCCCCAATGTTGTCTTTCAAATGTTGTAGGTGCAGATCCTCATTCAAGCTATAGATGAGGATGTCATCAAAAAACACCAAGAAATACTCCCTAAGTTGTGCCCTAAACACCTCATTCATTAGGGATTGGAAGGTGGCAGGTGAATTTTTAAGGCCAAAGGGCATTACCTTAAACTTATAGTACCCGAGGAAATCACAAATGTAGTCTTTGGTATGTCTTCAGGTTTTATCCTGATTTGATGATACCCTGCCCTGAGGTCTATCTTGGAAAATACCTTAGCCTTTCGCAATTCATCCAGTAGATCATGAATACGAGGAATTGGGTAACTGTCCTTCGTAGTTAAGGCATTTAGCCTTATGTAGTCCACATAAAATCTCTAGGTTGTATTTTTTTTTTCACTAGAAGCACTAAAGAAGAAAATGGGATATTGCTAGGTTGTATGACCTCTGAGTGCAACATTTCATTCACCATTTTCTCAACTATGGGTTTTAGCGAGAAGATTATTACTTATATCCATTGATCCACTTTAAGTATGTTGATCATAACATGACATATATGAGTTTTCAAGAACGTGAGCGTGTCTACTTGAAGTTGAAGCCCTACAAACAAATGAGCCTCATAAGGAGTCACATTTGGAAACTTACCCCTAAGTATTGTGGACGATTCAAAATTACTAAGAAGATTGGAGATATCGTCTACGAATTGGAATTACCCAAGATAGAAAAAATATACCATGTTTGTTATGTGTCACAACTGAAACGAAAGGTAGGAAATGCGATATAGTTACTGAAGTCATACCTCCAATGGGTGAAAGGAAACAGTTTATGCTCGTGCCAGAGAATGTGTTGAAACGTCGATTAGTTAAGAGAAACAACGCGGTCGTGAGGCAATGGCTTGTGCAGCACCTTCCTAGCGAAGAATCCACCTGGGGAGACGCCGAGAAAATGCTACGAAATTACCCTGCTCTACAGCCATGAGGCATTGCTGGAGTAAGAGAGAGGTAATGTCACGATTTAGGGAACTTGAGCTAGCAATTGAAGTTAAGTGACAATGTTTTAAGAGAGGAGTAAAAGACTGAACAAAGTACCTTTTTTTTATTAGTTAAATGCATTTTCTATTAATATCGATGAATAGACTGCAAGACACGTACCTGAAGCACGTGAGCTGCAAACCCCTCTGGAAATGCCACCTGGATTTAGGGCTACCAACTCTACTATAAATAGAAAGCTATGGAGGAGACTTACCCAATTTGGAATGATAACTAGCTAAGGTAATTAAGTAGAGATTCTTCTATGTAAAGACTTCTATCTGAATTAACATTTCCATTATAATATCCAGCTCACTTGGAGCTTATGAATTCAATGCAATTCCCTTTTTATCCTAGCAATTTTCAATACTGTTTCATGGTTCAATTTACTCATTACTACACTTCGGCAGGACTTATCTAGGTCGGGTTTGTTGCAATTCCATCTCCGACGGGAATTATCTAGTAGTGTTTTTGGTGGGGTGGAGAAAGCTAGAAGAAACCTGCTTTTGGTGATGGGTCTTGGGTTGATTGGAAGAGAGGGATTGATGAAGAGGCGACGGAGGCGGAAGTGTGCGAGGCCAAACTTTTCCAAGGTCGTTTAGGCCCTCAAATAGGCGTTTTTGCCATTTTAGGAAAGTTCTAAACAATTCATAATTAATTCTAGAAAATTTGGATTTGAAAACTGCAAATTGGGTTATTTCTAGTTTTCGGTATTCTATTAGTTTGAGGAGTTATTTCGTTTTTATTTTTTTTGATAATTTTTTCGTTTTCCTAGTTTGATTAGGGGTTTTTCCGTTGTCATTAGTATAAATAGTTGCTATAGAGTTTACTTTTCAGCATCGTTTATTATCAATAAAACTTCCAAATTTTCTTGTGGATTCCAAAGTTCTTGTGTTCTTTCGGATTAATAATTCGTTGCAACTAATTATTCCCCGTGCTTCCGTTCTGCATTAGGGGGTTTCTGAAACGATCAGGGATGGAATTGAAAATGTTAAAAACTTCATTATGGGGCTTACATAAATAATTCTTAGTCAATTGTAGTATTTATAATTTTTTGACTGGAAGGGTAATTATGTCATTCACAATCCTCTATGTTCTTTCTTCTGTTGTTCTCACTGTATGTTCTTTCCATCTCTCTAAAACCTCACCTTCTCTCTTACCAGTGCGTGAAAACACCTATTCATCGAACAACATGCCGGAGAAGAAACAACCCTCGCCGCGCGGATAGTATACTAACTCTCTTCCATTCGAGCTTCTTCGGTTAGTCTCTCTCTCTCTCTCTCTCTCTCTCTCTCTCTCTCTCTCTCTCTAATCTCTCTCTCGAATTTCCCCTGTGTTGTTAATTACTATGAAGAATCTTTCACAATTGCGGAGATTATCCACATTCCTTAACACAACAACCGAAACCCACCTCAAAAACCCAATTGATTTCTCAGCTCCCATCAATCACAAGAAAACCCCAATTTTACTACCTCACAGAACGATGCCTCCAGCCAAAGGTCAAGACTTGGATTTCATAAACATAGCCCACAGCCATTTGATTCATTCCGAATGGGATAAACTCAACAAATTAGCCTCCGGTTTCACCCCATTTCGAATCAAGCACATTTTGCTGAAAACCCGACAAGATTACGTTCTCTCTCTTCAACTCTTCAACTGGGTCGACCTAACCAATTCCCAACTCAACACCCTCGATGTGGTTTCCATAATCCTCCACATTTTGACCAAGAATCGCAAGTTTAAATCCGCCGAATCGATTCTCAGGAGAACAATCGAGACGCGTGGTGGTGGTGTATCGGATTTGGATTTTACGCGAAGGGTTTTCGAGGCCTTGGTATATTCTTACAGGATGTGTGAATCTTCCCCACGTGCTTTCGATTCCTTGTTTAAAACCCACGCGCACATGAACAAGTTTCGGAATGCTTCCGATTCTTTCTGTTGGATGAAGGAGTACGGATTTTATCCAAATATCGAGTCGTGTAATGCATACTTGAGCGCGTTGAACGGTATGAACCGTGGCGACATTGTCCTGGCATTTTACAAGGAGATGCGCCGGTGTAAAATTTCGCCGAATGTCTACACCGTAAATATGGTTATTCGGGCTTACTGTAAAGTGGGGAAATTGGAAACGGCGGTTGAGGTTTTTAAGGAAATGGAAGGATTAGGGTTAGTTCGTAATGTGGTTTCTTACAATACTATGATAGCGGGTTACTGTAGTAAAGGACTCTCGAGCAGTGGTTTGAAGCTCAAGTATACTATGGAGAAGAACGGGGTTCGACCGAACGAAGTGACGTACAACACACTTATGAATGCTTTGTGCAAGGAGGGGAAATTGCACGAAGCGAATAAGCTTTTCAAAGAAATGAGAAGTGTGAATGTGGGTCCCACTACTGTGACTTACAACACGTTGATAAGTGGTTACAGTGAAACTGGGAATAGCGAGATGGGGATTCGGCTATTTGAGGAGATGTCGGCGAGTGGTGTAAAGGCCGATATTTTGACTTATAATGCTGTGATCATGGGTTTGTGCAAGGAGGGTAAAACGAAGAAAGCTGCGTATATGGTTAAAGAACTCGATAAGGAGAAGCTGGTGCCGAATTCGTCGACATTTGCTGCTCTTATTACAGGGCAGTGTGTGAGAGAAAATGCTGACCGTGCTTTTCAAATATACAAAAGCATGGTGCGGAGTGGGTGTGGGCCCAATGGAGCAACGTTTAAGATGATAATATCTGCGTTTCTTAAGAATGGCGATTATGAAGGAGCGTTACAGATGTTGAGAGAGATGATGGGGAGAGCTATTGCTCCTGATTCGGATACGTTATCTTCTCTTTTTGACGGACTTCAAAAAAGTGGGAAAGGAGATTTGACCGTGGATTTGTGGAGCGAGATAGAATCGCAACGGCTTATGCCTGAAGGTTTTGTGAAAACCACGATCGGTTCTTGACTTGTCGGAAAAAAGGAACTATCATTATGCAGTGAATCGGATGTTTTATGATTACATTGAATTAGCAAGAATTGCTACTTCTTACCTTGCACTCGCTGAAGTTTAGTTCAGCGGAAGTGATCGTTTGCCTGAAAGCAGCAGAGTATATATGAAAGGTATGTTGAAGCTTTTTGTCAATACATATGAATTAATCTGTTATTGTTACTTTCCGTGTTTGTGTTGACCGGTTATACGAAAATGTTTCTAAACAAATTCTGCCCGTTTTATGTTCACAAGTTTTCGTCTAAACAAAGTCACTATTTTTCGTACTACTGGGTGCTTTCGGATATCAAGCATATCTGTCGTGCTTTGGCTTTTTAAATGGGTTTTAAATCATTGAATTAGTTTGGCAAGTATGTAGCTAGAGGGTATCAAACTTATTTGAATGAAATGATCGATAAGATGATTTTTTTCGTATGTAGCCGTTGCAGAGTTTTGGAAGGTGATAGATCAGTCGTAAATTGATTTCTATTATCTATTTCAGATGGCTATTCGGTTCGATAAAGCCTCTGTTTTTGTGCTTTATGGTTCATTAACATAATGTTTGGTTGCGGTAAACGAGTTTTCAAAGTATTGCATTTTTTTTTCTCAAATATATATGTGTTATTAGGAAATAAATATAAAACGTGTACGAACTTCTTTATGTGTAGACAGCTAGTTGTTCTAAGGAGAAAAGAAGGTCTGAATTGCAAGATTGATGCTGCATATATATATATATATATATATATATATATATATATATATATATATATATATATATATATATATATATATATGTGTGTGTGTGTGTGTGTGTGTGTGTGTGTGTGTGTGTCTGTTTCTTGTTGTTTGACCGTTTTCGAGAAATCTTGGAATAATCCACACTTTTTGAAAATATTGTGGCTCGACTTCTCCAGCTATTTGTACCTGCATGCATATAACTACCATATTTCTTCTTCTACACAAATTTCACTATAGATATATAGAGATTTATTCTTTTCACCTATTTGTTTTCAGATTGTTGGGGGCTTTCTGGAATTTGTTAAATGACGATCCAATCGTTGCCGGATTTAGTATGCTACCAAAAGATCGATCATCTAATTTTATGTAAGAAAAAAAATAGAATGTTTCAGTCTTCGATCAAAATAAATTCGAATTTTAATTGTTTTTTTTTTCTACAGGACCAGCGAAAAATTCGTAGTTCTGAAGCTCGAATAAATGGAAAATATAAAAATATATACTCAACAACACGCAAAAGTGATACAGTAATGTTTGATCGTCCAACTCTATGTAAGTTGTTAGCAACAAGCTTGATGTATATCAATATATTCATTCATTGAGAGTACTATTATTTAGTCCTTGTCATCAAAAGATTCTTTTTAAATAAGACTATTTTTTTTATTCCTTATTTACTTTTTTAAGAATTGGGTTGGCATCTTGAAGGATTTTGTACATTTAAAACGATAAAAAATAATCAACTCATAACAATGACTAATTAATTGTCTAACTTTAAATCCGAACTCGGAATATTTCAATCCTCGATCGAATTTAAATTAGTTGTTATGGTTTGGAATCAAATGATCCACATGGCAGAGGCCTTACCATAATCGAATATTGTTGCGCTTGTGTGTGTTGAATTTCTGCACCGTCAACTTAGAATTTGTGCATTTTCTACCACCCGATTTTATATAGTGAATGGTTGCGCTCTGGGTGGACCCGTGGACCCAAGACTTTTTATAATTGGGACGATTTTGATTTTATTTTTTCAGAATAATACATCAGTGAATAGGTTTAAAAAAATTAGCGTTCGAGACATTGTTCGATTTTTTCAGAGGAATTCATGAACAAATGCAAAGTAAATACTTAGTACAAGTTTTAACTATACTATTTTAATTCGTAATGGTAAATATATATACACACACACAAATATGGAAACTGAAATGCTAATTGCAGTGTGGTTTTTACTGAAATTGGTTTATTTGCTGCAGTACTCTCATTTGTCAATTTTCTAGCTTTTAAAAAAAATCGAAACTCTCTCAACTAAAAAAAGTCGAAAACTTAGAATTTGAAGTTCGTTCGACAAATTTGAAACCAAACAACAACAATTTTTTCGATGACCAATCGAGATTGCTTTTACATGGTAAAATCGAAGAAAAAAAATTTGAAGGGAGTGATCGTGTTGTGCAGCACATGGAGTATAAAAAAAAAAAAAAACAAATTAAGTACCCGTCCTCTAGAGGACGGGAGTCTAGGGTATAGTTTCTTTTTTTTTTTCTTTTTTCTTTTTTTTTTACTTTATTCCTTAGTATTATTAATATACTAATTATTATTTTTTCTAATTTGGTAGGGTGAAGATGGTTATTCTAACGAACAATTTGACGATGAATATGCAAACGAGTACAATAATCCCAATATGTGTTATCATGTTTTTCAAATAATTACAAAATTCGATATTTACAAAACATTTGGGGATTAGAGCCCTTATTTATAAAATATTACTTAAAAATAGTAAAATACCTAAGATTTGTTTTACTCTTGGGGGTCACAACCCCTCCACCACTTAAATGGTCCGACATTGGTAGCGCGTGAGGTCGTACAAAATTTAGATTTCATTTGTTTTCAAAGAAAAAAAGATTAGTGACACAATTGTTTTTCTAAAGTTCAGTTAAAAAGATCAAAAAACTAGTCATCAATAATATGTAAAGGGACGGAATAATGCCTGTTTATTTAATTTTTGTTATGCAAAATTGGAATATATCAAACGTCGACTAGTTTAAATTTAGATTTTAGTTTTTTCTTCATTTTTTTCCAGAGAATGTACCAATGACAAATTTGTTATTCTTAGCCTCAATAAAAAAAAAATTCAAGAAAAACTCAACATGCAAAGTGATGCGATATTGAAAAATACGAACAGATGTTTGCAAATAGCAATCCGGATCGAACATTCAGATAGAATCATACGCTGTTCTAATTTTAGTTCGAGCGGCGGACGGACTTTACAAAAAATAGATCAAACTTGAATTAGTCTAAGTCACAAGAAAGTCTAAGTTCAACTCCTACTAGTTGAAAGGATAAGGATTTTAGGTTTTTCACTAGACACAAGCTCTTTACAGGATTTGCGGAGGTGACAAAAGAACGACGTTTTGCGCGAGTCTTAAAGAAAGCATCTGATACTTTCGTGGCCTACTTAATATAGCGGCAAGGGCAAAAACACATATATTTTATTTAATTAATGGACGCAGTAATCACTCTCACCCCCATGGCCGCCCTTTCCCACCAATTCTCCGAGCCAGCTCGAAATCCTTTTTCACTGACAAATTAGTAATAACAAATCAAGAATTAGAGTTACATTAATAAGTAAGAGGTGGACGAGACACAATAAGCACAAGAACTAGGTCACAATCTCAGCACCTAAAATGCAGGCATAGAATGCGAAGCTTATAATATCATTGGAGACAGTGGGGACAGAGTACTATGTTGAGAAACAATAAACGAATAAGGGTATTTTAGTCATTTCCTACATTTATCGATTTTCTTAATACGGGAGCAACAATTAAACAAATTAAACTACAGGCTATTTATTATTGTGGAACCACCTGAAAGTGCAGACTTTGCAATGATCCTCACATGTATGCATTAAAATGAAATAAGATAGGATGACCATGTGTAAAGAAAATGCAGTTGCAGGTAGTGAATGCTACTTGTAATTAACCAAGAACTAAACACAATAAAAAAAGGAAGTGGAACTTACTCAGCGTGACGCGCTTTGCATGAATGGCACATAGTACAGCCTCTCCAAACAACTCAACTATGTAATCCTCGGCAGCCTAGAACAGCAATCGGAAATAGATAATATGCTAACAATGGTGAGAAACAGCAAAATTAGGCTAATAGTATGTTCTTCAACTTGAAATACTTTCATCAGGCAACAACAAGTTCTATAAGCTAAAATGCCTGATTTTTTTAACAGAGATCTGACAATGGAAGGTTCAAAACATCCTTATCCTTGACTTTTTTAATCGGACACTAATGGAAAGAATATGTTCTGAGGATCAAGCAAATAGTATAATGCAGATTATCTGAACACAAAAGCTCGGCAAAGCCTTCGAAAGGGAAAATTGGAAACATAATAGACATGCAAGAAAGTTATAGTAAGGCGATGGAATCGAGTCCAAGAGAATTTGGTTGCCTAATTTGGATGAGGGGAAAGGAAAGACTGAATGGATGGTTTGCATTGAAAAAGTTTAGATAATTTTGCAAGAAACTAACTGAAGTGTTATAACAATTTCAAAATAAGCCGGAAAAAGTTAACAAACCTTCGTATGGATACATATGGATTAGTTACAACAGTAAAGAACAAAGAGGGTGTAGCTTTTAATCTGGACCATAAGGCCAAGATATTGAATAACGTACCGACGACTGTTTTTACCTTTTAGCAACAGATGGTATCCAAAATTATGATCAGTACATTAGCTATGAAATGGAGGTAATTATCAGGAATGAAAATCACAAATCTTAACTATTTGGTCCGAGAATTAAAACAAATTGTCAGAAGGTTATTCACGTTGTAGGAATTTCTAAACAAAATTACTAGCACAGTTTCTTGGAGGATATTTTAATATTGCCTTCAAATTCAGATTTCATGTCTGGTACACAGAATACTTTCGCAGGAACAAGCGATTCAAAGCATGCTCATTCACATATCTAAAATATAAAGACATAAGTATATAACAGGGAACAAACTAGACAATAAAGTTGCAAATGTGATGTTAATGCTAACACATTCTCTAACAAAAGTGGATCTTTTTAGGAGACGTATACCTCCTGAATGACAACTAAGGCTTCTGCTTGCCATCGTGCAACGCTTGGGGCATAGTGGAAGCTGATCTCTCTTACCTGTGTTAAAACGGAGAATATGTTGTTCAAATTTTCAGGAGAAACTAGTGGACAACATGCACAAGATATTTCCAAAACTGTGCAACTTTCTGGTAAATGGTTATTTTAACAACATTGTAAGAAGTAAAAGTGACTAGATAAAAATCATGCTACTGAACATGATAAGAGGCAATAATGTATACTGTTGTCCAATTATAATAATAATAATTGATATTTCGAATAAAGCTTCTCAACTAAACAACTCACTGCAAAACCAGAAAACCTCGACCTAGTTAACTCAGTCGTGAATAATATACGAACGCACTATTCTATGAGCAAATGTAAACAAAAGAGGAAGCAGCAGAGGGAAAAAGTTGGTGTGTCAAGAAACCAATACTTAGGACATTGCTTTCAGTTTGCCATTTGGGAAATTGTTGGCGGTTCAAGAAAGGTAATGCGCACATCAGCTTTTTGGATCTAAAATAGTTAATTAGGAAGTGAGATGCCTTAGTTAAGATGTACGAACTAATTTTTCGAAAAAAAACTATAGCATACTGAAAAAGCAGTCATAACTTATAATAGCAAAACAATGATGTAGTAAGCTGTGACAACTGTGAATATGCCGTAGCCTAGTATTTACATCACAAGCAAAAGATCCCGACTCATTATACAGTTAAAAACTACACAAGTGAATGGTCCAGCAGACAATGAATTGAAATAGGCACATCAAAATTTCAATCCTAAGGAAAACCAGTCCCCATCTTGCATCTAACAAACATTGCAAAATTTGCATGTCTGCTGGTTTTAAGTGATCATAAGCAAACAGTGTATGTTTGTCTAATCTTCCCCTTCTAGAATAACGCTGCAACTAGGAAAATACGAAGCTCGCCAGTTAGTCTAAAGACTTTGCAAAGACTATTTATCGACTCCACCAATAATAGAAGTCTAACGAATGGGGAGTCTTCTTGGACACTGAGACACCTACTGCCACCTCCAAATATACATTACAACAAGAACTAGACACGGGTAGTTCATAAAAAATTTAGTAAAATGTTCGCCTATGCTACTTTATTCGGCAACTTACCTATTCAATGACTTCGAACCCTAGATATTCCAAAAATGGATACTAGGTTGTTATTTCACAACAATTGCAGTCCCAACTGACTAGTTAATTAAACACACCGTTGCATATTAAATCCCTATAAACATGGATTCTAATTGCTAGGCATCATATACCAACAAACCACAAAATGTGACTTTAAAGTTATAAACTATGTCGTAGGTTGGAAATATTACAGTTCGAATGAATGGAGCAGCAGGAATTAGAAGGTTGCAGGTCTTCTGATATTTCCGAATCTCACGTAAAGCGACTGTTCCTGGCTTACGCCTTCTCCGTACTTTTCCATCACTCTTTGCTGGAAAAACAAACAAAAAAAACACAAAACATCACTCGGCACTTCCTAAATTGAACCCGAAATTAAACAAACACCCAAATTACGAAAATGAATAATTGAAAATAAAGAGAAACTAACTTGGTGTAGCAATTGTGCGAGGGCTTCTTCTCGGAGTGGACTGATAAAGAAATTGAAAAAGGTAAGATTAAGGAATTAGAAATACCGAAAGCGTAACGAAGAATCAAAAGTACTTGGAATCTGTAAAAAATGATTATTCCGCCGTGCCTGAGGCTGAGGAGTGGAAGTTGAAGGGTTAACTCCTGCAGCTTCGGTTTCAAACCAGGAAAAAAAGAAATGGTTAGGGTTCCAAAAATACAGAGAGAGGAAAACAAAATTAATTTAGCACAGAGAGTTAGTTAGTGTAGAATGCTTCTCACCGGAGGGTTTCTTGCGAGAGCCTTTTCGGGCGCTTTGTTTCGTTCTCGCCATCAATTTTGGATCAGAGGTTTTTTAAGGTGCTGAGAAATGAGAGAATTTTGCGTTTTGGGGAAAATGTTTCCCGCTCCGTTCTATCTATTATCTATATAGGGTAAATTACAAACACCCCCCTGAGGTATGGTCAAATTACAAAAACACCCCTCTTGTTTGGATAATTACAACCACCCCCCTCAGCTCTTCAAATTTAGTGGAATCTTCGAGATTATATGAAATATTATCACTTTTGTACCCGTTTTATACCATTCAAACTCTACATTATGAAGTAAGATGATCATAATATGTGATTTTTAGCTTGTGTATATCAGTTTGTGGTGCATCGGAAACTGTATTTTTACACAAAACTAATACAAACTAGAGCACATTCCACGGAATCTAGATGATTATATTGAATATGGCATAATAAGGGTGGATGTGTAAGAAAAAATCATAGTTGAGGGGTAGATGTAATTATCCAAACAAGAGGGGGTTTTTGTAATTTGACCATACCTCAGGGGGGGTGTTTGTAATTTACCCATCTATATAATATAAAAGGGTAAATTACACCTACACCCCTAAGCTATGCTAAAATGACTTTTAAGGTCCCTGTGGTATAGGGGTGGCAATTTGGATCCGGTTCCATGGATCCGATTCGGTCCACATGGATCCACTTTAGATTAAATCTAGTTGGAATAAATCGGATCGGATCGGATCAGTTGAATTTTTTTTAAATTGGATCCATATGGATCCACTTTAGATCCATTGAAAATTTAACCAAAAAATGAAGAGGGTCATATTGGATCCAATCAAAACCCAATTAAATACTAAAATAATTTTCTCAAAAAAAAAAAAGTCAAATATTATTTTAATCGCTAAAATTTTCTCTCTCAGATTTCGGCCCTAAAATTTCTCAATCCATCGCCATTCTGCCACCTCCTCGCCGCCGTATATCGCTCCTCGCCACCGCACGCCGATCGCCTCCGTCAACAACCTCCACTCCGCTTGCCGCCGCACGCCACTCGCCACCACACGCCGCTCACCGCCGTCAACTGCCAGTACTTCCCTAAAGATCTCTCCCCAACTATTGGTGTGTGTGTATTTTGTGAGTGTGTTTTCGTTATGGGTTCTTTTATACGATCCATCGCTCTCTCTCTCTCTCTCTCTCTCTCTCTCTCTCTCTCTCTCTCTCTCTCTCTCTCTCTCTCTCTCTCTCTCTCTCTCTATATATATATATATATATATATATATATATATATATATTTATATTGTCTCCAGCACTTCATGGACTAAATAGTCCGTTAGAAATCAATAGGACTAACGTTTCCTATACATTATCCCATTAGAATTTCTAATAATGTTTCAGGGATAGTTGTAATTATCGATACCATATAAACTTTAAAGTTATTTTAGCATACTTCAGGGGTTTAGGTGTAATTTACCCTATATAAAACGAAGATAGAATTTATATTTTCAATTTCCGCCGCACATTCTTTTCATTTCTTTCAATTCGGTTTACTTTCCTTTTATGACACCATTTCCACGGTTTTTACAATTCAATGAAAATCCTTTTCTGGAAGCTTATAACAATTTCCACACGTTTTTAATTAAGGCCTTTGACCGGTTTCATTATTCTATCCACAAAATCCGATTTTTATATTATCACTAGTACTTCACCCGTGCGATGCACAGGGTATTGAGAATTCTAATAAATATTTAATAATAAAAAAGTTCTTAAAATAGTAAGATGAATGGTGTCGCCGCCTCCGTCACAATATATCATCTAGTTTATTCTCGGAATTGGAATCAGAAGGTGGGTGGTGCGGGTGGAGAGATGGGGGTGGTAGTGGTGTTAGAGTAGGTGACCAACAAGCCAACTTGTGGTTGTGGTCTTTCATATTTATTATGGTGAAAAACAAACATTTTTCGTATTAATGATAAAACACCTTGGCATTCTATATTTTTGTCCATTTGTCAAGCATAGATATAGTCCTTACAGTTATTACAAGTACTAGTAATTGATCGTTAGGATCGTGAGATTTTTACTTAAGTATCATAACTGTCAAACGTGTTCCTAGTCGAAGGGTTACGCCACAAATGAGGATATTGACATTTCCCATTAAGAGACTAGCACTTAGTGTATGTGTACGGCATCTCATCAGTAAACGGTATTGTGATATCGGCATGCATAAGTGGGTGCTCGTAAGTTGACGAGCTCACTAAACTCCCTCACCCTAGAAATCTCTAAGTGGTTCCCAATAATCGAGTAGAGATATCTATGGTATAGTTGTACACCATTAGTTCTTATGACCTAGACATCACCGTGACTTCACTAGAGGACCAGCTGTATCGTGACCTATCCTGAGTTCCACCGAGGACCACCCCAAGGGCCAGTGTTCGTGCAGTCCGAAATCTAGTGGGAGGTCTGTGCATTGTAGTCGGGGATTCAATCGCTAGAATAGTCTTGGATGTCCTGTGTGTTCTCATAGTTTGTAATCTCTCTAAGTCTTTGGCCAGAGCTGACTAAGTGATGATTAGAGAATTTGATTCTCTAAAACATGCACGTAACGATTACAACACTTAGAACGATCGCACGGCCATTGAACAAATAAAGAGGTCTCGATGAACCAATGCCTCTACTTCAATCGGGACATATGAATCGAAGGGATCGTACTGTACGCTAATTATATCAAAAGGTTCTTGCAGGCACTCCATTTGTATCTAGGGAATCATGACGCGTAGCTGCTAGATGCCAATCTTGATTCGTTGGGTGATTAAGGTGAAACGAGCTTCATCTTAATTGTAACTCTAAGGGACGAGTTTTGACCACAAAGGGTTGTGGGCCCACGGCTAGCTTACACCTGAACCATCGAGGGTCACACTGCTCGTGCACATGAGATCTTTGAATGAACGGTCAAAGGTAAAAATGGTTTATCTTTGCATGATTGGAAGTCAATATGATTGGGTCCAACATTCGTAATTTGTAATTATGAATGAGAATAAGAAAAGGAAAAGATTAGGCGAACATCTTAGTGGACTTTCTAAATCGGGAAGTTTCCAAATTTAGAAAGTGCAATGAATTAGGGTTTCCACTTTTGAAAAGTTGGAAATTGAGCATTGGCGCTCGTAATGACGAGGACATTATAATGATTCCGAAAATGTAATTGTTACAATTTTCCGATCATCGAATTGAGCGAGACGAGCAAGTAAAAGAACTAACGAACTTAAGCTGTTGGGCCCGGTCCAACTTAAGCCCGTTAGGGTTTTATGCAAGACACTATAAATACTTGATTTATAGGTCTTGCACAAAAACAACACACGAAACCTAACCCTAGCCGCTCCCTCTCTCGGCCGTTCTCCCTCCCTGCGGCCACCACCGCCACCGTCGCCGTCCACTCACCGGAATCGACCTCCCCTTGGGCGATTAATCGTGGTAGATCTTTTTCTTTTTATTCTTTCCGTTTTATTCTAACTACTTCGTGTCTAGTGCCACGTTTTAGTAGATCGAAGTATATAGGTGAAATTCGAGAGGAGGAAGACTGAAGATCGAAGAATCGAGGAGCATCCCCACGAGCCGACGTCGCATGCAACCCCACGCGCCGCCCGAAGACAGCGCGTAAGCCACACGCGCCGCCGTAGCTCGCCTAGCCACTGCTGCCGTTTCGTCGTTGCTGCCCCGGATTGCACGGATTGGCTTCCGTGGCAATCTAGCTTCGCTTAGTGCACCTACCTCACGCTTCAAGAGGTAAAGTTTCGAATCCATTATCGTTCGATTCGGTTTCGTTTAAATTAATATATGCATGTTCGTTTTAATAAGAAACTTGTATGATTTTATGTGTCTACATGAAATTGTTTTTATTATTGCAACCATGATTATTTGATTTAAACGCGAGCATGCTAATTGATTTAATTTCGATTTAAGTAATTCAGCATGTATGTTATTTTTTATTTCGCTGGAAGCGCAAAGGTACGCAATTAATTGTTTTCAATTATCGGGAATGTGTTTATGTGTTTTAAATATGTTTAAATCGCATAAAATTTTTGTTTTCCGTTGCGTACACGTGTCCGATTCCCAACAAGTGGAGGGGCGGAGGAGCAACAGTAGGCCATGGTGGTTGGAGAGAGTGGAGGGAGAATGGTGAGATCTGGATATTGAGAAGAGAAATGGGAGAGAAGAGAGAAAAAAATGGAGAAAAGATTAGATGGAAGAAAGATGGAGAGAGAAAAGAATAATTGAATTAGAGTTTGGAAGGGTATATTGGACAATGTAAATGTGTGAGGAATACTATATGTAAGGCAAAAGGAGTTTTCTCAAATTATTACTTACATCACATGAATTTCTCTAATTTCCCTTATAAAAAAAGAATATAAAACATTTCGATCCAAATTGGAAATAAGGAGTATTTTCCTGTATATTGTGTTGAGGGGGTATTTGCTTTATCTGTAAGTAGGGGTAAATTAATCATTTCATTTAAGTTAACAACTCATTTTCAAATAAGGGGTGCTTCGCTTTGTGAAACATAATATAGGGGATTTATGCTAATTTTCTTAACACAAGAACTTTTTTAGTCATTCGAGATTACACAAGGGTTATATAAGCTCCAAAACAAATATTAGTTTTCGGACACAAATAATCTTGTCCGCCTCTCACGTGAAAAACGAAGAATCAGATTTTATCTTCATTTTTCTTCTTCTTCAATTTTCTAAGCTTTTGACTTAAAGCCTGATACTAACCCTTGGTGGAAAATTTGCTGCAAGGTGAAATCCAATTCCGAGTTAACAGAAAGCGATTTGGAATTGTTCCCACAAAGACTTCAGTAAGACCACAAAAAACGGAGGACATAACAACATGTAAGTGAATTGATTCTAATTTATTTTCTTATATATATATTTTTTTGCGAGCTAGTTGTTTAGATTTAAATTGTTGAACATATAATACGATTTTGCATGATCTCTTCTTTATGCTTGATAGATTGTCTATAGGTGCATGTTAAATAAATTTTGAACTTCCGTTGCGTAAGGTGCGTGCATAAATCCCAACAGATATTACGTGTTTACGGTTATTTGACAATTGTCTCCAAGATACAACGACTACAACTCGGACTATGAATACTCAAAATTCCGAGTACAACAAACATTATTTTGTGTCTCAAACTCTCGAATAGAATACGAAGAACAAAAATCTACGAAGAATACTTTCGGTCTAAATTAAATTTTGTCACGATTATATTGAAATATTCCAATTTTGCATGTACATACTATATATATAATTAAACATAGACTGAACCGTCAATTTATTTTCTTTAATATAATAGAGGTTGAGAAGTAGCTACAAGTTTGCCATTGGTCACCTGTTCTTTAAACAGTTGAAAGTTTGGGCGAACGGCAAAAAGACCCATCACATGGGACTTAAATGCATTTTGGTCCATCAAAAAAACAGTCTCTTAATTAAACTCATTCCCATGTCTTTAGTAAAAATTACCCTCCATAATATAATTCTTATTAATTTCACCAATTATGCTCTAACTTCCTTAATATTACACATTGACCCCCGATTTAAACAAATATATCACATTAACCCCCCAATTTTTTTTTTCAGAAAATAATTTTTTTTCTGAAAGGTTTTTTTTTTCCGGCCAGATTCCAGCGTTGACTTTTTTTTTTTTTAACTTTTTTTTTCCTGAAATTTTTTTCCGGCCGGTCAACCACTGTTGACCGCCGATCTCGGCGTTGACTTTTTTTTTTTTGAAATTTACTGTCTTGGCTACTAAATTACTGTCTCAGACAGTAATATTACTGTTTGGGACAATAATATTATGAATATTATTTTTCCAAACAGTAATATTATTAATATTATTGTCTAAGACAGTTAAATTACTATTAGAGACAGTAATTTAGGAGCCAAGACAGTAATATTAATTACAATAATTTTTTTAAAGAAAAAAAATTAAAAAAAAAAGTCAATTAACAGTTAAATTAATGTCTCCGACAGTTAAATAACTGCCGGAAACAGTAATTTAGCAGCCAAGATAGTAATATTAATTAAAATATTTTTTTTAAGAAAAAACAAAATTATAAAAAAAAAAAAGTCAACGCCGGAGACCCGGCGGTCAACGGCAGTTGACCGGCCGGAAAAAAATTTAGGGAAAAAAAAAGTTTTTCAAAAAAAAAAAAAAAAAAAGTTAACGCCATGAAATTGAAATTAGGGTTAAAATTGGTTAATTGATATAATTTGGCTAAATTGAAATTAGGGTTAAAATTGGTTAATTGATATAATTTGGCTAAATTGAGGTGTAAATCATGAAATTGGAGTTGAATTGGGTTTCAATGAATTGAGGGTAATTTTGGTATATATAGAAGGATTTTCCTTATTTGCAAATAAGTTTGAATGAGCTGGATTTATTTGAAAGACAAAAAAATTGGATGTCCTTCTTTTAATTAAGTGCCCTTGTCATGAGCTTATTTGCCATTTACCCTGAAAGTTTAGAGCATTTCCAATGTTAAACGTAATCTCTAATACTTAGAGTGCCACATATGATATATTCAGATTTTTGTTAAAATCATCTCCAATGTAAATCTTAAGAAAAATCTCTAAATGATGTGGCAATGAGGTGGCACTTGTGATCTTGGAGATTCTTAAGATGACACTCTGAAATTGGAATGTAGTCTTCAGGATCTCTAAAGTGCCAAGTCATTATTTAATTCAAATTTTCTTTTATTGCCAAGTTATTATTTAATTCAATTTTTCTTTTATTTTTTATTAAAAAATAAGATAATTAAATTATCTTTAAATGAATTTTATTATATTTCTATTCTTATTCCACCTTTTTCATTATTTTATTGGAGTTATATATTTCTCTGAAGATTCGACTTTCAGGTAAAAATACAAATTAAATACTTAATTTGTTTTAACAATAATTTTTTCAAACTTTACATCAATTAAATTCATGTGATTTCTCTAACTTAAAACAAATGAACTATACGGCATACGCATGATCTATAGAAATTGATAGTTTGCATACAATATATGTTCATGCTTTAACGAAAGGGAAAAATGTCAATTTAAAATTGGTTCATTAAAATATTTAACTAATGAATGTTAAAAAAAATCCTATCTACTTATTTTTCTCTCTCTTAAAATAAATTTGAATAAACACAACTAGTATTAAAACGGGAATGAAAAGTTTTTCTCTTGTTGGCGGAATAAGTTTTTTTTTTAATAAATTGATCATTTTAATTTTAATTTTAAAAACCCAATAATAAATTACACATAAGAAAATATTTTGAGTCTTGAGTGTTGCATTGGAGAAGACTTTGCAGTAGAAAATCTCAATCTTGCCAAATATGATAGAAAAAATTTTAAGATTCATATTTAATACTTAACACCTATGATTTTTAGAATTTTACTTGAGTTTAGCATTGTATATGCTATTAGTCTAAATTGAACAAGGAATTGGAATATTATATTCCAAATTTTTATCTATAAATTTGGACGATCTCATTTATTAATTATTGTGTCACTTTGCATGTTAATTACATTTTTTTTGTTTTCGATCAATGTTGAGAAGTACAAGTTCACTGTTGGTCCTTTTTCTCCAAAAAAAAAATGAAATCAAAATTGGAATATTTCAAATCTCGATCAATTATTAGATTTAAACTTTTTTTGTTTTGAGAAAAAAATGACTAGTGGTAAAACGAACCTACTCAACATGCAAAGTGATTCAATAATGACAGATAATCTAACTATATATGCAATTCTAATATTTCAATACTGATCGATTTACATGCAAAGTGATTCAATAAGTTTCAGTATCTTATGTATATTGCCATTTATTTAAGAATATATATTACTCAATTTAAAAGTCTAGTACTTTAATTTATCAACATGGAAAGTGAAGCAGTAATATTTCAATATAATCCTCGATAAATTTAAATTTAGATTATATTTTTTTCCGAGAGAAATACCAACAACAAACTTGTAGTTCTCGTCATCGATGAAAATGATACAATAAATTTTACTCAACGCGCAAAGTGATGAAATAATTACAGATTATACATGCAAAATTTAAAAAATTTATCTGTCAATCACTTTAAATTTCGATTTCAAATTTTTTTCGAGGTTCTAGTTTCGAGCTTCAATAATTAAAAAGATTTTAAAAAAAATATATCTACATAACCTGCAACCTTCAATAATGAAAAAAGATTAAAAAGAAAAAAGAAAAGAAAAAAAAAACTTTCTAATTAACATGCAACGTGGCGCAATAATGAGTACCGGTCGTCGTCTAACTTTTGATCGACCGGCCGGATACAAATTCTTTACTAACGTTAAAGATAATCAAATGTATACCATTTTATTAACAACCTGCTAAATACGAGAAACACGTGCATGCTTATTAATCGAACCTAAAGAACTAAAATCGAACTTATACCATTTATTTAAAAATGCATTAACACTTGACAAGTTTCGCGCTAGCTCGCCTTAGTATATACGTTTTTCAAATATTCACTAGTTACGGGAAAATAGGTAAATATTTATAGATTTTAATTAAAATAAAATGAATTTTAACCATATTATTTTTTAATTGCATCCATATGCATTGATGTATATAGCTACTACTACTATTAGAACTATAGAACCTAATTATATTATTTTTTTAGCTCATAATCAATATAAACTATAATAATCCATTAGAGAACCAAATATATTTTCTCATAAATAAATAAATAAATAAATAAATAAATATGAAAAGCATTTTTGCAAAGATGACAAACTCATGTAATGATTGTGCCATCCATAACTAATGTGCCGTTTTAATCCTCTGACCAATATCTGATTTTAAAGGAAATATAATCAATATTTGAATTATTTCAAATCATGTAAAGACCATATTTAATTTTCTAATGGAATACTTGTAATCTTTGAAATATATTTTGACCTCTTTTATAAATATTAAAAAGGTATAACAATGAAATGCTTCATAATTCTCATTTCCCACTACTTACAAAATAAATATAACCAAATTAATGAATTAATAAACATTAATTTAATTAAAAAAATGAAATATGTTTTATATTTCAATACAATCTAATTTAAGGACATGTATAATGAATTACCAAATGCAATTTAATTGAAAGATTGTGTAATCATCATTATGGAAATCAAGGAGTGGCTTATATCTCTAATCCAAAAGAAATTCTTGAAAATAATAATAAATTGTTGACCACATTAAATATAATACGACCAGCTTACTAAAACAATGGCATCTGTTTATGTATAAATATACATCCAACAAAATAAATAAAAATGATTGATTAAAACAAAATTAAACCCTAGAAACAAAAAAAAACATGACAAGGAAAAAAATCAAGCATGAGCAAATCGCAAACGAAAGCAAGAGAAACGCAGTTTTCCGAAAAAGGGTAGAGAGTTTGCTCAAGAAGGCGAACGAACTCTCGATCCTTTGCGGAATCGAGATGGGCATAATAGTCAAACGGGGAGAAGATAATAACCCGAACAACGCTAACCCTATTTTTTGGCCTTCCCCGGAAGTGTTTACGGAGAGGCTCCACAAATTCACCAACTTTTCGAATTTCGAAATATCCAAAAAAATGGTGACAAAGGAGAAATACATGGAGCAGGCGCTGAATGCCGAGAAAGCGATTCTGTCGAAATCGAAAAAAATTATCGAAGTGAAAGAGTCTCAAGAATCGATCAAAGAAGCAATGAAAGGTATGTGTATCGATGAAATCGATACATCTCATTTGAATGAACTCAACTTGTTTGTAGATGAGATGTTGACGAAACTAGGCGATACGACGGATGATAATAATAATAATAATAATAATAATAATAATAATAATAATAATAATAATAATAATAATAATAATAATATTAATATTAATATTAATAATATTAATATCAATAATAATATTAACGACAACGAGCAAGAGCCGATGGATTTGTTGGAGAATATGAAGAACGATGGTTGGTTCATCGACACCATGGCCGAGAGGCAAGAGGAAGAAGTTGTTGCCGGTTTTTTTGAAGTGCCGTGGAATAATATTATCGGTGGCGGCGATGATGAGACAGCTGGCACTTCTTCGGCTGCTTCGCCTGCTAACGGAGGGTTTCAGTAGTACAAGATCTATCTGCATTTGTTTTTTTATTATATATCATATAGTAGCTTCCTTTTTTTTTTTAGCATTCCTAAAATAAATACTTTTGTAATTAGTGAAAAAAGTTCTTTACCTTCCTTTTCCACAATATGATTGAGGTTTAGGCAGGTAATGTATTTTGTTCATTGTTATGAATGTATGGAAATAATAATAATATATATTTTGTTGTAATAGTACATCTATTATGGGTATAATTAATTACAACACACCATTTTTCACCAATACTCTAATTTAGAATATTGTTTGATTAATTAATATGCATTTTTATAGAATTGACTACAAATATATCTTGTAATTCAATAAAAATAATATTATATTAATCCTAATATATCTATGAAGATTTTCTTTTTCTATTTTTTTTTTATGGAAAAAGATTTTCTTTTTAATTATTCAAGGATACAGATTTTCTTTTTCAGTATCCTTGAATAATTTTGTATGAAAAATCTGAAAAGCTATTTTATATACAGAAGATTAATCTATAATGAATCCGCAAAAGAATTACAAAATTTTAAAAATAAACGAATTTTATCCGAAAAAGAAAAATAATACTTGGTTATATTTTAATTTATAATTTATATTATAATTATTCCTTTTATTACAAAAGATTAATTTTATAACTTATTTTATAACACGCCGTTGAAAAAGAAAGTACGTCGTGATTCGAATATAGAAGGAAATTTAAGTACAAAATTACGTTAAAAAATATTAGGAATTATCATTTAACCAAAAATAAAAGTTAAATTCTTAAAGATCTTATGTTGCACCACTTACATACGAATTTTATTTTATTCAAATGTTCTAACTCGTTTTCAAATACATTACCTTCAATGGAGACACGTGCTTAAAAAACGAAAAGGAAGAAGTTATTCAGAAGGAGATAAAATTCAACAACGTGTTCGAAAAAGTATTGTATTAGCACGGTTGTCCTTTAACCAAAAATATAAGTTAAATTCTTAAAGATCTTATGTTGCACCACCTACAAATGAATCTTATTTCATTTGAATGTTCTCTAACTCGTTTCCAACTACATTACTTTCAATAGAAATACACGTGCTTAAAAAACGAAAGGAAGTAGTTATTCAGAAGGAGATCGATAACATTCAAAAACGCTTTCGAAAAAGTATTGTATTAGCACGGTTATCCTTCAACCAAAAATACAAGTTAATTTTCAAAAGGGAGGAACTAAATTCATAAAATCTCGTTCTACACCCTTTGATCTCGAACTTCCTGGCCCGCTAACTCCTTTATATTCTTCATTTCCCCTCAATTCACACACAAACCCTAGCAGTACTAAAATTAAACATGCATAAGAAACTATTAACATTAACTAAACAACCAAAAATATTTAACTAATTATCAATCAATTATCAAATATGTATTAGTATTTTAATGAATTATTACTTATTATATATGTTAACAAACAATAATTAATTTTTTTAAGTTTTTTTTTTCTCAAAATATTTCCAAAAACATCCACAGATCAACCACAAGTTGTCCCACATATGAAATTAATTATAAAAATTCACTATAGATAGAACATAAACTTGATTGTCGCCCGTGTTTACAAAGATTAGGGGTGAAAATCGAATTTATAAATTTTAGGATTTTTGAGTGAGGGGTTTCGTAAAAAAATCATGAGAAAGTTTTGGAAAACAAAGGAAGGAAGGAACACGGGTTCTTCGGTGTTGGGGAATTTTAGAGAGATAAATGTTTTAAGTTATGTGCGACATTCGTAAACTTTAGTACATGATTTAATATTTCTGTTTTCAAATTATATATTGCACCACTCGCTATATATTCTATGTACTACAAAATCTGCAAACATAGGCACATACATTTTAATTTTCATTACTAATTAATAATAAGAATCTAGAAAAATATATATATAACGCCAAACGTAGAAGCATGCAAATTAAAAACTATTATCGTGAGATCAAAAAAAATGAAATAGAGCAATTTTACTTTCAATATTTTAAAATTAAAATATAATAACTGTAAGCTTGTTATATCATTCATTTATACAAACCGAATTTTGTAGCTCACTTCCAAATTAAATACATTACCTTAAATAAAGTCTAAAGATACATTTGGTTTAAAAAAGGAAAGAAACAGTTATTCAAATATAAAAGGAGTTAACTAATATAACTACTCGTTCCAAATGTATTATTAACCAAATATAGTGATTTTCATTCTACCAAAAAATAATACAAGTTAATTAATGCAAGAAGAAGAAGAAGAAGATTTTTTGGAATAATACCAAAACATCCAAACTTGCTTATTCGTATAATATATTGTGTTTTAGTTGCAATTTTTCATTGTTGGCTAATGTTTCATGTTTGTACAATTTTGAAAAGATTACAATAGACTACAATTTATACACATTGCATTTGAAGTTATTCTCTCACTACAAAAAAAAGTATTTTATGTGACAATTTTTTGTGACGAAACCAAATTTTGTCACAGTAAAAGGGGATATTGTGACAAAATTTCACATCGTCACATAAGTGAACATTTTACGTGATGAAGGTTAATTTCGTCACATAAACTTTATTTTATGTGATAATAATGAAAAATCGTCACCATAGAACATACAAGATCTTTAAAAAATTGACGGTTCCTATTTTGTGACAAATATTTAGGTTTCTTATGACAAAGTAATTTTGTCACAACATAAAAATAATATAAATTACTAAAAAATCTCCTCCAAAATTTCTAGACATGCCCGATCCCTTTCTTTTCTTCTCTCATAAATCCCTTTTTTTTCCTTCTCCTTTTTTATTTGTTCATTTTTTAATTGAAGACCATCGTTGCACCACCACCACCATCATTGCACCGCCATCGTTGCATCGCCATCACCATTGATCTGGCTCTTCGATCTGGCTTTCGCGTCCACCACCATCGTTGCACCGCCAGTGTTCGTTTGCCTTCGCCACCGCCAGTGTTCGTTTCCCTTCGCCTCCGCCAGTCTCAATCGATTGAGGTATAATTTCTAATTTATTTTTCTCTCCATCTCCCCTCTTCACTCTAACTCCACCACTCCCGTTTTCTTCTCTCCATTACTTCAATGGAATGTTAGGGTTTCTGCATAAAAGGGCCAAAATTCCGTTATGTTCTCAAAATTAAGTTACGCAGTTTTGTGATTTTATTTTTAAAACCTATTTAGGCTGATGTCAAAAATTGCCGAGGTTGGAGTCGATCGGAGCTCGTGAATGGGAATTAGGATTCTCAGCCATTAGGTTCTTCGTTCAATACATTTATCTTATTATCTTAACTCTTAAGCTATAGAGGTTGTCTCGTCCATCTATTGATTACTCTTTTTTTTTTTTTTTTTTTTTTAATCTTAGATTCCATTATTGAAGCATAGTTCAAACTGCAATTTGAAGATAACAGTAATACATTTTGAGCTGAAAGTAAATTTTTGGGTCCCTTTGCTCCATTTGTTTGTCAAACATAAAAAATTGATCTACTTTTACAGCACGTTTTGGAAAGGGGAAAACCGCTTGTACGGAGTCAAAATATCCGCAAATTGTGTGGGAAAATTGTACAAAGGAGCCAGCACAAGTATGCATCAAATGTTGTAGAGAAATGTTTAGAGTTTGGCGATGCTGCTGAACGGGAGTTCTTGATTGATGAGATCCTTCTGCAGTTTGAAGACAATGACAATTTACTGGTAAGAGAATCTGTTATTCAACACCTTGTTTGAAGAATAAACTATATACATTCTTTATCTATACCTAATTGATGTCTCTTGGCATCATTCTTTCTGCCCTTTTAACTGGCTAACAATATAATAAGGATTTCAGCGTGGATGTGCCTTTGTTAATCAGTTGTTTATTTATTTATTTATTTTTTTCATTTTTAGGTGATGATGAAGGACCAGTTTGCAAATTACGTAGTCCAGAAGATTTTTGAAATTAGTAACGATACACAGAGAGAAACATTGCTTCATCGAATTCGGCTTCATCTCATTGCTTTCTGTCTTTTTTCAGTTTTCAATTTTCAATGATGGTGAGAACGTTATATAGAACTCGTAAAAGATCTTTCTGCAGCTGTGTTAATGATTGCAACTAACTGCAGTTGTTGATTAATGTATGCAGATAATGGAAGTACCTCAGAGCCGTAGGGTTTGCTTTGAGTGTCGGAGAATTATTTTACGAGATTCTCTGCTCTTATCTGACATTGAAAGTGGATAGCTGAGATAAGCTCATAATACTCCAACCTCCGGTCGACAAGTGCTAGGCAGTGCTTTTAGAAGTGAGGTTGAAATTACAATGTCGGTACGTATATGTGAGAATTTACCAGTGTGGTGTAAATTTTAGTACAAATGTGTGAGTAATGTATAGATAGAAGCAAGGGACTTGCTTAGGTGTAGTTTGAATGTTGATTCGTCAATCTGTAGAGTGTGTGTTTTATTTGAGGAATTGAGTTGCAAATCATGGTAAGGAAATGGAATTATCAAACAAATAATAAGGTTTTTTCTGTATGCCTTTGGATCAATGCATTAATCACTAAAGAGTGTTTTATATTTACTGTCCATTTATCATTATTTTCGTATTAATGGATGTACACACTTTGACTGCAGGTATACTGATGTGGTTTGGTGCTCGGCTGATGAGTTCTTCATTCCGCCTCCGACAACCCTCTCCCTCTGCCTCCCGTCCAAACCAGGGGAACTTGGTTTTGCAGAAGTTTCAGTCAAGATTCATCACTATGCTTGTGATCTATAACTGCTCAAAACTCAACTATATCGGAAAAATTGGCTGAAATATATATATATATATATATATATATATACACACACAACATTTTTGTTGAGTATATTGTGTAATGCTTACATTTGCATTTGATTTGAGGTTATGTGTTTTTCTTTCAATCGTAGTTTGATCGAAATGCAGCATAGTAACAAAACCGTGCAGCTTCTGCTGAAAATAACGTTGTTTTGTTTCGCAGACGAAATCGATGGCTTATGTCTGATCATCTTTCTTGGCTTATAGCTGATACCCACTCAAGCTAATAGAGACCACTCAAGCTTACTCGGGCAAGATGACCTATGGGTATATTTCTCTCCCTTTCTTGATACTTAATATTATATGCATGTATTTGGATATATTATATGCAATGATATCTCTGTAGTTTTAGTTTCTATGTAGCTGAGTGTACTTTGGTTGCGGATGTGTAAGTCTTTGACGGCGTATTTGTGGAACTTGTTAGAAGTTAGAATCCTATGTGATTATCTATTATGATATTGGTTGTTTTGTCTAGAAAACTGGACCTTACAAGAAGAAGCAGACATTTAAGAAGTTCAAAAATGCTTTCCTATGTGTTAACATCAATTACATTGGAGACCAAAAAGAATAGGAAAAAAAAATAACGCAAGAGCATTTGAATGCTTTCTTTATTTTATTTTTTTATTTTTTTATTGATTGAGGTAACTGCCATAACATTTGTTTTATTACTAATTGTTTGTGTTATACGTATATTTCATTTATGTCTAGAACTAATGGAGGTAATGTTTTTCTATGTTATGGATTAAGTTTTGTTGGTACAGGTTGATAGAAGGTACAAGTACTTCTGTAATTGGATGGAAAAGGAGTATCTTCACTATTATAAGTAATTGCTGCAACTGTTAAGAGATGGAATTACGGCCACAAAGAAGGCTAAGGGGAAGAAGGATACAATATCATTAGGTGCAAACTAATGATTATAGCTTTTATTTATATTTTATTATAGCTTTTGAGTGTAAACTAGAATGTGAGGTTTTCTGTAAGTGTGATAGTACTACTACATATTGCAATATAAGTATTTTTTTTATTTCAGAATCATTCTTTAGTTCAATAAAGTTTAATTCTATTATTTTTGTATATTAGAAAAGTAAAAATTAAGGCAGGTATATATTATATGATAAATTATGTTGTCAGGTAAATTCTACATTATAAAAATGTATTTTATGGGACGAAATTTTTGTCTCAATAGATCTTGTAGTTAATGTGACGAAATAATTTGTCACAATAAGCAGCACCTACTGTGACGAAATAAGCTTGTTGCGACAAATTTAAGTTTTTTATGTGACGGACATTTTGTCGCAAATACACACAATTCTGTGACGAAATTACATTCCGTCACAATCTGTGGTGACAAAAACAGTATTTCGTCACAAAACACCTTTCGCGACAGGCCCTACGCGACGAACGCTGCGACGAAATAATTTGTCACATAAATGTTTATGTGACGAAAGTTTAAGTTTGAGTGACAAATTTTTTTGTCACATAAAATGCTTTTTTTTGTAGTGTCTCCTTAGGCCCTATTTGGTTGGCAAGATAAGATTAGCCAATATAAGATTAAATAATCTAATGAAACCCAATTATTTTATTGGAGTTCGCGGCGTCCAACAAAAAAAACTTACTAGAAGGCAAGATAAGCCAAGATAAACCATGATTATATAATTTTGGCGGGTCAACCCGGCAATTTATTGGGGATACCAAACATCAAATTAAGTCCAACTATTTTGTTAATCATGGCTTATCTTGACAACCAAACGGGGCCTTAGTGTATTCTAAATCCATTAAACTACATATTGTATACATGATCAATCGATTGCAAAGTTCATCAAACTCAAAAAAATAAAGAAAAAAATATTTGGATCTTAAAGTACGTCGTGATTCAAATATAGAAGAAAATTTGAAGTAGTACAAAATTACGTCGAAACATTTAACCAAAATATAAGTTAATTTCTTAAAGATCTTATGTTGCACCACCAAAAGCAAATTTTATTTCAAACAAACAAACGTTCTAATTCATTTCCAAATACATTACCTTAAATAGAGATGCACGTGCTTAAAAACGAAAGGGAGTAGTTATTAAGAGGGAGATAACATTCAACAACGCGTTCAGAAAAGTATAATATTAGCGGTTATTGTCCTTTAACAAAAATACAAGTTAATTCTCTTACCCTTTGATCTCGAACTTCACCACAGAACTCCTTTATTGTCTTCATTTCCCCTCTACTCACACACAAATCTGAGCTCTAAAATTAAACATTTATGACATTAATTAAACAATTAAAAACATTTAAATAATTATCAATCAATTATTTTAATGATTTTTTTTTGAGTAAAATGAATTATTACTTATTATATGTTAATTAACAAACAATTGTTAAATTTTGAATTAAAAGGTTTATTTTTTTTCAAATGGTTTCCTAAAACATCCCCAGATCAACTACAAGTCTTCCCAAACATCAAATTAATAATAAAAATAAAATGATAGAACATAAACTTGATTGTCGCCCAAGTTTACGAAGATTAGGAGTGAAAATCGAATTTAGAATTTTTAGGATTTTCGAGTGAGAGGTTTTGTAAAAACTCCGCCAAAGAAGAAACCCTAGCACCGCCGAAGAGAACCACCACCAAACAGAGAGAATCGGTTTTGTGTTGAGGAACCCTGAAATCGATTCATGTAGATGAGCACGAAATTCATTTATTTTTAATTTTGTAATTGTTGAATTTATTTCTATTTTCTAAAACAACAAGACGAAGAAGAAGAAGTTTGAACTTAATTGATTTCAATCATTTCTTCGATTTTGACTTATGTTTGATAGTAGAGATGCATCGTTTTATTGTGCAAAAAATACTTCCATGGGCCATTGTATGCTTTTTATATGTCTTAAAGTGAAAATACATAGTATATGACGTGTGATAGGTATGAGACTGGACGAGGATATTGATGTGGAAAATCATCGATATACAGAGGCAAAAAAATGTAATTGTTCTTTTGCGTTATAGTGCAAGTGATAAGGGTTCATTTTGCATGTTTATTACGTATTTAATTATTGTGTTTGTGTCTTTGTTCATCCGAATTTTTGGGTTTTATTGTGTATATTATGTTTTTTTGTCTAATTGATTCTTGAAAAAAAGGCGTAAAAAAACTAAAAATTTAAACATAAATATGATTTTTCAAAACGGGGGTTTTGTGACAGAGCTCCTTAACAAAAGTAGGGCTAAAACATTTCTATTTTATATGAAATTAGAAATTTCACCCGTGCGATGCATGAAATATATATATATATATATATATATATATATATATATATATATATATATATATATATATATATATATATATATATATATATATATTATATATATATTCATAATCAATATTTAATAATATACTTATTTCAGAATAAGAATATTTCAAAAGTATTGTCAAAAATAGAAATAATTATCATAATTTTGTATTCCAGAGTACATTTCAATTCATTTTGAATTATATTTTCTTTAATTCGATTTAAGCCTAATGGCAAACCCATTAAGTTACACTGTAAAATTTATGCAAAATAAATATATTTAAAGTTGTGTACAAAATAAAATCACAACTATATATAGCACTAAAATTGTATTTGTTATGTTAAATAAGAGGCATATTTAATAATATACTTAGTTCAAAATAAGAATAATATTTCCAAATTATGAAGAAAATAATATTGTCAAAAGTAAAATAATCATATTTCAGTATTCAAGTGTACATTTCAATTCATTTTCCATATTTTATTAATTCTATTTAGGCCTAGTGGCAAACCCATTAAGATGCACTATAAAATTTATGCAAAATAAATATATTCAAAGTTGTGTACAAAATAAAATTGCAACTATAGCCTAAAATTGTATTTGTCATGTTAAATAAGTACGCATATTTACTAATATACTTAATTCAAAATAATAATAATATTTCAAAAGTATGAAGAAAATAATATTGTCAAAAGTAAAATAATTATCATATTTCCGTATTCAAGTGTACATTTCAATAAATTTGGCATTATATTTTCTTTAATTCTAGGCTTAATGGCAAACCTATTAAGATACGTCATTATAAGAATAATACTTCGAAAGTATGTAGAAAATAATATTGTCAAAAGTAAAATAATAATATGATGTACATTTTAATTTATTTAGCCTTATATTTTATTTAATTCTATTTAGCCTAATGACAAACCTATTAAACCTATTATGCTTTGTAAGATGAGTTTTTATGAGATGGCCATGAACAATCACCTTTGTTAATTTAGGTTAATCTGTTTTTTTTTTTCCCTCCTTTTGCAAATAAAGACATCTTTTCAACATGTATTACAAAACAAAGGCAATCCTAATATTTATGATAAAATTACCTCGAAACTTTTAAACTCAATTCATAATTATAAACCATAATTTAATTCCAGTTTCACCAACTTTAACTCATAATTTCAATTTTAAACTTTTTTTGCTAATTTTTATTCTGCCATTGACTGGTTAATGAAGTAATATTATTCTCTATCACAATATAACAGTAGTACTGTTTAGTGCAATAATTACTGTCTACCACAGTAATATTATTATTTTAGTTTTTTTTGTTGTGTTGACCGATCAACATAATAATTTAATGTGTTGAACGATAATATTATTGTTTTTATCGGGCAAACATATTCATAAATAAAAGAAGCTCAAAACAAAAAATTCAACGACTGAGACCGGCGTCGACCGTTGTGTTGAGTTTCGGGCACGTGTACGCAGCGGAAAACAAAAGTTTAATGTGATTTAAACGACTTTAAAGCACACAAGCACATGCCCGACAAATTAAAATCAATTAATTGCGTACCTTTGCGCTTCCAGCGAAATTAAAAACAACATACATGCTAAATAATTTAACCGAATTTAAATCAATTAACATGCTCGCGTTTAAACCAAATAACATGTTTGCAAAGATTAAAACGATTACACATAATCACATAAAATCATACGATAGCAAACATGAATTCATAGTTTAAACATAAACGAATCGAAACTAGGGTTTCGTGTATTTACCTCTTGAAGCGTGAGGTAGGAGCGTTTAGCAAGTCGAGATTGCTACGGAAACCAATCCGTACAATCGGGGCAGCAGCGGTGCAGCGGCGAATCGGCCACGGCGGCGCGTGAGGAACACGCGCGGTCTTCCGGGGCGGCGCGTGGGGCAGCGTGCGGCTTCGGCTCGTGCGTTGCTCCTCGATTCTTCGATCTACAGTCTTCCTCCTCTCGGATTTCACCTCGTATACTTCGATCTACTAAACACGTGGCACTAGACACGTAATAGTTAGAAAAACGGAAGAAAAAGAGAAGGAAAGAGACTACCAAGTCAATCGGCCGATGGACGGCCGATTCCGGCGAAACGGCGGGAGGACGGCGGTGGTGGCCGCGAGGGAGAGAGGCCGAGAGAGAGAAGTGGACGGCTAGGGTTAGGGTTTTTTTGTTGTGTGTTTTTTGTGCAAGACCTATAAATCAAGTATTTATATGTCTTGCATAAAACCCTAGCGGGCTTAAGTTGGACCGGGCCCAACAACTTAAGTCCGTTAGTACTTTTACTTGCTCGTCTCTCTCTTAATTCAATGACCGAAAAATTGCAACGATTACATTTTCGGAATCATTATAATTTCCTCGTCATTACGAGTGCCATCTCTTATTTTCCAACTTTCCAAAAGTGGAAACCCTAGTTCAGTGCACTTTCTAAATTTGGAAACTTCCCGATTTAGAAAGTTCACTAACACGTTCGCCTATTCTTTTCCTTTTCTCATTCTCATTCATAATTCCAAATTACGAATGTTGGATCCAATCATATTGACTTCCAATCATGCAAAGATAAACTATTTTATCTCTGACCGTTTATTCAAAGATCTCATGTGCACGAGCAGTGTGACCCTCGACGGTTCAGGTGTAAGCTAGCCGTGGGCCCACAACTCTTTGTGGTCAAAACTCGTCCCTTAGAGTTACGATTGAGATGAAGCTCGTTTCACCTTAATCACCCAACGAATCAAGATTGGCGTCTAGCAACTACGCGTCATGATTCCCTAGATACAAATGAAGTGCCTGCAAGAACCTTCAGATATAGTTAACGTACAGTACGGTCCCTTCGATTCATATGTCCCGATCGAACTAGAGGCATTGGTTCATCGAGACCTCTTTATATGTTCGATGACGGTGCGATCGTTCCAAGTGTTGTAATCCTTACGTGCATGACTTAGAGAATCGAATTCTCTAATCATCACTTAGTCAGCTCTGGCCAGAGACTTAGAATGATTACAAACTTTCAGAACACACAGGACATCCAAGACTATTCTAGCGATCGAATCCCCGACTACAATGCACAGACCTCCCACTAGATTTCGGACTGCACGAACACTGGCCCTTGGGATGGTCCTCGGTGGAACTCAGGGACAGGTCACGATACAGCTGGTCCTCTAGTGAAGTCACGGTGATGTCTAGGTCATAAGGACTAATGGTGTACAACTATACCATAGATATCTCTACTCGATTATTGGGAACCACTTAGAGATTTCTAGGGTGAGGGAGTTCAGTGAACTCGTCAACTTACGAGCACCCACTTATGCATGCCAATATCACAATACCGTTTACTGATGAGATGCAGTACACATACACTAAGTGCTAGTCTTAATGGGAAAGGCCGATATCCTCATTAGTGGCGTAACCCTTCGACTAGGAACACGTTTAACAGTTATAATACTTGAGTAAATATCTCACGATCCTAACGATCAATTACTAGTACTTGTAATAACTGTAAGGACTATATCTATGCTTGTGACAAAGGGACAAAGATATAGAATGCCAAGGTGTTTTATCATTAATACGAATAAAGGTTCGTTTATTACAATAATAAATACGAAAGACCACAGCCACATGTTGGCTTGTTGGTCACCTACTCTAACAATCTCCCACTTGACCTAAAGCCAACTACCCATAAATCGCAATCCCATCGACTCTCGATGTTTCTCATGGACCGATCTCGGTAAAGGCTTCGTGAAGGGGTCTGCAACGTTCTCTTCCGAGGTGACTCGTTCAACCTTAACTTCACCTCTATCAATGATCTCTCGGATCACGTGATACTTCCTCAGAATATGCTTCGACTTCTGATGAGATCGTGGCTCCTTAGCTTGCGCCACGGCTCCGGTGTTATCACAGTACAACGGTACTGGATCACTAGCATCAGGAATGACACCCAACTCTTGGATGAATTTCCTTATCCAAGTCCCTTCTTTTGCAGCTTCGGACGCTGCAATGTATTCCGCTTCGGTAGTGGAATCAGCCGTCGTGCTTTGCTTGGAACTCTTCCAACACACGGCACCACCATTAAGCGTGAATATAAATCCAGAATTCGACTTCGAGTCGTCCACATCCGATTGAAAACTAGAGTCAGTAAAACCCTCTAATTTCAACTCGGCACCCCCATAGACCAAAAATATATCCTTAGTTCTTCGCAAGTACTTGAGGATATCTTTCACGGCTTTCCAGTGAGCCGGACCGGGGTTAGACTGATATCTGCTTGTGACACTCACAGCATACGCAATATCGGGTCTCGTACATAGCATGCCATACATTATGCTTCCTATGGCAGAAGCATATGGCATCCTTTTCATCTCCTCGATTTCACTAGGTGTTTGGGGACACATAGATTTCGAGAGACGAACCCCATGGGACATTGGCAAGAATCCCTTCTTGGATTCTTCCATGCTAAACCGTTTCATAACGGTGTCTATGTACGGATAAGCCAAGCATCTTTCTTGCTCTATCTCTATAGATGCGTATTCTTAATACGTAAGATGTTTCTCCCAAATCCTTCATTGAGAAACGCGTGGACAACCATGCTTTCGTTTGTTGCAGCATTCCTACGTCATTCCCAATGAGTAGAATGTCATCAACGTAAAGCACTAAAAATATCACTGCCCTCCCACTAACCTTCTTGTATACACAAGGTTCCTCCGGATTCTTCTCAAAATCAAACTCTTTGATAGTTGAGTCGAACCTAATGTTCCAACTACGGGATGCTTGCTTCAATCCATAAATGGATCGCTGGAGCTTGCAAACCTTTTGCTCACTTCCAGAAGATATGAAGCCTTCCGGCTGCGCCATGTAAATTTCTTCCTCAATGTCTCCATTAAGGAAGGCGGTCTTCACATCCATTTGCCATATCTCGTAGTCGTACCACGCAGCTATGGCCAGCAAAATCCTAATGGACTTCAGCATCGCGACTGGCGAAAAGGTTTCCTCATAGTCAACACCTTGCCTTTGAGTGTATCATTTTGCTACCAATCTAGCCTTATAGGTCGATACCTTTCCATCAACTCCAATTTTCTTCTTATAGATCCACTTGCAGCCTATAGGAACAATTCTTTTGGGTGGATCTACCAAGGTCCATACCTTGTTGGAGTACATGGAGTCCATTTCGGATTTCATGGCAGTTAGCCAATGTCCCATGTCCGCATCCGATACGGCCTCATTGTATGTTCTTGGATCTTGTCCAAGATCAACATGATCTTCATCATTTTCGAGGAGGAATAACCTATCCGGCATTTTCCGAACTCTTTCGGATCTACGTACCGTAGGTTCAGGAGGTATATTAGTGGTTTGTTGTATTGGTTCAATTACTTGTTCTTGCGTTTGAACTTCACTTTGTGGTTCTTGAACTACTTCAAGTTCTATCATGCTGCCCTTTCTATCAGATAGAAATTCCCTTTCCAAAAAGGTGGCATTTCTCGAAACAAACGTCTTTGCTTCTTTGACATAGTAGAACTCGTATCCCATCGAGTCTTCGGGATACCCCACAAAATAGCACAAGTCGGATTTACTATCCAACTTATCTCCCACTAATCGCTTCACATAAGCGGGACAACCCCATATCCTAATATGTTTGTAGTTGGGTTTCCGGGAATGCCAAAGTTCATAAGGTGTGGATTTAACTGCTTTGGTGTTAACTCTATTCAGCAAATACGCGGCAGTACGAAGTGCATGACCCCACAAGTATGCCGGTAAGTTTGTGAACCCCATCATTGATCGAACCATATCTAATAAAGTTCGATTCCGACGTTCGGAGACTCCATTAAGTTGAGGAGTTCCCGGTGGAGTCCATTGGGATTGTATCCCATTCTCTTTTAGATAGTCAATGAACTCGATGCTCAAGTATTCTCCACCACGATCGGATCGCAGCTTCTTAATACTTCGTCTGAGTTGCTTTTCTACTTCGTGTCTAAAATCTTTGAACCTTTCAAATTTTTCAGACTTGTACTTCATTAAGTACACATACCCATACCTAGAATAATCGTCGGTAAAGGTAGCAAAGTAGTTATATCCACCATTCGCACTAACACTTAGTGGACCACATACGTCTGTATGGATCAAATCCAAAAGACCCTCGGCTCGTTCCATTTTCCCTTTGTAGGGTGACTTGGTCATTTTCCCTTTAAGGCAGGATTCACAAGTTTGCAGTGATTTCACGTCCTCCAAAGAGAACAATCCTTCACTGACAAAATCGTTCATCCTTCTTAAAGAGACATGACCTAATCTAGCGTGCCAAAGTTGTGCGGGGTTTTGATCTATCTCCTTACGTTTTGCTGATATAACGTTAATAGGTATTTCACTTGGATTTAGTTCATATAAGTTGTTTAATAGCCGTCCTTTGCAAATTAAATTCTCATTCTTTTGTATAATGCAAATCGAATTTCCAAAAACAAAAGTAAAACCTTCAATATCTAATACAGGAATAGAAATAAGGTTTCTAATGAGCGACGGAACAAATAAACAATTGTTCAAAACAATAGGAAAACTAGAATCCAAAACATTTAAGTAAATTGTGCCAATGGCTTCAGCAGCAACTCTTGCTCCATTCCCCATCCTTAGGTAGGTCTCACCCGCTCTAAGTCTTCGACTTCTTGTCATTAGCTGCAAATCATTGCACAAATGTGAGCCACAGCCCGTATCCAATACCCAAGAAGAAGAGTTGACAGACAAATTTACGTCAATGAAATACGTACCCTTTTCAGAACCTTTCTGCTTTAGGTAAGCCTTGCAGTTGCGGCGCCAATGTCCTTTCTTTCCACAGTGATGGCAAGCATCATCAACTTGCTTACCAACCTTTGCTTTGGGGCCCCCACTACCTTCACCCACCTCGAACTTGTTGTTTGGGAAGGGAACTCTTTCCTTTCTCTTCTTTTGGAAAGAACTCTTCTTTCCAGAAGTAGCAGCAAAGAGAACAGACTTCTCTTTCTTAATGGTGGACTCGAAGCTGACCAACATGTTCATTAACTCATCCAAGGGAGGATCTAGTTTGTTCATGTTGAAGTTCACTATGAACGATTCATAGGAACTAGGAAGAGACAACAGGATCAAATCCAACGAGAGCTCGGCCGGGAGGGTGACATCAAGATTCACTAGCTTTTCAAGGAGAGTGATCATTTTGAGACAGTGCTCGTGGACCGAAGTCCCTTCGCGCAGTCTCGCTGTGATCAACTCCTTTGTAGCAGCGTACCTCGATGCCCTAATATTCTCACTATACATGCTATCGAGATGAGACTTTATATCGAAAGTGAAAGAATTTATGGTCCCGAATTCGTATTATACAGAGATGTTATCTAAAATGTTATGACACTTGAGACAACATGCAGCGGAAATATAACTATTAAAAGACAATGCTCAGATTTAAAAAATGTTCACAAGTAAAGACTTGTGAACTTGCCCTTTACAGGACGGAAAAATATATTAAAATCAGTATTCCAAGAATACAAACAGAAGAGTGCGAAAACTTCTTCCTTATGAGTGAATCTTTTTCAAGATCACTCTTACAACCAAATCTAGATACTAAAAGAAAGATATCAAAAATTCTAGATTTCAAAGAATGTACTCTTAAAGAGTACGTACAACAGATCCTAGAAACACACTAAAATTCTCGAGATTAAACTTCAGCTCTCTTTTTGTTTCTTCGAAATCTGTAGCAATCTTGAGTCTTGAGTTTGGTATTTATAGACTTGCCAAGCTTCCACTCTTCAGCCCATGATCTGCAAGAAAACCAACCACAAGTGCACTCAAGATAATGGGTTAGTGGGTTAGTTAGGAAGTTAACATAAATTCCATAATTAAATCCACTAAGCACTACTTAACCCCACTTAGCCCACTAACTAAGATTTAGTTTGGAAGTTAAGAAAAGTTAAAAACACATTGTGAATTTTATTCACGTGTTTCAAACTCCCCCTTTTTTGACTTTCTGATCAAAACTAAATCGTAGTCAAAGACTCCCCCTGAGATATTGCTCGAACTCCCCCTGAATTTGATACCATTTGAAAAACATAGAAACAATAAATTAAAACCAAATTCAGCAAGATAGTTCAACAAAAGAAATAATCAAAGTGCAGTCCTAAACAAAAGTTCAGAGGGAAAATAAACAAAACATAAACAAAAATATTGTTCATGAAAACAATCTAAAGTAAAATATCTAAAGTCTCCAAGGTCTCCTCGGTTTCAGCTGCTGCTCCTCCTCCATCACTAGATCCACTGCTTTCTTCTTGAGCTTCCCCCTCTTTCTTTGCTTCCTCTTCATTGACTCCTTGCTCTCTGCCTCTAGCATCCAAAGGATGAGATGTTCCTGCTTCAGTTTCATGACCTTTTTCTCCCCCTTTTTGATCAGAAAGGGCCTTCTGAATCATCTCCACCATGGACTGATGATAGGTAATCTGAGCTAGAGAATGAGTAAGCTGCTGCAATAGAAGATCTCTAGGAACAGACACAAGAAGGTTAGAAGTGTTGTCAACATGAGGTGCAACACCCTCAGTACCAATGTTATTTTGACCTGATTCAGTTGAGAGAAAATCATCTCCATTCCAAGGAAGATCTTGAACATGAGGAGCCCTCAGAAAATTTTGAGACACAGTGATCATGCCTTGTGGGGTGTGAAGATATTCTGAGTCATCTTGGCCCAAATTTTGAGAGAGTAAGATGGAATAGATGAGAGAAGGATAGGGGAGGTGAGTGGAAGGTGAAATTTTCTGGGCAAGATGACCAATAGTATCAAAGAACAGTTTGCCAAAATCCACTGGTAAACCCATCCCCAATTTGTACATGAGTACAGCATGAGGCTTAGTTACCACAGAGACATTTTTGGATGGAATCCAATTAGCCACTGTGAGTCTAAACAGGACAGAGTAGAAAGCAGTGAGTTGAGAGACTTGAAATTTTCTTGGGTGTGCAGGCCAATTTCTTAAACGGTTTCCAGAAATAACTTTGCAAATCTCAGTAAAATCACCATAATTATCCTCATCAATCACAGTAGGAGTTTGTAAATGAGAGTTGATAACTTTGGGAGAAAAAGAATAAATGGCATTGCGCACAAAGACTTTGCCAAAGTTTGGGGAATTTTTCTTTAAAAAAGAAGTTTGCAAATTGGCATAAAACTCTTTCACAACCAAGGGATCATAAGAGCAGGCAATCTCAACTAGGTTAAGGATTTTTCTTTGGTGAAGAAAAGCTGTTATCCTATACCTATCAAATTCTTCCTTAGAAATTTTCTTTTCCTCAATGAAATGACAATTCATGACTTGAGGACTCAACAGTGAATCAGACTCAAAATAGAAATTTGGACTGAAGGCATTTGTTACCTCAAAAGTGGTTGACAAGTTCTTCCCATCCAGGTCTGGTTCTTCTTCTTCTGAGGAAGCATCATCTTCTGAATCTTCAAGCTCATCAGGGACATATGCTGGTTCAGGTGATGCAGCACGTGGGGCAACACCTTCTTCCTGCTGAGAAGAGTCTTCAGAGGATTCACTGTCTGAATCAGAAGAGGACAAGTTTTTGCGAAAAGTAGCTAGTGGAACTTCCCAACTGTCTTCACTTTTCTCAGATACTTCAGCCTGAGGAGGAATTGTATCTGCTTGAGCTGCTGCTTCTGCCAGGGTTTCCAGAGGATCTTCCTGAGGTGCTGATGGAGTTTCTTCTGTAGTGGTGAACTCCTGAGCATCGACAAATGGGATGTCTACATGCTCTGCTGATGACATTCCAGAGAAATCAGGCATTTCTTCATCCTGATAAGGGGCAGCATCTTCAGTTGAAGCAGTAGGTGCAGCAGCATCTTCTGGAGCATGTGTAGCAACACCTTCAGAGACAGGTGCAGCAACACCTTCTGAACTAGGTGCAGCAACACCTTCTGAAATAGGTGCAGCAACACCTTCTGAAACAGGTGCAGCAACACCTTCTGGAGCAGAATGTGGAGAGGCTGCTGTTGCCATGCTGGGCTCCCCCTGAGTTGATGCTGGGGAAGGTGAGTTGTTGGAAGATGACTCGGAGGAGCTGGAGGACATGGCTTGAGCCTGTGGTGCTGCAAAGGTAGGATCACCTGCTTCATCATCAGTTTCTTCATCTACCAGATGAAGACCTCTTCGTGGATTTGACTGAACCGGAGTGCGGCCACCTCTGCCTCCTCTTCTTCTACCTCTGCTTCCTCTTCGGGGAGAGTGTTCTCCTCTTCGGCGTTGTGGCACCGCAGTGTTCAGATCTGGAAAAGGGTTCGTGCGTTTTGACCTGCGCGTTGGAAACCTTCCGGCAGTGGAAGAGGGACCCACAAAATCAAAATTATCTGGGTCAATCGGGTTCAGCTCATCTCCGGGCTCAATGTAGCTGATGGGTAGAGCATCGAAGTTGATTGGGTGAACGATGAGGGCCAGATTTGGGTCTGCTGGTACAGGTGCTGCAGCATCGTTGTGAACATCACCATCGACGGCTGGAGGAGGATTTCTAGGTGGGGATGCCATGATACAGTAGATGAAGGAAAATAGCTTCTTGTGCTTTTGATTTTCGAGTGTGAGTTTTTGAGAAAAGAAGCACTAAATTTATAAGCCCTAATTTTTGCTGGTGAAGAAGAAAAAAAAATTGAAGTGGAGAAGGTGAAGAAGTGGTGTCCGTTTTTCTTGGGGAGAGTGTGTTTAAGGAGAATAAAATTTCCTTTGGCAGTTTAAAGCAAAACGTGACACATGGCATAATGAGGAGTGGACTTAGTGGAAAATGAAGAATTAACCCATGTACCCCATGACCCATATAAATAGGGATAATTCAATCAAAATACAAATAATACCGTAGCACTCATGAATTATTCACAAAAATAGAAAAACACCTTTATTAATGATTAATAGTGAGAAAAAAAATAGCTGACAGGCATAGATACAATTATATATATTTATTATATATATATATATATTTTATTTTTTTTTTTTTTTTTTTTTTTATTTTTTTTTAAATATATAGATATATAAACTCTTATTTTCAAGTCAAACAATTCACATGGAACATGATCAAGTGTTCAGTTTGAAGGTTCCTCAGTTACTAAGATATGACTATCAAAATAGAGGAGTTTGACTTATGTGAGTGTAATTATTGGCTAAATGTTTACATGAAGCATGATCACGTTTCAAGGTGAAAGACTTCCAGTTACTGATTTAGGAAATAATTCATCACAGTGAAGTCATTATTTAATGAAGCTAATGCTTCAGTAAATTGTGTTGCAGCTTAAGATATTTGATGAGATGCTGCAACACGTTTCAGGACATGTTTATTGAGTACACATCCCGAGAGATTTTCTGAGTTTTGAAAACCTCTCATAATCTAATGCCTTTGTAAAGATGTCAGCCAGCTGATCTTCTGTAGGAATGTACTTTAAGCACAAAATATTTTTCTCAACTATGTCACGAATAAAATGATGTTTAATATCTATGTGTTTAGTTCGTGAGTGTTGAACAGGATTTTTTGAAATGTCAATAGCACTTGAATTATCACAATATATGGTCAGGGTATCACTGGTTAACCCATAATCCCCCAACATTTGTTTCATCCAAATTAGTTGACCACAACACCCTCCAGCAGCTACATATTCTGATTCAGCTGTTGAAAGAGATACACAGTTTTGCTTTCTACTAAACCAAGAAACTAGATTATTCCCCAGAAAGAAACATGCACCTGAGGTGCTTTTTCTGTCACTAATATCCCCAGCCCAATCAGAATCACTAAAGCCTATCAAGTTTGTATTTGTGTCTTTGAAAAACTGAATCCCTAAGTCTACTGTACCTGCAACATACCTAATAATCCTCTTCACAGCTTTAAGATGAGTGACCTTGGGATTAGCTTGATATCTGGCACACACACAAACACTAAACATAATGTCAGGCCTGCTTGCTGTTAGATACAGAAGACTTCCAATCATGCTTCTGTAGAGAGTGCTGTCGACATCTTCTGCAACATCATCCTTAGACAGTTTTTGACTGGAACCCATTGGAGTTTTCATGTGCTTGGCTGATTCCAACTCAAACCTTTTGACCAGATTGAGAGCATACTTCTTTTGATTCACAAACATTCCTTCACCTGTTTGTTTGATTTGAAGTCCTAAGAAATAATTCAACTCCCCTACCATACTCATTTCAAAAGTGTGAGACATAGAATCTACAAAAGACTGCAAAAGGTTAGCACAAGTAGAGCCAAAAACAATGTCATCAACATATATCTGAACAATAATAATATGATTATTAGTTCTTCTAACAAACAAGGTTCTGTCTGCCTCCCCTCTTTTGAACTGTATTTCAAGTAAGAAGTCAGTGAGTCTTTGATACCAAGCTCTAGGAGCTTGTTTAAGACCATACAGTGCCTTCTTAAGCTTGAAAACATGATTAGGTTTGGCAGAATCTTCAAAACCCTTTGGCTGTTCTACATATGCTTCTTCATTTAAAACTCCATTCAGAAATGCACTTTTGATATCCATTTGGTACAGTTTGATTTTAAGAAAGCAGGCTATAGCAAGAAGTAATCTAATAGATTCAATTCTAGCTACTGGAGCAAAGGTCTCATCAAAGTCTATACCCTCAATTTGAGTGTATCCTTGTGCTACTAACCTAGCCTTGTTTCTAACAACTGTACCTTTTTCATCAGTTTTGTTCTTGTAGATCCACTTAGTTCCTATCACATTTACATGGCTTGGTCTGGGAACTAAGTACCAAACATCATTCCTGATGAATTGATTCAATTCTTCATGCATTGCATTGACCCAGAATTCATCCTTCAGAGCTTCTGCAATATTCCTTGGTTCCACTGAAGACACAAAACAAGTGGTTCCAGTTAGTGCACATTCAGAAGATAAATTTGCAAATCTTACCATATCTCTGTAGTTTACTCTCTCTTTTCTCCTGGTCCTCATTCCATCAAAGATATCTCCCACTACTTGAGTAGATGGGTGATTTTTCTGAATTCTACTTGAGGGTTCCTTTCTGCAGACATCAAAGATTTGCTGTGATTCAGTCTCTGTAGGATGTGTTGAGTCAGATGTGGTGACACTTGGCTCAACACCTTCTTCTCTTAAGACTGGACTGTTTGTATCTGGGCTCTCTGTGGTAGAAATGTCTTCCTCTGTTGTTTCTCTTTCAGCAATTAAGTCATCAACTTCATCTTCAGCTGTTTTACTGCGGAGATCAGCAAAGTCATCAAATACCACATTTACAGATTCAATAATGGTTCGAGTTCTTAGATTATATACTCTATAAGCATGACTGTTATTAGAGTATCCCATAAATAAACTCAAATCACTTTTTGAATCAAACTTAGCTAGATGATCTCTATCATTTAGAACATAGCAGACACATCCAAACACATGCATGTATTCTAGATTAGGTTTCTTACCATAAAGAATTTCATATGAAGTCATCATAGATCCTAATCTTAGGTACACACGGTTTGAGATGTGACAGGCTGTGTTGACAGCCTCAGCCCAAAACCTCTTAGACAGATTTTTTGCACTCATCATCACCCTAGCCATTTCCTGGATGGTTCTGTTTTTTCTTTCAGCAATGCCATTTTGCTGAGGAGTTTTTGGAGCAGAAAATTCATGCTTTATACCCTTTTTATTACAAAAAGCAACAAATAAAGCATTCTCAAATTCTTTTCCATGATCAGATCTTATCCTATGAATAGAAACTTGAAATTGAGTTTTAACAAACCTATACAAATTTCTGAATACATCAAAAGTGTCTGATTTTTCTCTTAAAAAGTACACCCAAGTATATCTTGAAAAATCATCCACACACACAAAGACATATTTTTTACCACCTAGGCTTTCTACCTCTATAGGACCCATAAGATCCATATGTACTAGTTCAAAACAAATAGTGGTACCAACGTGTTGCAACACTTTGTGTGGTACTCTGGTTTGTTTTCCCTTCTGGCACATTCCACATATAGGAATATCCTTGATCTTGAGATCTGGTACTCCTCTTATAGCATTGTACTTGTTGAGCAGCTTCAGATTCTTGAAATTTGTGTGGCCTAGTTTCTGGTGCCACAGCTCTACTTCACTTACTCTTGAGCTCTTGCATGAGATGGTGTCACCTGTTTGATAGCAATTATCCATTGATCTGGAACCTGTAAGTACACAATGATTTTGATTATCAAACACAGAACAACAGTATTTATCAAATTCTACACGTAGATCATCATCACACAATTGACTGATACTGATGAGGTTTGACCCCAATCCTTCAACGTGTAAAACATTTGAGAGTTTTGGAAGCCCTTCAATACTGAGTGTTCCACGTCCAACCACTTTGCCTTTAGCTCCTCCTCCATAGGTTACACGTCCTCCATTAAGTGTGTGGTAGTTTGATAGAAATTCCTTTGTTCCAGTCATGTGCCTAGAGCATCCACTATCAAAGTACCATGATCCTGAAATGTTAGCATTTAAAGAGGTGTATACTGCTTTGCACGAAAGTTTACCTTTGGGAGTCCATATTTTACACTCCTTTTTGGTAGATTCTACCTTTTTCTTTGAGGTGTTCCTTGAGGTGTTGTGGATTATTTTATACAACATTTTGTCACTGCTGAGTTTTTCACAAAATGGACGAATGTGTCCTGGTGAGAAACAGTAATGACAAACATAACCTCTTATTCTGGAATCTGGAGTGGTGACTGTGGACTTCCTGCAATCCTTTCTGTTTGCACCTTTTTCTTTTACAAAGACAATTTCTTTCTTCTTAACTGGCTTCATTTGTTTTTTGAACCCTAGCCCTTCATGTTTGTAGTGCTTTTCCATTGACACAATCTCTTCGAGCTTAGTTGTGCCAGTGTTCATCCTCTTGATTGCTAGAGTTGCCTTTTTGAGTTCTTCTTTCACTTTTGCCAGTTCAAGATCCTTCTTGGTGATTCCAACCTCCAAATGTGTGATTGTGTCTTTGAGGGAGGAATTTTCCTTGTTGGCTGCATCTAGAGCTTGAGTCTTCTTCTCCAAGTTTCTGATCAGCTTTTTACACATGTCTTCATCATCACTGACTGCTTCATTACTGGATTCTGCTGCATTCACAGAAATAGAGTTTAAACATGTATAATGATCAGTATTTAACTCACAAATTGAAAGTGTTTCAGAAAGTGTTGCAGCATCCAGGGAGACTCCTTGGGATTCTGTTTCAGAGGAACTTTCAGTAAGATATCTGACAGAAAGAGCTTGTTTAGAGGATTGCTGTTCCTCTGTCTGTTCAGGTTGTTCTTCCTCCTCATCACTGACAGCACAAATCAAACTCATTCCTCTCCTTCTCAAGGTATTTGCACATTCATTAGCATAATGTCCAAATCCTGAACAGGCCCTGCATTTAATATGATCCAAGTTAGGTGGTTCAGAATTTGAACGAATAAAAGAAGAATTTTTTAAATTGTTTTGAGAAGGTGTTTGAGGAAATGTTCTCTGTGGAATAGATCTGTTCCGGGGCTGAGTTTGTCGATTTTGTGGAGATCCTTCTGAAAATAACTGCCTGGGCTTGATTCCACTTCGTCTGTACGCCCTATTGAATTTCTGAATCTGAAATGCCACATTATTGAGGCATTCTTCTGCATCATCATCATATTCCGGAGCAACATCTTCCTTCTCTAATTCTGCCTGGAGTGCATTTGAGATAGCCTTTCCTTTCTCCTTTCTTTGATCTTCAAAGTTCATCTCTCTGGACTTGAGACTACCTATTAATTCGTCCAGCCGTAGAGATGATGTATCTTTAGCCTCCTCAATAGCAGTGACCGTCATGCTGAACCTATCTGGAAGAGTTCTCAATACCTTATTCACTAATGTCTCGTTGCTCAAAGGACCACCTAAGGATTGAAATTCATTAGCCAAATCAATCAACTTCTCATTGTATTGAGAAATTGTTTCAGTTTCCTCCATTCTCAGTCTCTCAAATTTGGAAGAGAGTAATCTGAGCTTGGTTCTTTTGACACTATCTGATCCCTCACAATGAAGTTGAAGAATTTCCCAAGCATCCTTTGCAGAAGTGCATACAGAGATTAATTTAAACATAGTTAAATCTACTGAATTGAAAATTGCATTTAACGCCTTTGAGTTTTGGTTAGCATTTGATAGATCGTCTGGTGTCCACCGTAATTCTGGAGTTGGAAAAACATCTCCGTCCACATCTGTGATAGTTGGTGGCTTCCATCCAGTGAGAATAGATCTCCATGCTCTCTCATCAATGGCTTTGATGTAAGCCCTCATCTTGACTTTCCAGTAGGTGTAGTTCGTGCCATCAAGTACAGGAGGTCGCATAGAAGCAGTCATCTGAGTATCCATCACGAATTCGTTTCTGTAAAGAAAATAGGAACAAACACTTAGTATACGTCAAGTGTTGGCTCTTGATGCCAATTGAAAGAATTTATGGTCCCGAATTCGTATTATACAGAGATGTTATCTAAAATGTTATGACACTTGAGACAACATGCAGCGGAAATATAACTATTAAAAGACAATGCTCAGATTTAAAAAATGTTCACAAGTAAAGACTTGTGAACTTGCCCTTTACAGGACGGAAAAATATATTAAAATCAGTATTCCAAGAATACAAACAGAAGAGTGCGAAAACTTCTTCCTTATGAGTGAATCTTTTTCAAGATCACTCTTACAACCAAATCTAGATACTAAAAGAAAGATATCAAAAATTCTAGATTTCAAAGAATGTACTCTTAAAGAGTACGTACAACAGATCCTAGAAACACACTAAAATTCTCGAGATTAAACTTCAGCTCTCTTTTTGTTTCTTCGAAATCTGTAGCAATCTTGAGTCTTGAGTTTGGTATTTATAGACTTGCCAAGCTTCCACTCTTCAGCCCATGATCTGCAAGAAAACCAACCACAAGTGCACTCAAGATAATGGGTTAGTGGGTTAGTTAGGAAGTTAACATAAATTCCATAATTAAATCCACTAAGCACTACTTAACCCCACTTAGCCCACTAACTAAGATTTAGTTTGGAAGTTAAGAAAAGTTAAAAACACATTGTGAATTTTATTCACGTGTTTCAGAAAGCATGCATGTGAGACTCATATTTCCTCGCAAGCGCGGGCTCCATGGCGGCTATCATATAGCACCTAGCATGAGTGTCATCTTTCTTCCAAACTTCATAAGTTTCCTTTTCAGCATCAGTCGCTGTGGCAGGTATAGTGGCGGGAAGCCTCTCGTTCAAAACATAGAGACGCCCCTCAACAGTTAGCACAAGCTTAAGACTACGCAACCAATCTAGGTAATTAGGGCCATTAAGTTTATTGTCGAGGATTGACATTATGGGATTTTTAGACATGATTATCTGAGACATATAGAGAAGAGGATTATTAGAGATTCGCGTTAAATGATTGTTACAATTAAATGTTTGGACTTATGTTATTTAATTGTTCTCCCACTAATTTTATCGAGTTCCACTTCCCTCTAGTAGACAAACGAGAAAACTGATTTTTCTTAATGGGCTTTAGGTCCAATAGACAAATATAACCCGTAGTTAATCTAGCCCGATTATATTTGCCCAAAGGTAGATCACAATCAATCATATCCACAATATGACCCTAAATTAATTTTCCTCACACTTGATAATGACCTAAGTTAATCTCGCGAATATCAAAATCGTCGTGTGTCAAGTCTAACCTACCAATCAAAGATGCTCATAGAACTTGATTATGCCAAACTAATGCAGTCCCTAGTTAATCTAGCCGACCACGTTAATCCAACATAACCCTTTTCTATGGCTACCTTCATCGTTATGTCAATTGAATTACAGCTTACTCTACCATAGCACTCCCCGCTAACACGGCTTACTGCACTACAGCAAAGGGCTACACATAATCCAACCGTTGGCAGAAGGAAAGAAATAACTCAACAGATTGGTTTTTTCTTTATAGCTTGAAATGATTCTTAATTAAATTAAGAATGAGGGATTTTTATTAAAATGTTTTATCTCATCAGAAGGTTTGGATTGGTCTATGTGATTCCTACATCTATGTTCTCTAAAGGTATATGGAAGCGCATATTGTCCTAAGAGGAACATACGACCTAATTTCATAATTAATTACATTAATTAATTATCGAGTTTTTCAAAATAATTATAGAACCTCAACTAGCATAAATCATTCAAATAATGTTGAGGTACTACTAATTAAGTTGAACTATAATCAATATTATATATGTGTTCTATTAATTGAAATCAATTTAACAATTTAAATCAATTTAATTAATCTAACACCTATTTACTAAAATAGATGATTGTCGATCCAATTATCTAATTGGGATTAATTGAAAATAATTTTCCAAAAATTAAAATCAATTTGTTTTAAGTTTAATTTTAGAAATCTGAAATAAATTTTTTTTTTTTTATTTTTTTTTTTTATTTTCAGTGAACCGGTTCGGCCCAACCGGTCTGACCGGTTCGAACCGAAGCGGTCCGGTTCTGTCCGGTCCAGCTGACCCAAATCAGTGGGCCGGGTCAGTCGGACCGGGAACCGGTCTGACCGACCCGAATCCACGTGGATTCGGTCCACTAAATCGCACAGAGCCATCGAACCGGCCGGTTCGACCGGTTCGATCCGATTAAACAAAAACCGATGTTTTAAAAACAATTTCAGATCCGATTTTCCAATTTTAAACAATTTTAAAGCTGGAAAAATTCTAAACAATATTTCAAAAATATTTTAAACTTACGAAAACTCCCAATTACATAATACGACAATCACTACTTTAATAAATCGAACATGCATAAAATCATAGCATATCATACAACGCAATTAATTACGCAACGAGCTCTGATACCACTGTTGGGTTTCGGGCACGTGTACGCAACGGAAAACAAAAATTTAATGTGATTTAAACGACTTTAAAGCACACAAGCACATGCCCGACAAATTAAAATCAATTAATTGCGTACCTTTGCGCTTCCCGCGAAATTAAAAACAACATACATGCTAAATAATTTAACCGAATTTAAATCAATTAACATGCTCGCGTTTAAACCAAATAACATGTTTGCAAAGATTAAAACGATTACACATAATCACATAAAATCATACGATAGCAAACATGAATTCATAGTTTAAACATAAACGAATCGAAACTAGGGTTTCGTGTATTTACCTCTTGAAGCGTGAGGTAGGAGCGTTTAGCAAGTCGAGATTGCTACGGAAACCAATCCGTACAATCGGGGCAGCAGCGGTGCAGCGGCGAATCGGCCACGGCGGCGCGTGAGGAACACGCGCGGTCTTCCGGGGCGGCGCGTGGGGCAGCGTGCGGCTTCGGCTCGTGCGTTGCTCCTCGATTCTTCGATCTACAGTCTTCCTCCTCTCGGATTTCACCTCGTATACTTCGATCTACTAAACACGTGGCACTAGACACGTAATAGTTAGAAAAACGGAAGAAAAAGAGAAGGAAAGAGACTACCAAGTCAATCGGCCGATGGACGGCCGATTCCGGCGAAACGGCGGGAGGACGGCGGTGGTGGCCGCGAGGGAGAGAGGCCGAGAGAGAGAGGTGGACGGCTAGGGTTAGGGTTTTTTTGTTGTGTGTTTTTTGTGCAAGACCTATAAATCAAGTATTTATATGTCTTGCATAAAACCCTAGCGGGCTTAAGTTGGACCGGGCCCAACAACTTAAGTCCGTTAGTACTTTTACTTGCTCGTCTCTCTCTTAATTCAATGACCGAAAAATTGCAACGATTACATTTTCGGAATCATTATAATTTCCTCGTCATTACGAGTGCCATCTCTTATTTTCCAACTTTCCAAAAGTGGAAACCCTAGTTCAGTGCACTTTCTAAATTTGGAAACTTCCCGATTTAGAAAGTTCACTAACACGTTCGCCTATTCTTTTCCTTTTCTCATTCTCATTCATAATTCCAAATTACGAATGTTGGATCCAATCATATTGACTTCCAATCATGCAAAGATAAACTATTTTATCTCTGACCGTTTATTCAAAGATCTCATGTGCACGAGCAGTGTGACCCTCGACGGTTCAGGTGTAAGCTAGCCGTGGGCCCACAACTCTTTGTGGTCAAAACTCGTCCCTTAGAGTTACGATTGAGATGAAGCTCGTTTCACCTTAATCACCCAACGAATCAAGATTGGCGTCTAGCAACTACGCGTCATGATTCCCTAGATACAAATGAAGTGCCTGCAAGAACCTTCAGATATAGTTAACGTACAGTACGGTCCCTTCGATTCATATGTCCCGATCGAACTAGAGGCATTGGTTCATCGAGACCTCTTTATATGTTCGATGACGGTGCGATCGTTCCAAGTGTTGTAATCCTTACGTGCATGACTTAGAGAATCGAATTCTCTAATCATCACTTAGTCAGCTCTGGCCAGAGACTTAAAATGATTACAAACTTTCAGAATACACAGGACATCCAAGACTATTCTAGCGATCGAATCCCCGACTACAATGCACAGACCTCCCACTAGATTTCGGACTGCACGAACACTGGCCCTTGGGATGGTCCTCGGTGGAACTCAGGGACAGGTCACGATACAGCTGGTCCTCTAGTGAAGTCACGGTGATGTCTAGGTCATAAGGACTAATGGTGTACAACTATACCATAGATATCTCTACTCGATTATTGGGAACCACTTAGAGATTTCTAGGGTGAGTGAGTTCAGTGAACTCGTCAACTTACGAGCACCCACTTATGCATGCCGATATCACAATACCGTTTACTGATGAGATGCAGTACACATACACTAAGTGCTAGTCTTAATGGGAAAGACCGATATCCTCATTAGTGGCGTAACCCTTCGACTAGGAACACGTTTAACAGTTATAATACTTGAGTAAATATCTCACGATCCTAACGATCAATTACTAGTACTTGTAATAACTGTAAGGACTATATCTATGCTTGTGACAAAGGGACAAAGATATAGAATGCCAATGTGTTTTATCATTAATACGAATAAAGGTTCGTTTATTACAATAATAAATACGAAAGACCACAGCCACATGTTGGCTTGTTGGTCACCTACTCTAACACGTTGGTCAATGCCGGAAAAAAAATTTCAGAAAAAAAGTATCAACGTCGAAGATCAGTGGTTGACGACTAGAGTTAAAATCGTGTTGGGATCAAAATTGAATAATTAGTGAAATTGGGTATAAATGACAAAATCAAAGTGTATAAAAGTTTGAGAAAATATATTTGTCTTTTAATGACCTTCGGTCTTGTCTTTCATTTTATGTAAAAATATATTTTGGATGAATTTATTTTTACTTATGTAAAATATATTTTGGATGAATTTATTTACGAACAAAGAAAAATTATGAACTTATATATAAGTGCTAGGGCATAAAAACGATAAAGAACCCCTTAAAAGAGGGATCATTTGAGAAACCCCCTCATATGTATTGTATCGGTTTATGCTATGCTACACCGGGTAAAATCCACCGGGTAGATCTTTACCATTCATATACACACAAACACAGACACGTCCACATTGGTGTATGTCGATCAATAATAAAAAACCACACGATGTAACCTTCACCGGGTGTAGCATAGAAATAACCAATTGTATCATTACAATAGATCTTTTTTCTTTCTTCCAATTTTTGAGATAAATCCAATTGCATTTAATTCAACAAATTATGTTATGAATAATCTATTTTTATCCCTTTTTTTGAACAATTTCTTTTACCTAGCCACAATTCTCCTAACCACTAGCCGTCTTTTATTTCTATTCTCTCCATTCTCTCCACAACCCACGTCCACACTCACACCCTCTCCACCCTCCTCCTTCTTGGTGAGACCTCCATCTCTTTCATTTGAACGTCGTCCATCTCTTTTCTTTCTCCACATGACCACCACATGACCACGATCGCCGCCTCCCATATCTCTTCTCTATCCACCGCTGGCAACGCCCCTCTCTCTCTCTCTCTCTCTCTCTCTCTCTCTCTCTCTCTCTCTCTCTCTCTCTCTCTCTCTCTCTCTCTCTCTCTCTCTCTCTCTCTCTCTCTCTCTCTCTTTTTTTATACAACTGTTATTACGTTTATAGATCTAGCAAAGGGCATGCACCACTCTCTTTGGGAATGGAGGTTCCAAAGAGTTTAACGTTAGTCTTCGAATGTAATGATTATTTATTTTAATTTTTACATTGTCGATTTAAAATTACTTCATTTATTTAATTTTTTTTTCTAACATTGTGATTGTGGGATGTTATATTATGCGACAAGGTTCAGAATGTTGTGTGAAAACGGGGAAAGAATGCTTCAAAGTCCACTAAGAAGGCTGGAGACTTGGCTGGAAACATGTGGCACCACTGTGAGTTCCACGGGAGAGACATTGTCGTTGAACGCCTGTTAGGGACGTGCGTGAATGGCACTGAAGCGGTGCCGTCGCCATAGTACAACAGCCGGAATGATGCCTCGCTGCCCTTGTTGGTGGCGGTGTTGCACCTTTCCCTGGACATAATAGTGGATTTACATTTCAAATAAGTGGATTTACGTTTTGAATAGTGGTTTTACGATAGTAGATATACGCTTTTTTTTAATGTTATTTTTTGAGTTATGTTAGTAGTGAATTACGTTCATTCTTAGTAATTACGTATGTTTTTAGTGGTTTTCGTTAAGTTTGTTGTGGGTTATGTTAATATTAAAGTTGATTACTTTAATTTCACATTGAATTTTACGGTAACGATTTTCGATAAATTTATAGTAGTTTTCGGTGGATTTTGTATTTTTATTTTTGTATCCGTAGTGGAAAAAAAATTAATTAAAAAACTGAAATAACAAAAATAAATAAAAAGATTAGGAAGTTAAAAACCATATTTTTTAAACGAGTGGGAAGAAAAAATAGAAAAAAATAAAAGCAATATTTATTATAAAAATGAAATAAAAAACTATATTTTTTTTGATAAAAATGGAAAAAAAGGAATGAAAAAAAAAATTAAAAAAAATGAAATGAGGTGAGATTTGTGGGGGGTTAATTAGGGGATAAAGTATAATATGAATATTTTTGATAATTTGAGTCAAATGAATTTATGCAAAATTTCAAATTAAACATTGGATTTATCATTTATCATAATAGGCAACTTTATAGGGTTTTTTCTTTCTTTCGAATAGCCCCTTAAAACAAAGATTAAAAAAAAGAGAGGAATTTGATGAAAGAAATTAAATAGCGAAACCAAACGCAGCCTTACTTATAGAGATACAGACGACCAACGGAGAAGTCAAACCAAAGAAGAGTAAGGGAGGGGAAGGGAGAGAGAGAGAAAACGAGAGGAGAGAGAGAGAGAGAGAAAAACCTGAATAAATTCTCTCTTACCTGAAAACCCTAATTCAGTTATCCTGCTCCGATGATTCCTTCCCATTCGGGGCGAATTCCTGAAAGCAAGCACTAATTTAGTCAATTCAGTGAACGGAAATCAATCATGGCCGAGGTAGGGCAAGAGACATTGGATTTCGCGGCTCTGGTTGGACGCGCCGCCGAGGAATCCTATGTTTCGCTTAAGGAATTGGTGGAGAAATCCAAGTCCACGGAAATGTTATCCGACGCCGATAAGAAGATTATGATTTTGAAGTACATTGTTAAGACCCAGCAGCGGATGCTCCGTCTCAATGTCCTTGCCAAGTGGTGCCAGCAGGTGTTTCTCATTTCTTCTTTCATTACCATTTTCCTTTTTGCATTTTTCAGTTTTGTGTCGCTGTCCAAATACATTGTGTTGTGGGTTAGGGTTCGAGTTTGTATAATTGCTTCCTAAACACCGAGTGGGGATCTGTTCATATTTGAAATGTGGTGCGGGATGAGTTGGGATTTTCTGATTTGTTGAAAACTTGAGGGAATTTTGTTAATATTGGGGATAATTAGTAAGAGTTAGCCCTTAGGTTTACTTGATGTAAACTTTTTTTAAAGAGAAATATTACTTTGATTGGGCTCATAAAGTGTAGTTGTTCATCTAATTGAATGTAAAGAGTATTTCTTTTGATTTTGTGACATGGAGGCCGAGTTATGGAATCATGGATATCATTTGGTCATTAAATACATGGGGAATCAAGAACATGTAAGGGTTAGGGTTTTTAACTTGGGCTTTTGGAATATTTAACGGATATTGTTTATAAGAATCACTTGCTAGAGTGGGTTTCGGTGTATTAACTTTCCTAAATAAAGTGGTCACATGTGAAAATCATGTCTGCAAATTTGTTTATGTTTAAGTGGTTATAGGCAAAATTTTAAATTTTTAGGGGAAATTCTGATGATTTTACTTTTAAAATGGATAGAGATAGTAAGTACTTGAGAAATGAGAAAGAGCAAAGTACATAATTGGGCCTATATACGGATGCTCTTGGACTTAAAAAACAGCCATTTAAAGTGCTCTACATTCTTGCGATTGATACGAGGTTTCTTCTCTTGGCTAAGATTGAGTGAAGTTTTTGCGTTATTGGGGATGGGGGAAGGGTAGAAAATATGTGATTATATACGTCATATTTTCCATGCATAATTATGTCCACGTTGATTTTAAATACATTATTCTATAGCTGGAATGATTTATGGACTTACTGTATGTTTTCAGTAGGGTTTCTTTTGGAACTAATAGTTGATTGAATGAACCTTGCATGAGTGAAATGTCGGGCTTTAGCAGACTTCTTCGTGGAACATTAAAATGTTGTGCTGCTGCTTAGTCTCCTTGAATAATTTTCATTTTACGTTCTGCTTGATAGTGGGTTCTCCCTAAAAAATGTCCTGCAGGAATTAGATGTTGAATTTTTTTAGGACTCTGATTGCAACATTGGATATTATCTGGTAGCAAATGCAATTGCTTTAAGGCTGGATTTGTCTAGATTATACCTTTAGTTTCAATTCTACATTTCATTGAATTATTCTCCAAATAAACTTTTGTTTGGATAAATGAGACTTACTCACAGTTCAAGTGGTAGTGTCATAAATTATGTTAGATAATGATAACCATCTTTATTTTTATTTTTTTCCTTACAGGGAAAAATTGTTTACTAGTATTTCATTCTTCTATTGATACATTAGATGAAGAAACATGGTGCCCTTCATTTTTCTAATTTGTTCGTGCTGTTGGAATTACAGGTTCCTTTGATCCAGTACTGTCAACAACTTGCATCAACTCTATCAAGTCATGAGACTTGCTTCAGTCAAGCTGCAGATTCAATGTTTTTTATGCATGAGGGGCTACAACAAGCTCGAGCTCCCATCTATGATGTTCCTTCTGCTATTGAGGTTCTTCTTACTGGAAGTTACCAGCGTTTACCAAAATGCATAGAAGATGTGGGCACACAGAGCATATTGAATAAGGATCAGCAAGGGCCAGCTTTAAAGAAACTTGATACGCTTGTTAGGTCAAAGTTACTTGAAGTTTCACTTCCAAAAGAATTTACTGGAATCGAAGTTTCTGATGGTGTTGTCTTGGTTCGGGTTGATGGGGAATTCAAAGTTCTTGTCACACTTGGCTATCGAGGTCATTTGTCAATGTGGAGGATATTACATTTGGAGTTGCTTGTTGGTGAGAGAAGTGGGCTTGTGAAGGTGGAAGAATCACGACGACATGCTCTTGGAGATGATTTGGAACGCCGAATGGCTGCATCAGAAAACCCATTCACGACATTATATTCTATTCTTCATGAGCTATGTGTTGCTCTTATCATGGACACTGTTATAAGACAAGTGCAAACACTCCGACAAGGCAGATGGAAAGATGCAATTCGTTTTGAACTCATATCTGATGGTACTACTGGGCAAGGAGGGAGTGCTTCCTCCTCCCATGGCACTCATGACGGAGACACTGATTCTGGCTTACGAACTCCTGGATTGAAAATCATATACTGGTTAAATCTTGACAAAAGCACTGGAACATCTGATTCAGGGATATCCCCATTCTTAAGAATTGAACCACGCCCCGATTTGCAGATAAAGTGTTCACATAGCACATTTGTGATTGATCCTCTAACTGACAAGGAGGCAGATTTTACCCTTGACCGAAGTTGCATTGATGTTGAAATGCTACTGCTCAGAGCCATTGGCTGTAATAGATATACCCGCCTTCTTGAGATTTACAAGGAAGTGGAGAAGAATGGACAGATCAACAGAACACCTGGTGATGTCCAGCTTCAGTTTCATTTGGATGATTTTGCAACTGATTGTGGAAAGGTATCTACATAATGAAATTGTTATTCCATCAATGTTTCATTTTTTTTGTTTGTCCAATATTTTAGGCAGTCCACTGCTTAATTGACACATCTGGTTAGCGAAGAGAATGCCTAGCTGATAGTGTTTTTTTTCCTCTATCTAGTTTATAAGTTTATAAGTTGGTATGATAGACTCGGAACCAGGATTAACCATTTCCGCAAGCCCACCATATGTGAAGTATTGCAGGAATGCGATGAGGATGTCGCATGTTCAACAGGAGTATTGTGATATCCCATATTAACTGTGGCGTGATATTGGAATGGTTTATGAGTGCTAAAGTGAACTCTTCTAACAACTTGTGTTTACATATTTTTTCGAAGCAAGAATAAATTCATAGTAGTTACTAGTGGAGCTTGTTATGCTAAAGTCATTTTTTGCCAAAGTTTTACTCTAAGGCCCGTACCTTATAGTCTGACTAAATATTACTGTTGTTTATTATGGTTCGATGACGACTTAGTTCATATTTTCGGGAATAGTACATTGTACATGTTAGAAGTAGAACCATCCGTAGCCAAATTTATATTCAGTCATCTAGAAGAATTTGTTCCATGTCTTTACAATTGTGGAAACATAGTTTATGTTTTCGTTTAACAGAGGGATAATGATGCACTTGATCAAAAGCATGATGGCCAGGAAGTTCTGCATGTGCGTGCCTATGGTTCTTCATTTTTCACTCTTGGAATAAACATAAGGTCTTTTCTTACCTTTCTGTTTTCTTTAACCCCAGCATGCTTGATCTTTTCTCCATTAGAATTGACTATAAACTTGTTCTGTTATGTGCATGCTTGTGGACAGTGACTGTAAAATAAACTTCATTTGAAATTGATTACACGTGGTTGGTATTCTTTTTTTTTTTTTTTCTTCACAAGAGCTAAAAACAATGTAGCATGTCACGTTTTAACATTTATGGTTCGGGATTATGCTCTTCAGCTGACATATTCTGGACAACTTCTATAGCCATAATTTTTCAACATTAAGATAGATGATACTCTTCGTCTAACTGAAACCTGCCATTACAACGCACCACACTAATTTGAATGGTTTAGGAAGTCGTAGCAGGTTATGCCTTAAAATGATGGAAACCAGAAGCATGTTAGTATTGATTTAGAACATTGCATACAAAAACTCTGTGCACTAGTTCATCCTGTAGTTGTTGGAAGGCCATAAAAATTATTTGCCAATGAACATCTTGAACGTGTGTATGAATGTCCACTGAGTTCCCTATTTCTGAGTGATGGAAATAAATCAGACACTAAAGGAAGCTTATGAAACTCACCGCATCTATTTTGGGCGCAACTGTGTCTAAGAAAAAGAACATAAACTTGCACTCAGAGATTCTTAGCACAATTCTTTGATCTTAATTTATTACGTCAAAGTGTTGATTAGTTCAAAGCAACCCAAACTAAGCCCAAATTGACCAAATTGATGTCAATGCTCGAACTGATTCTTACTGGAGTATTTGTGGTGATAGTTGAAGTTTCAGGAGACGTTCTTTCTGGTTTAAAGAACTTAAAGCTAAGTTTTTCCTTTTGCTTTGCAGGAGTGGTCGTTTTCTTCTTCGCTCATCGAAGAATATCATATCATCAAAGGCTTTGCTAGAGTGTGAAGAAGCATTGAACCAGGGAAGTATTACAGCAGCGAAAGCTTTTATCAACTTGAGGAAAAATAGTATTTTACATTTATTTGCAAGCATTGGACGGTTCTTGGGTCTTGAGGTATTTATAATCTTTGAGACTTCTCCTTAATTTGCTAGTGCATCCGCAACTTCATTCTCTATTCAAAGTACTGTGACTTTATTTTCATCTGTATACTTAGTAAGGGTGTCTGTTCTGTGATGATAAGATATTAATTACCCACTGCTCACTGAATTTCTGATGATGGAAACTGGAAGATCTGGACATTTCCCTAAAGGCACTATTTTCCTGCTATAGATGCCTAACGAATTAGATTCATGAACCATGTGGTTTTGTTGTTTGCGAAGAAGCAACGCTGCTTAGGAAATTAAAATCCTACAGAAGCTACATCTTACAAATGACGAACAGTAGGGTTCATGTTGGTGGCAAACTGACTCTCCAAATTAAAATATCTGTAGCAAGAGGAAGCTATGTTATCTAGAGTGCATTCTCTATATGAGGGGATGGATATCCAACCTGCATATCTTGTATAAGTATTATATTGTTTGAACAACTAAATAGGCATAGTAATATCTTCTTGCAGGTATTTGATCATGGGTTTACAGCAGCAAAATTGCCAAAGAACATTTCGGATGAGTCAAATTCATTATTCATGGGATTCCCAGAGTGTGGGAGTTCTTATTTCTTGTTAATGCAACTTGACAAGGAGTTCAAACCTTGTCCCAAGTTAATAGAAGCACAGACAGATCCCTCTGGGAAAGGTGAAGCATTTGGTGATATGAGCAAAGTAACTAGAGTAAAAGATTTGGATATTAGTACGATGCACATGTGCAAAGATGAACTCAGTTTGAGCCTTCTCGATCGTCGGAAGATGGTATCGATTCTTGATGATGTTAATGTTAATGAGGTTTCTGAACGCATTCTTCACTCTAACTCCAGCTTGGAAGGTTCTGTTGCTCGATCTAGTGTTCCTATCAGTTTCTCATCTATTGTCGATGAAGTCTTTGAGATTGAGAAAGGGTCATCTGGACATAACACATTGTCTACATCTGGTCTGTCTTCTACATCCCGTTTTGGCTTGGGAAGTATGAATCTCCATAATGCAAAACCTTCAGCATCACCCCAAAACTGGGATGGAGCTCAAACATTACAAAATTCTGTGAGCAATTTTAAGAGCTTGATGCCGTCTGGTTCCACCAGTTCACTTACCACGCCTTCAGTGAAAAGCCAAGCTATGAATAAATTAACAGCTTCAAAGTCAGATCAGGATCTGTCTGCTCTCAGGTCTCCACATTCTGGTCGCTTTGGTTCTTACGGTGTAATGGACGAAGACCAGCTGACTGTAGCTGGACTTCCCTCAGCTCGGCTTTTGTCTCCACCACAGCGCACCGGCCCTCCAGTTTCAGTAGTGAGCATGAAGTCTAATGAACCTAAAAGCACGCCTGCTGGGACTGTATCAGGGAACTTTGCTATTTCTGGATCTAACTCATGGATTAATTCTCCTATATGTAAGAGGCCGTCTTAATTATTTTTTATTGCATTTGGTTTGTAAATTGCATTAACAAGCATATAGCTTCACTTAATCACATTTTCCATACATGCCTCTTTCTCAGCTTCAACACTGGACAGTGCTGTTCTCGAGAACTCAAACCAAGAAAGCATACCTCAACATGATGGAATACCCCGAAAACGAACTGTGTCAGATATGTTAAAATCTATTCCCTCACTGCATTGTCTTGCAATCAATGAAGCATCTAATAAGAGAAGGAAAATTAAGGAAACACCACATGCCGAGCTTTCTCATACACCGCCTCTTAGTTCTTGTGACCATCCTTGTAAAATTGAAAAACACAGCTTTGCGAATCTTATAGCTGAAGCCAATATGGGCAGCGCATCTCCTAGTATTTACGTATCTGCGCTCCTTCACATTGTTAGACATTGCTCACTGTGTATAAAACATGCCCGATTGACTAGTCAGATGGAAGAACTTGATATACCCTATGTTGAAGAAGTGGGTCTGAGAAGTGCATCCTCAAACTTGTGGTTCCGCCTTCCATTTTCCAGAGATGATACATGGCAACACATATGTTTGAGGCTGGGGAGCCCTGGAAGCTTGTACTGGGATGTCAAAATTGTTGACCCACACTATGAGGACTTGTGGGAGCTTCAGAATGGGAGCAATACTACCCCGTGGGGTTCTGGTATTCGAATAGCTAATACATCTGATGTGGATTCTCATATCCGTTATGACTCGGAAGGTGTTATATTGAGTTACAATTCTGTGGAGGCTGATAGTATTAAGAAGTTAGTGGCTGATATACAAAGACTTTCAAATGCTAAAACTTTCGCCCTTGGAATGCGAAAACTATTAGGTGCAAGGACTGATGAGAAACTGGAAGAGAACAATGGAAACTTAGACAGCAAAAATCCTGCTGGATTGAAAACCGTGATGGAGGGTTATGAAAAGTTGTCTGAACAGATGAGAAGAGCGTTTAGAATTGAAGCTGTTGGACTAATGAGTTTGTGGTTTAGTTTTGGTTCAGGTGTCCTTGCTCGCTTTGTTGTTGAGTGGGAGTCTGGTAAAGAGGGCTGCAGAATGCATGTTTCTCCCGACCAGCTTTGGCCCCATACTAAGGTTTGTTCATTCTTTAGCAGATATTTAATAAACTTTCTTCGCCTGCTCTTTCTCTGTGTTTCCTATTGTTTAGACATCTCAATTTATTCCAGCCCCCCTCCCCAATCTTTTCTCCTCAATGAATGACCCTTTTACAAGTGTATGCATTTCCTTGTTAGTTGGAAAGAGTTTCTTTCGTGTTAATGAAAGCTTAGAATTCATGGATAAGAACCAAATCCAAATGCAAATAAAATCCAACTCATAGGACATATGCTTCACACTGTTCGTGATTAAGATCTAATTAAAGTATTGCCAACCTTGGGTGCCACATTGTTATTGGTTCATTGGCGTCAACAGAATTTCCACCGGATGATTAGTTAGATTCTGACATCATGAAGCATAGTTACATTTCCCAAGCATAACCATGCTCAGGTTCAGGTGGCTCATAGCCTGGATCTGATTATATAGCAAATGAAATTCGGTATTCTCAATTGCGAAGTGTTTTATTTGTCAAGTGCTCTTTCAACAACCTTGAGTTCCCCAATTGAGATGGTGAGCATCTCTGACAACCTGATTTTCTTTTTACATTGTCAATGAGGGAGTAAAACCATATAGTCTTGTAGCTGGAATGAATTTTCAAACATCATTTTAAATTGCTTGGAGCAGCTTTGATTCTCTTAAAATTCTTTTGCTTTATTGGAAGTTTGCATACTAAATTTAGTGGCTCATGAGCATACTCCTTAGGCCCTTTTGTTCGGCGATATTGAGTACGTATTTGTTGTCATATGGTACCCATAATCTATTGACCGTAGTATTTGATAAATTTAGGACTTTGGGAATAAGATACATTTTTCTTTCTTCATGCTATTGGTTCAGGTCTGCCGAAGAACATGTACAGTCACAATTATGTAGAAATTTAATAGCATCTAAAGTAATAATTCTATACATCATAGATTTTCTTGTAAATATTAAAATAATTTTTTACCATCCTTGAGAAGAATGTGAGATCTTAGAAAGACGGAACAAACTTAAAAATAGTATCGTGGACAAGTTTGTGTGCTGAAAGGAGGTCTGACATTGGGGACGAGTACCTTATGTTTTTCTCCCTTTAGATTCCAAACTCACTAATTACCGTGGCAAAATTAAGATGTTGAGTTTCTATTTTTGGATTCAAACTTGCGAAAATTGGTTACTTCCGTTTTTTTGAATTTTTGTGCTTTTATTCTTTTCAGTTCGTAGGCATCACATAGAAATTTAATTTGTCAAGGTCAGATTCCTATCCAAATGCCATTCCATCCCATAAAAACTGAGTCTTTGGTTAATTTTTATTTCCATGGAGACAGAAGTTTACATGTCTAAAATCTGGGTGCATTGATGACTTTGAGTTGCTTGAGTTGGAAGATAACTTGATTAACCTTATTTTAATTTACTTTTGAGTAAAAAGAAACGTGCTTTATGATTATTTTGTTTTGCCTGTGCAAATGTTTTGAAGATTTTTCATTAGTTTCTTTAAACAAGCAGATAAAACTCTTAATTTATATTTTCGACAGTTTTTAGAAGATTTCATTAATGGAGGCGAAGTTGAATCCCTTTTGGATTGCATTCGACTGACTGCTGGACCGTTGCATGCTCTTGCTGCTGCTACAAGGCCTGCGCGAGCTGCTCCTGTTTCTGGGGTTCCTGGGATGACAAGCTCTATTTCTTCTACTTTAAAGCAGACTGGATATGTGCCATCTCAGAGTCTGCCTAGCAATTCCAACACGAATACTAGTCAAGCTTCATCTGGTCCTGCGGGTAATCCTGGTGTTCCTACATCAACAGGCCCTATTGGAACTCATAATACTGCTGCAGTCCTGGCAGCAGCCGCGGCGGCAGCAGCAGCAGCTGCTGCTGGTCGAGGTGGTCCTGGCCCTGGCATTGTTCCCAGTTCATTGTTGCCAATTGATGTTTCTGTGGTGCTAAGAGGCCCCTACTGGATTAGAGTCATATATCGCAAAAATTTTGCTGTTGACATGCGGTGTTTTGCTGGAGATCAAGTTTGGTTGCAACCAGCTACCCCACCAAAAGTTGGTGCACCTATTGGGGGATCACTTCCATGTCCGCAGTTTCGACCTTTTATTATGGAGCATGTTGCTCAGGAATTGAACGGCATCGATTCTAACTTTCCAGGTGCTACCCAGGCGCTTGGATTGTCTAATTCAAATAATCCCAATCAGAGTGCAACTTCACAGCTACCAGTTACGCCTGGAAGCAGATCCAACCTTGCAAATACTTCACCAATGGCTCGAACAGGAAATGTGTTAGCTGTTTTAAACCGGACAGGAAACTCTCTTCCTGGATCTTCCAATGTACCTTTGGTTAACCAATTACGTAGATCACCTAGTTCTGCGGTCCCTGCTCATGTTAGAGGAGAGCTGAATACTGCCATAATTGGACTTGGGGATGATGGAGGCTATGGTGGTGGATGGGTTCCTCTTGTCGCACTAAAAAAGGTCCTTAGAGGTATTCTGAAGTATCTTGGAGTACTGTGGCTATTTGCACAATTGCCAGAACTTTTGAAAGAGATCCTCGGGTCAATTCTGAAGGATAATGAAGGTGCATTGTTGAATTTGGATCAGGAGCAGCCAGCTTTGCGCTTCTTTGTTGGGTAAGCCTACAAGTTACACCTTATACATCATTGCGTGTTCATATTTACTTATTGTATAGAGCTTACAATATGTTCCTTGGACTTCCTCATGAAATGAGCTGGAGGATCAGTATTTAGCATCGACTTCACGGTTAAGAATCATTATAGCCTTAACCTCTCAACTTTTACTTTTCTCTGCATCCTCTTCTGTTAACTTGTCGGTTTCTCTTGTTAGACATACATGTTTGATTTGGAGTAACACACACTTACATTTTTAGTCTCAAAATAAACTTTGGGCGGGTAAAAATGTTTGAGGCTTAAGAACTGAATTTTCTTCGTAAGAGGGGTATGGGTATTCATGTGTTTCTAGATGACTATTTGTTTTTATTCTTGTCCTCATCCTTGCAAATATTCTTCATGCACGACGGGCTTTGTGAGTTTTATCCTCAAGCTCTCCTTTTTTTTTTTTTTTTTTTTTAATACTTATTATTATGTTTGCTTCTGTTCCTGCTCAGTTGTTTACACTTTTGTTGAAGCACTGTTGAAGTGAATGTCTCCCCAGATTTCTGGTGGCATCCTCACATGGCAATTTACATCTTACTAATGCAAAATGCTTGTCTACTTTAGCTATCATTAAAATCAATGGATGGTCATCCAAGCTGTGTTGTGCAAAAAGGACTTATTAAACATTAGTCTCCGAACCAACTACTGATATTTTGCTGACAGCAAATTTAGTGCTCTGAAATGTGATGCCAATTTTTTGGCAGCCAAAATTATTTTCCTCTTTACTCCCAGAGTCCGATAGATTAAGCAGAGTGGGAGAGACCATAATATTCATTTGCCAATGCGATTCTAGTGTGTGATTTGTTCTCTATATACTATAGAATTGTTTTCTTATAATATTATTGTACTGTATTTATTATACTTTCAAAATATGAACTTTCATCAAATGAACAGAAACGTACATGGATCAGATAAAAGTATTTAGTCGAGGAACTCCAGTTCTAGACATGATTGATTGATGTGACATTTTGAGTTTGTTCTTGTCACACTTGCGTGAAATGAGGTATTAGTAAATAGACAAAGTTGAATCTAGTCAGAAAGTAGGACATCGAGAAAGTTTCAATGTTTTGAAACAATAGTATGTGCATACTTATTTAGACATATATCCTGGATTTTCAATAGTTACTGTATTCCATAACTATATCATAACATATTTGTTTTACGAAAAAAGATGCCTTCTTTTAGTTGAAAATAAGTTATTACTTCAATAATTGTATTTCAGTGTGTTTGTGTTTCTACACATTTCAGGAATATTAAAGTATTCTTTAATTGCATTAGTCTATAGGCATTGCTGTAAAAAGATAATATAAAATATAAGGCGGTAATTTGATTAAGAAACTAGATCATAAGATATGTACAGATTTAAATATAATTTCAGAAAGTTTACGGCTGCTGTGGTTATTAGGGTATAAGTTTTGTGTATATTAGTTTCAACTTTCAAGTAGAATGAATTGTAGTGGAAAAGTAAAATGAAGTTCCAATGTTAGGTTCTTAGTCGTACTGCTTGAGCAAGTCGCTATATTATGATAAACATTGTGCTTATCAAAATCTTTTTATGCATTTTGTTTTCCTTTTATACACATAATCAAGAAAAAGAGAGAAGAAATAGTTAGATCTGTAGCATTCTGTTCATGTATTTTGTAATTTATACAATGTCCTTAGCTTATGATTATACGATGCTTTTGCAGCGGCTATGTATTTGCTGTTAGTGTTCACAGAGTTCAACTTCTTCTCCAAGTCCTCAGCGTCAAAAGGTTCCAGCCAACTCAGCAGCAACAGAATTCAGCCACTGCTCTAGAAGAATTAACTCAATCCGAAATAGGAGAGATATGCGATTACTTCAGTCGTCGTGTGGCATCTGAACCCTACGATGCATCTCGAGTTGCCTCATTCATCACCCTCTTGACTTTACCGATTTCAGTTCTGCGAGAATTTCTGAAACTCATCGCATGGAAGAAAGGATTAACTCAAGGTCAAGGAGCTGCTACTGCTGCTGACTCAGCATCCCCTACTCAAAAATCCCGAATCGAATTGTGCCTCGAGAATCACATGGGGTTCAACAAAGATGGCATCGCCGATAATACATCATCAGTATCCAAGAGCAATATTCACTACGAGAGGGCCCACAACTCGGTTGACTTTGGACTGACTGTTGTTCTTGATCCAGCACATATACCTCATATAAATGCTGCTGGAGGTGCAGCTTGGTTGCCTTACTGCGTTTCGGTGAGATTAAGGTACTCGTTTGGTGAAAATAATCCAACTGTAAGTTTCCTTCGAATGGAGGGAAGCCATGGTGGGCGTGCTTGCTGGTTGAGAAGTGACGAGTGGGATAAATGTAAACAAAGAGTGATTAGAACTGTGGAAGTGAATGGCTCTTCTTCTGGTGGGGATAATAATAATACTAATACTAATAATAATACGAATCAGGGAAGATTGAGAGTTGTTGCTGATAGTGTGCAGAGAACTTTACACGCTTGCCTTCAAGGACTAAGAGACGGCATAGGAATGACGTGATTTTGAAGATTAATACTTAGGAGAGATGACTTTTTGATTTAAATGAATGGTGATTCGAGAGGGGATTTTGATTGGTTTTAGTTATTTTAGCATACGCAGCAGCAGCATGGTTTTCCAAAGTGATTTGAGCTTGGCTAACTTGAAGACATGTATTTTAGTCAGGTTATTGTTTGTTTCTCTGTGTACAGGGTAGTAGTGGTTTTTATAGGTTTTTGTATAAATTTGATCACTCGATATTTTGTACAATTCAAACTGCCACTCTGTGAAAAGAAAGTGGTCTTTCAATTTACTTTTCGTTAGAAACTAATTGCTGTCGTATATTTTTTGGGTACATACATATGGTTTTGCCTTAGACATCTTTATAAATTGCGATAAGGTTGTAATCCGAGGGAGTTGATTCTAAATTGAGCGCGACTCCGAAAAACAAATATAGCAAACTATACTCCATTCTTTTTTAATTGGTGTATAGAGTTGTTGCGAACATATTAAGGTGGTGTTTGCAAACGCTTTTCCAAAGTGATTATGAGCTTTCTTCGGTTCAATGTCAGTTTCTTTTAACACCGAAGAGCTCGTAATCACTTTGGAGAAAGCGTCTGTAAACACCACCTAAGAATCATAATGAATAGTTCAATAGGAATGCCCAAAATACCCTCAGGATATTAAATGATCTTTTCTCTCCGGAAAAATATTCATTTATGATAAGAGGGCAAAATTGGTTAAATATTAATAAACTGTGCTCTGAAAAAAGTGACATGTAATATGGAAAAAAAGCAATTATGACTAAACACTTGAAACAAATGGCGTGAGTACTTCTTATTAGGTAGCTGATAAACACACAATTCTACACAATAAGCCTTATCATTACAACGTATTCTAACAAAAAAATGAAGTAAAAACGCAAATTTGGTCCAAGAAAACTAACCAGACGTAATTCATCTTATGTTGTCGCAATAGGAATAACAAACGGATTGAATGATGATAATACTCACGAGTACATATAGCTAATTTGTATCTAAAATACTTATTCGCCAACTCATCACGACAGAACAATTCTAATAAGTCTCTGCTCAGGCGCTCGGAATTTTTGCCTTCTCTTCTTCAGCGACTGTTGTGATCTTCTCTGCAGAAGGCTCTACATCGCTCTTCAGTTCCGTCTCAAATTCTTTTGCCGCCTACACTTGAATTAATGACACAAAACCGATAAAAGCTACAGCTTATAATTTATGGGGAACATAGTTTAAAAAAAAAGACCGAATATCAATCAGATGATATATACAGGAGTTAATGTAATCAGCTTTTCGATCTTTCAAATCACAAATTACACAACAGCTGTATAATAAACGCTTAACAGTAGAAAATACTCATTCTAAATATCAAAGTCAGAGAGGATATAAATTGCTATATATAGGTTTGGTTCATAATCGAACAATAATAGATTTTATTTCTATATATAGCTTGGGCGGTTCAGCTGCGCCCTTTAATGAACACTTGTTCCTCCGTTCAACGGCTAACACAGCGTTTATCGGCACCAAATACATTCCATTTGAATTCCCTGACCATGTTTCTAAATAGTAATTGATCATCATTAATCTCGATAAATCAAATAAGCAGTCGACTATTGAAGTGGAACGGGATTCTACAAGTTCAACTATAATGCAAGCTTTTAAAGACTAATTATGCAAATCATTCCAAGTCCAACTGAAATATCTGTTCGTAACGATCGTGATGGAATAATTTCATTCCTTGAAACTGGTTTAAAATGCATATAAATTACCGGAAAAACGAGAATTTTTGCTTGTGAAGATCCACCAAACATACATACACCTAAAGATGCATTTGGATGGAAGGATTTCAAATTCACAATAAGAAATCTTTCGAGGCTGTTTGGACGAATAAACTTGAAATTCTTAGCTCTCGATTTGAAGTTTGAACTAGTTTTTGAGTTAATAGGGGGTGGATTTCATCTGCCCCCAAATCCTCCAATCAAATTCAATCCTCTTATCAAGTTCAAATCATTCAATTCAAATGCATCAATCAGTAATTAATAACAGCAACAAACTGAAAAAAGCCCTAAAAGTTTTATTTATTTATTTTAATTAATTGAAGAAAAAGGAGAAAAAAGTGAAACCTGTTGAAAGCCCTTGAGAGTCTTGCCAATACTGCGGCCAACTTCAGGCAACTTCTTGGGGCCGAAGACCAGAGCCACGACGCCGGCAATAACAGCGATCTCCGGCACTCCGAGACCGAAAAGGCAGTTGCAGGACAAACCCCTCTTCTTGGAAATTACGATCCGGCCACGGTTGGGGTTGGAGTTGGAGAAATTGTTGTAGCTGAAGAAAACTGAGCTGGATGAAGAGAGAGAAGAAGTTATTATTCTTGTCGATGGGTTCAGGCTGAGCACTGCGGCGGAGGATGATGAGATTGTCGCCATTGGTAAAACTCTGATGATGAGAATGTATGTATATGTGTATGTGTATGTAGAGAGAGAGAGAGAGAGATATTATAATAGCTAGCTAGCAAGTAGAGAGTATTGCTTTGTTTTGCTTGGTGGTTGGAGGGTAGGTGAAGTAATTCTCATCGACACATTTTTAATTAATACTAGTTAATTATAAACGACCCCAATTTGCTATTTCTATATTTCAAATGTGGTATTAGGGGTGCAAGTTGGAACGGAATTTCCAACTTCCGCCGGTTCCGATTCGAAAAGTTCCGATTTTGGAACAACTTTTTTCATTCCGACTTTCGAAATTTTGATTTTCGAAATTTTCCGATTTTTTTGGATTGAAATTGGAATTATATAAAATAAATTTGGAATTTCCGATTTCCGATCCGATTTAATTCTGAAATTAATTCCGAAAAACACAACTATAAATAATATATATATTATACAATACTTAATTTACGAAAAATACACCTATAAGTTTTGTTTTAGGATTTTGACATAATGAATTCTTGTTAGAAGTTTTATTGGATATTAAGTTGTGTTTATTTTTTATTTATTTTTTTGAACTGAAATTTAGCAGTTATTAGTTTTACTTTTATCGACGTGGATGTTCTTATTTTTGAAAAATTATGAACATGTTAGAAAATTTCAGCTAAGTTTTGAAATTTTAAAGCTTATGTGATTTCCGATTTTTTTTCCGAAATTCTGAAATTTCCGGGCCTTTTTGAATTGGAATGAATTTTTCGATTTCAAAAATTTTGGAATTGGAATTGGAATAGATTTTGTACTTCAGATTTTCTTTTTGAATTTTTCCAAAAAGGCTAATTTCGATCCGTTCCATCCGACTTTCACCCCTATGTAGTATGGTTCTAGAGTATGCACCTTCACACACTTCGATTTAAATAAAAAATATATGGGCAAATAAGAAAAATACTTTTATATATACCAAAATTACCCCTAACTCATTGAAACACTAATTCAAATCCCATTTCATGATTTACATCCCAATTTAACTCAATTTCACCAATTAATCAAATTTGACCGCCACCACCAATCTCCGACGTTGATTTTTTTTTTCTTTTGAAAACTTATTTTTTCTTCAAAAAAAAACTATTTTAATTAATATTACTGTCTTGACCTGCTATATTACTGTCTCCAAATTTATTACTGTCTGAAACAGTAATTTAACTGTTTGAGACAGTAATATTACTGTCTAAGACAGTAATTTCATGCAAAATCTTCATATTCGTGCGGCTCCAAAACAACATAATCACACAAGTCGTCTCCTTCTTCTTGTTGTTGCATCAAAGAAAGATAAACTAGTTATATAATTGAGAAAGAAAAAAAAAAAGGAAGATGTTAGTGATTTCGTGTAGGATTACAAGAAATTAAACATTTCATTTTGTGCCATCTTGCACGAAATGGATAACATATCTTGTTATTGGGTCATTTCATGTAGAATCACACGCACTTCCATCAAATCGAAAATCAACTATTAATTTTAAAACTATTAGTTTAAAAAAAAAACTCATATTTTGGAGAAATCTTAATTTGCCAAAAACCCCAACTTCAAATCAAGGTTTTCTAGAAGAAGTATATATAGTAAAGAATATAATTGATTCTGAGCTTCAAGCTGCAATGTCCAATTCAAAGATTTTCTACAAATTTGTTTGCAAAATAAGATACAAGTATATCCCAACTATAGAGAAGGCTGATAAGCCAGGGAAGGCTTGTTCTTTTAGCAGAGAATTGACAAGGGTTTTTCTCTTTCATTGGAGTTTACTATTCATAATGTAATTTTTTCTAATTACAGTGCGAAATAATTCATTTGTTACGAAACCCTTTAATCTTTTTTCAAATTCTCTCAACCTCCAAAATCTAAGGCTTTCCAAATTGTCTTTTTTTTTTTTTTGTTTCCGATAGTATCAGTTAGAACACAACAATTTATCAATATGGCCGACAACAATCCCGACATTGAGGTAAGAAAAAACAAGTCTAGGCTGACAACTTATTTCGTTTTTGTGTCATTTCGCGTAGAATCGCACGAAATGAGACATTGCAAATTAAGATTTCTCCAAAATATAAGTTTCTTTTAAAATTAATAGTTGAGTTTTGGATTTGATGGAAGTGTTATGTGGGTGATGACTAGTGCACAAGTTGAAATGTGACTTTTTTTTTTTTGGTAAATCACATAACACACCCATGATATAAGACTAAATAACTTACAAATTCACATGGTATTGGCAATTCAAATATGAGGGTCACTAAAACAAATCCCAATTTTTTCTTAGTTCAATACTACCAAGTTTAAAGCCACAATTGAGTACATATTTATAATTTTTTTCTTACTTTAATACCAAAAAGAAATTAAAAGTACAAAAATACCCTTTCTTACAAAATATCAATTATATCAAAAAGATTTTGAAATTACTTATTTTGGTCACACATTTACACACTTACGAAGACATGAGTAATAAAATCTTGAAAAAATCATGAAATATTACTTTTGAATTCCCAAATATACCCCGAGGAGATAAGTATAAGCTGGTTTATCCGTGGTTTACCTTCTTTAATTTCTAATAATTATAAGGTGGTCAATAATATTAATCAACCGATCTATATTGCAACCGACAAAGTTGGTTGCCAACCATTCCCGACGCACAATTATCGTCCCGATAGTGGCTGTCTATTATCTTCCAAAGTCGGTTGATCGGGTCGGATATGTAACAGCCTGACAATTACCCGACCCAACCCAACCCATGCCCAGCCTAGAACTATATATGAGATATGTATTACTAATATATTTAATATCATTTATAGTGTATCGAATTATAATTAAATGTAGTTTGCCCATCAAAATAAAAAAATTGGGCTTACTCAAAACAGAATGAGTAAATGAGACTTAACTGGGTTTAATTAACATAACATAACAAAAATTTCAAAGAGCAAGAAATTTGAACCTAAAACACTCGCAAAGCAAATAGCTTACACGTTCGTTCCATAAGCAAACGACGTTAATAAGCCAAAATAATATAACCATCATATCTACTATATACGTAGTAGTATAAGTGCAAGAAGGGAAGATATTTTTCATAGCAGTGGGCGACATTAATAAATTCTCGTAATTTGCAAAGTAAGTATTTACTATTTAGTCCTCACCATAATCATCAGCGTAACCGTCTTCATCTCCAGCAGCATCACCCCAGTAGTCATTATCTTCAGCTTGTGCATCATCATCTTTGATTGCATTAACATTATTATACATATACATATCTTCTTCAGGAGGCTCCTCCTCCATTTCTCCCACCTTCGTTTCCATCGCGCTAAGGTTAGCCTCGTTGAAGAAGTCCACGTATGGCTTCGAAACCTAATATTTATTTGACTACTTGATTAATTGACGAAATCATATTCTCTGTAATAATTTGATTTTTTGCAGTTGGGGGATGTTTACCTTGAATAATACATCTCTCTGCTCTGCACTTTCTACCAAGTTCTTCCAGTGCGGATCACATCTTTTCAAAGTTGATGCAGAACCGACGACCTTCATTAAAAAAAAAAAAAAGAAAAAAAAAAAGAAGGTTATAATCCGATGAATGCGGACACAGTAATTTGAAAATCTGATTTAATTAAAATAAAGCCATACCAGAACAGACGACCTTGCTCGAGTAATACCAACATTCATTCGTCTAAAATCATTAACAAACCCAATGCCTCTATCTTCACTTGCTCGAACACATGAAAATATAGCAACGTCTTTTTCGCGTCCCTGAAGATTAATTTTTTTTTTTTTTAGGTTCAACTCAATAATTCTTGTTTCAATTACAAGAAATTAAGTCGAATAAAGAGAGCAGATAAATTACAATTAGAGAACCTACCTGAAATCCATCAACAGTGTTGATATCTACAACTTTATCAGAATCCACGCCAAAAGTGCTGCGGAACTTTTCTCTGAGGAGCTTGATTTGACCCCTGTACGGTGTTATAATTGCAAGGCGGGAACTTACCTTAAGCTCTGGATATCTACTCACCAATTTACTATACAAAGCTAAGACAAACTCAACCTCGTCCACGTTTACCCAAGAACCACTCCCTGGTGGTTTTGACTCATTCCCTTCATGTATATCAAAGAAGCAAAATGGCCCAAAGCAGCGGTATTTATGCCATCCGCGCAACGTTTGATTTTCAACATCAGGCCCATCTTCCAGTTCTTCATTATAAAACTCCCTTGAAGGAAAGCTCCTGATCTGTATCATCAGCAAATCAATTACGCTACAAGGACTCAGCATATTATTGTATAATGGAAATGCTATGTATATATAGCATGTATAGTTGTACACGAAAAGAAAGAAAAGAAAAAGAGAAGAGAAAACGGTAGAAAGACAGGGACCTCTGGATTCATGCGATATTGGGTCTTCAGCATCTGTACTGGATAGCCCGCCATCTGTAATCTTTTAAATAAGCTCGTCGTGTATCTATAGAACTTTCAGAAATTACTTATTCTTTTTCAAGTAGAGTTACCAGAAAAGAAAAATAAAACCGGAATAATAATGTCTGAAGATAAAGAAAAGTTGTTGGACAGGATGCCGCTCTTACCCAAATTTGGTTGCAACAGGGGAAATCACTGTGGCTGGCAACTGAACTGGATCCCCGACCTAAAACAAAAGAAGAATACAACTGATGATTACATTACTTGATGAATGAAGCGTAATGTAAGGTACAATCAATCACAAGTTGGAATTGCACTAAACTGCAAAGTTAATGAATTATGGAGACGGACCAACACAAATGCTATTGAACAATTAAAAATGAACCGTTCAACATTTAACTTTATTATGATTACCTATGATTTACATGTGTGAAATAAAATTTCATGCATTAAAAACGAAAATTAGCAACTACAAAAATTCTCAACATAAAATTATTACAGTGTTTGGTGTCAAAAGACTGAAACCTTTAGAATTAGAACTAGAATCATTTCCATGCAAATAAAAATATATTTTTTCATCATTTCACGTCAACGAGTTTAAGTATGAAGAATATTGACAATAACATACCAAAAATACTTGTTTACATCCATTAGCCAGTGGAATAAGAGTTGCGGGTTCCACCTGTTGCAAAAAATAAATTAGGCGAAGGTGCACTAAACATTCTTAAACGAGTAACTTTCTAGAAGGCAATACCAAGTGCACGCATGTTTAACATACATCAGACATATTTTTTTCAAAATTAAGATGATGATATACAAATACTTACAGCTTGAGCAGCTTCATCAATTATGACGACATCAAAACCACGATTTAATTTACTGAAGAGACCTGATCCGCTGAAGCTCAGAGTGGAAAAAACCTGGCAATACTCAGCTAATTACCAAATTTATTTTTCCATAGATAACCATCGAACGATTGTATTTATATTTATAATTTAAATAAGAGAACCACATACAATTACTGCTTCATCCAATATAGCAGCACGGATATTGTCTTTATCATTTGCTGCACCTCCTTGCTTCTGCTTGTCGCCAGCTTGAGAGTCCACGCTCGCAAGTTTTTGCGCTACCTGCAAAAAAATTGTCGACTTTTGAATATCTAAAAATCATTTAAATAACGTGACAATTAGGCTCTTTCAAATATTAATGACATGTACCAAGTAATCCATGGAAACTGCCTGGACTGAGTGGTGTGCTTTAAGACCTATTCGTACAATTTTGGGGTTGTACGCATGGTCATTTTCATCACGAATGCCTGTTACGTAACCATAAAAGCATCAGTGTTAGCAACCAAAAAATTTTTTTTTTTTGCCCTTAACCATGAATTACTTTTCTTCTCTACTATATTCATAAGTAAACTTTGTCCAGGCAACTATGTTTAATTGAACTTCTGAAAAGCAGAAAGTTAACTGATACATCGAAACTTAAAATAACATATCATATGATTCTACTTATTTATCGAATAAATATTTCTTGGCCGTCAAGTACAATGCTTACGTTAACCATGATTGGAACATTACTCAAGGAGCATAACCAGCCCAAGACCTCAGATACTGCCAAAAACCTTAGTTCGTTTCAAAATAAGAGCACACTATAGCTGTTTTGCTGTTAAAAAACGGTACTTTGAATATTGAACCTTTCCACTCTCTGTATAATTGGAGTGAGATATAAGAGGAAGGACTAATAGTCCAGGTTCGTATCAAGTATGCTTAATACTAGTGAAAAAGGAAAAGAAGAAACAAAGTCCTTGCATTCTTTGTGCAGAACTGTTATATTTCATTAAAGAAATAAAACATATTTGTATTACTTGATTAAATTCTTTAATACGATAGGAGTCAATTGACGTGATTACTGAACTCAATCAAGATCAAAGGTTTAAATATAAAAATTGAGAGTAGCAAAATCAATAAAATGACCCATCGTGAAAAATTAGACAAACTAACCAGTATGTAGGAGACGCAAGACAATCTCATCAAGCGCGGAGTTTGATGGAGCACATACTAGAACACGAACACGATACTTTCGGCTGGAATTGACCATTTCCGGTTTCTAAATGAAGTTCAAAAAATTTTGAGGACATGGACTTGCAGATAATTTCAGAATTAATTATGTCTAAAAGTTTTACTCTTACCATCTCGTTCCCAGATGTGGGGAAGAAACCATCATCGCCATTTACAGGCATGATCATATCTCTAGGATTAAGGCCAACTAGCCACGGACATGCTTTTTCCCAGTGATTGTATCTGTGTGATTTAAAAAATACATCCAAGTGAACTGTTAACCTTAAAACTCTAGACTAAAGTAAAATTTTAATATGGTTTTATTTAAGTTTCAATATTTGCTATTCTGCAGCTAAAAGCTATAGAATAAAGTAAAATTTTAATATGGTTTTAAAAACTCCATATTAACTTCCCAAGTCAACAAATCCTGAAAACTTGCCAAAGAAGAACTAAAATAAACTAAAAAACAGAGAGGATTATACAAATATAAACACAAACACTAGTACGGAAAGCTTGCAGCACATAAATGAAATACCAGCACCAACATACTTTTCTTGAATAGGCAATTCTGGCCCACGTTTCACTCCGACTAATGCTCCCCTAAATAGAAAACACATATCAAGTTAAACATACAAATAGTGGATATTATATCTGGCAGTTGCTGTCTAGACTGTCTCAGCAAAATAAGCAACTGAGAGAAAAAAAAAAGATGCAAAGATACTTACTTGTTGGAATGTACCCTGGCTGGCGTAGCATGCAAGATGGCACTGAGAATCCCAAGGATTGTTTGTGTTTTACCTGTCCCTGGGGGGCCCTAAGAGCAAGTATGCTGTTAATTTTGACGAATTTCAAGCTATTTTTGCATCATTTGTTTGGAAAGTTCAAGCACGGTACAAAAACAAATAGAGCCAGCATAGATCGTGGTTCTTTCAAGATATAGGTTATAAATTGATGTGGTGATGGCATTTTTATTTTTGTCTGAAATTCAAATTAAGAAAAGATTGCTCTCACATTTAACAGCATAAAGGTACAAAGTCAAACCTGTATCAAAACAAAGGGCTTGCGTGAAAGACCTGCCTGCAGCAAATTTGGAGTTCCTATTAGTAATCAAAATTAAAAGATAACTAGGAACAATTGCGCTAAGCAATTTTATTAAGAAACAATCAAACAATATATTTATTATACTGCTGCAAAACATCGAAAGATGAAAAGATTCATTAGGGTCCAGAACATTGAGGGTATAGTTTTCTTAAGAACTCACATTTATAGCCTCCTGCTGCGATTCATTATGATTGCTTTTAATAAATTCTGTTAGAGGCTTAGATATTTTCCAGGTACGATCCTCAGTAGTACTTTCAATCTCCGCTGCTGCTAATATCAAATCCTTGAATGGGAGAGAGGTAATGGACCGCAAAGCAACATACTCACGAACTATAGTTGATAAACTGCAAATCTGGACCAACAACACATGATGAAAGAAGTAGACACAACTAGGAATTAGTTGGCATATAGATGTAAACAATAAACTATTTTTGTATAAAACCAAATGCAATAACTAGAGATCACCACCAGAAGAAATAGGAGAAATCTCATTGTCTTAATTGAATATAAGGCATTTCTACAAACCACGTGTGCAGGAAAAGAAGATAAAAATCGGAAAAAAAAAAGAAAAAAAGAATCAACAAATACAATTTCTTTAATAGAACTTTACCTTCCGCACGTGGAAAGGCTTACTCCCTTCTTTTTGACTAACAATAGGAAGCATCCTTAGTAGCCTCGGGCAGGTATTTACAACATCTGTATTAAATCCTTTTACTTCTCCACTCAAATATAATCGAAGTGTTATCCGATCACGTTGACGTTGCTCAACTAACGCAAAGGCATACGTAGTTGGTAAACCTTTGTCCTCACCATCATCATCAAACTGTGAATCAGTGACAAATGAACAAAAAAAAATCAGATCAATAAAATGCCAGTCGGATGTTAATAATACAAACAGTTATCGTAAGTTCATCGACAAAATACCTTGGTATTAGAGAGCAACAAAAGATCATTCTGAGATACTGACTCTAAATCAGTTATCACCGTAGGTAAATGAAATCCATCCACTTCATTGCACTCTTGTACCATTCCATACTGCCACTCGCTTTGAGTTTCTGTACGTTCAAAACCACATGTTACATGCATATATGTACATTCAGTTATGAAACTACTGGAAAACAAAACACCCCGAAAACAACGAATTGTCTATACCAGTCACAAATAATTTGTTAAACCTATTTAAATTAATATTGTCGGGACTAACAAAATTCTATTAATTGAGTGAAATATTAAATTATTGAACTAATAGTTTATTACGTTTTAACCGAGTTGGGATCGGAAGAAAGTATTATTAAGCGAGGTAATTAGTTTATCGAGGTTCTACTGTAAACCCCAATTTAATATAACATAGAGACAAAGGAAGAAAAAGTAAGGACAAATAAAGAACACAACCTTCTTCGTCTTCTTCGTTTTTTTCTTTAGAAATCTGAGCTTTAACTTCTTCAAAAAGCAACGGCTCAAACGTATCGAAATAGTCATCGACATCTTTATACGTGCTCTTCACTTCCTTCAATTCCACAGCACTTGCTCTTTTTTTACCCTAATTTTTATGATCCTAAACAATTAGCCCCAAAATAAAAATAAAAAATACAAAATTTGTGTACGTACGTACATATTCTGCCCAAAACGTAGTATAAACACATACGAAATCGGTGAATTAAACTAAACGAAAACGTGAAATTCAATGCGCATTGTTGTGTATGATTGAGGGAGGGTTTATACACAGTAAAAAAAATGAAAAATTGAAGAGAAAAATGAAAAAAATACCAAGGATTGTTTAAGGATGCGGAGGTAATCCCAACTGAGGACAATCTTGTAGAAGCGATGAGCGGGTGACTCTTCTTCGAGCGTGTTCTTCTCTACCGCCATCTCCGAATTACGGTTTTTGTTTTTTTGATGTTTATGCACACGGCAGCAGGGTTTAAGCTTTTCAAAGGCACTGAGATATGGGCCAAAATATATAAAGCAAAATATTATTTTTATTTTATTTTTCATTTCCCATTTTTTTTTTTTTTTTTTTTTTTTTTTACTTTCATATAGTAAATTAGATTTGCAAATCCGCTAGCAAAATCATAATTCCGTCCGATAATCTTTATTTTTCTTTTTTTAATTATCTCTTCGGAAATATCTCTTTTTTACACACACTGATGTGATTTTTTTTAATTATCGAAAGATTAATGGAAAAATCTCTCTAACTTAAACACACACCGATATGGATTTTTTTTTTATTGTTTTGCCCTGCCTGATTTAATATTTTCTTATGTTATTTTGGTAATTTAAATTACACAATTAATTATTTTAATATTGTGTAATATATTTGATTTATACAATTTAATTATCATATATTTATTGTTTTTTTTTTGCTTTTTGCAATGCTATCATGTGCATCGCACGCGAAGAAGTACTGGTGACTCTTAATGAAAATTAATATCACGTAAATATAAAAAAATATCAGTTTTCTTTCTTTAAGACTATAACACACTCTCACTACCAACTCCCTCTTCTTCACAAACCCTCCCAAAACTTCCAAATTCAAAGAAATTAAAACCTCACAAAACTTACAAATTAGAGTCACAATACAACCCGTAGCCTTTTTTTTTTTTTTTTTTTGAGTTTGTAAGTAGATTTTCATGTTTTTTTTCTTCTTAAAACCCATAGCCTATTTTCGACATTTATAGGTCGATTTTGTCAATTTTCGACATATACATGTCGAATTTTGGATACCTGCAAAAAAAATTTCGAAAAATTATTACTGCTCTAAAAAAAATAAACAGTGAATTTTGACATATACATGTCGAATTTTTGAGAAATTTTGACATGTATATATGTCGAGAAACTACTGTTGCAAAAAAAAAATGAGAAATTCGACATGCATGTATATGTCGAAATTCACCGCTATTTTTTTAATTTTTTTCGACAAGTGGATGTCGAAAAAACATAATTCAATATTTGACATGTAAGTGTCGAAAAATTGGGACGGGATTTCAAAAAAAAAATCTTGAAAAGAAGGAGGATGAGGAGAAGGACAATGAGGGGTTTTGGGAAGAAGAATGAGAGGAGTGTGAAGATTTTGTGTGTGGTGTTAAACATTACAAAGAAAAATTACATTTTTAATATTTGTGAGGTATTGATTTTCATTATGGGTATTAATGTTATTAAATATTTATTATCTATTTGTATTTTGGTGGTATTGAAATGAGAAAGAAACGATATTTGTTTAGCCGCCTCCACCAATAAATTGTTTTAAACTTAGAGCATGTTTGGCTAAGTTTATTTTAAACAACTGATAAACTTTTATGTCCCATAAATTATTTTAAGAGCTAATAAGTTCTTCTTATTTTTATAATTAATTTTAAAGTGTTTCGATAATAAATTTATAGTTTATTTATACTGTTATAAACTTTTGAATAGGAAAATGTGGGATGGATGAATTTTTTTTTTTACTTTTTTAATTTTTAAGATCTTATTTTCTAAAAATTACGCAACAATCTGGAAGTTCCTTTAACCTTTTAAATATCTTATAAACTATTTTTAACAGCTTACAAGTTTAACCAAACATAAATGATGACTTATTGTTGAGTTAATTACACTTTGCACACCTAAATTATCATTCATACTAGATATATACCCTGCAATTAGGACTGGCAATTGTGTCGGGCCTACCTAAAGCCCATTGCGATATGATCTGGACAAGCTCAAAGATGAAGTATTTGAAGAAACGAAAACGTACGAGTTTAAAAAAGTTATTCGAGTTGGAATTGAAGAAGAAATATTTGAATCAAATATCTGAGATTTCATGGTGAACAATTTGAAGAAAAGAAAGAGGGGTATTCGTTGGACAAGTCGAATTCTATGCATCCGAGATTCTCACCTATCTCTGACAGTTCTATCATTCGTGATATAACTCTCTCATATGAAGTCCATTTAAGCTGATTCAAAATGATTCGAAAAGGCTAGTTGAAAGATCTACAACTTTCATATTTTGGCCAAAGAGATATTTGAAGTGGAAAAGTGTCGAAATCAAGCTTGAAGTTCTTGGACGTGCACAACCAAATGTCTACGCAAGTTTAGAAGGATGATCGAGAAGTCGACTTGATGTTCTCGTTATTTAGTTAGGTTAAATACACTTTGCAGCTATATAGTATAGACTATATAACGTTAACCCCCTTAAAGTATCATTTGTAACACGTACCCCTCAACATCATTTTTTTTATATTTTAAAATGGAAAACATAATAAATAACAATAAATAATTATTAGATCATATAACACTGAAAAGTAACTAAAATTAAATTATTGAAAAATAATTAAAAAGTAATATATATTGTATAATATTAATGAAAATTTATTTTAAGAAATTAATGAACTAAAACAAATTTAAATGCTTAAGATTACTATTAGCTGTGTATTAATTTCTTAAAATTTATTGATATGAATATATTCGATTAATTGGTCCAACAACAGTTAGATGTTATTTATTAAATATTTAGCCAACGCAAGATAATCTTTTTAGATTTTAAAATATTATATGTTTGAACAGATATTTTTAGTTGTATAGTTTAATTATTCTTGTAGTTATTTCTTTCAATAAAAGAGAAAATTTTAATGTATTAGAATTTAAAATACAAATTAAATTGTGTTTGAGGGGGTAAGTGTTACAAATAATACTTGAAGGATGGTAAGTGTTACAAGGGGGTATACTCTAAGGATGTAAACTATATTTAACCCTATTATGGTTTTATTATTGTATAGTTCTTTATGGTTAGAATTTGCTTATTTATTAGTATACTTATTATAGTTTAGGTAGGAGGATTTGCTTATTTATTAGTCTACTTATATAGTTTAGCTAGGAGTCATTTTCCTTGTGAAAAATGTGTCTTTTTAGATCTTATAAATAGGTTATCAATTTGGCCTTTTATGATGAACGAATTTTAATGATATTTTGAGTATTTAGGTGTAATTAATTCTCCTTCGCTTTTCTACAGCAAACTTCGGGATCTTACAAGTTGATTCTTGTAATTTTCTTAGCGAGGTTAATATTTCACCTTGGTAATAATGTTTTCTAGTTCTTTATAGCAATGGGGTCATTATTCCTTACTTCCGCCAATTTGAATCCTTGTTTTGGATGTTACGTGTTTTTGCTTCCGCGTAAGATACTGGATCTTGTAACAAGTACGTTCTACGGTGTTCGTATCACAATGACTCGGGCCATTTATTTGATCCCAGCTTAATTACAATGAATTGTGCCTAGTTTGAATTGTTCTATCAAATTCGAAAAGTTTAAGAAATGAGTTTGATCTAAATAAAGGTCAACCCCGAAAATCCTGTCACATAAACAACTTAAATATTTATTAAACTTATTATTTGACATATATTTATTTTATACAACTAACACGAGTCAACAAAAGTACTTTGATGATAAATGAAAATTGGGAATTCCATTCATCCATTGAAATTATTTCAATTTTATATTAAAAGTAATTTAACGAATCCAATTTTCTGATAACAAATATTTATCTTTTTCATTAGTTTGAAGCATTGAATGTAACAGCCCGCATTTTCATACGCATTTATATATGATAATATTGAACATATGGTAACTACGAATATACGTGCATTTCATGAATCGAGTAGCAATTTATACGTTATCTATGTGTTTATGTGATTTAGATACATTATAGTATTTTTAGAAGTAGACATTATTATTAATTGAGTAGTTGATTCTAATTATGTGATGTAATGAATTATGCGCTTATAGTTAATTAATCTAATATATGATTAGCAATTATCTGATTAAGTGCTTCATAAGTGTTTATAATATTGATGATTACTAGATGTTATAATGTGGTTGCTTGCTCAAATGTTTATAATGATTATTATTATATGATTAAATGAATTATGTGCTTTAGTCCATGGATTTTAATGATGTGCTTTAATTGATAATTAATCTAGGTTTGAGATGATGTGAAATTAGTAGTTTAATTGGTATCCTATTTAATCTATATGAATTATATGTTTTAGTGTGTGTATTGGCCGTGTGAGGGAAAATGAATTACTCCCTAGTTTATTAATTACAAAAGACTCCCCTCTTCTCCTCTATATTGCTAAGAAGCCCCAAGGTATGTTCTCCCCAAATTGCTAATAAAACCCCAATATCTTTTATATTGCAAGTAAGGGCCTCATCTCCCCTATAAATAAACCCCTCCTCTTCACATTTTCTACACACCAAAACATCAGCCAAAAGGCCCTCTCTCTCCCTCTCCTCTCCCTCTCCATCGAGCAAAAACAGCCCCAAGAAGAATTCTCTTCTTGCACTTCAAGAAGCTCCCATCAAGCCCCTTTCTATCTCCTTCCTCTCTTCAATTCCTCTCCAAGAGAAACCCCCTCTTCTTCAATTCTGCTAAAAATCTTCAAGAAACAGCCCCTTAACATCCATCAAACTCAGCCCCAAAGCCATCCAAGAACATCCAAGCCAAACCCGCCGAAAATCCACCGAGCCTTTGGTTTTCTTACTCCTCCATCTTCGATTTCTTGCTCTTGGGTAAGGACCTTGGTCTTTACTGAAATAATAACTTAATTAACATAAATTATATGGGTTTTAATGAATTATATGTTGTGGTTTAATTTTGGGCTTTAGAAGATAAATTCTTGATGAACACTACTTGAATTTCAGTTTCGTAGCTTCTGGTTGTATTGCATGTCTCATCGGGTAATCCCTAAGATAAAATTACGAAATTTTATGGTAGTCTAGATCTTTCGGTTAGCTTCATGTGGATATAAATTATGAATAAATTGGATTAGTATTGAGTGAGTTATGCATCGTTTTCTGAATCTGCACAGTTTCGGAGTCATCCACGAATTATGTGTTAAATAGCTTTTTATACTACTCTTATTGAAGTGATTTCACTCGAATATGATGATGTACTTATGAAACTAATATTCTACGAAATTTGGTAATTTTTGGATTAAGTGATGAATTATTTGGTATTTTTAAAGTTAGTGGATCTGTTCTGAATTTCTGCTCATGTTACTGCACTAAATTGATTATATCTCTTACATAGATGAGTTTCTTCATAAACTGTTTTAACCCTATAAACTAGACTTAGATATGAACATGTGTTCCAAATTTCATCAGGTTTGGATCTACGGATTAGGAGATATGAATTTCTGAAGTTATAGTGCCTAAACTGCCAGATATGTTTTGATCAAAGATGTAGATATAGATTACTAATGAATTTTCAGGTTTTCAGTCTCGGAGTTTACTGCATGTTTCACAGATGCCCTGTTTTCCTAAAATCACGAAATTTCATGGGTAACTAGATCTTTCTGTTCTCTTTAATTTGATATATTTTAATCATCAATCGGATTTCAGATGATTAAGATATGAACTATTTACTAAACCTGCACAGCCTTTGAGTCAGCTGAGTATTTGCTTCTAAAATCGATGTTTTCTTACTTTGATTTCCTTCATTCCACTTGGAATATATTTATAACTTATAAAACCAGTTTTCGACAAAGGTGTGCAGTGTTTTAACAAAAGGGTTATTTATTGAGTACTTTTAAAGTGGTTGGTTCTGTTTCTGAAAGTGTGACCATACTACTGTACTATTTTACTTATTTCTCTTAGGCTATTTGTTTTCTTGGAAAACTGTTTTAAAGGAGTCTTTTGCACTGATATAGGAGTATTGTGTTAAAGTTTCAGAATTTTTGAAGTTATGGTCTAAGAGAAATGTATTTTTCAAAGTTAAGATGTCAAAACTGCCCGATTTTCCTAAAAACGAATTTATTTGAATTAAAGGGGTCCTTTGTGAGCATGATTTAAACTCTTGAGACATGATTTAATATGGTAATGAATATAGATTATGATGTTACATCTAGAGAACCATTATTAGAGTACTTACAAGTAAGATACAAAGACTAGTATGTTTTTAGAACTATAAGTTGTTCTTGAAACTTTCTATGTCCTAGTACTTCTACTAGATTTGATTTTCTATAGTCCTTGAAATAGGTATTATGTGAATTATTGAAATTCATGATGATTATCTGAATAATGTGTTTTACTCTTGTGAGGTATAAGTATGTATATATATAAGTATATGTATATGTATATCGATAGTTTAGATCTATGATGTTATAGGCGTACTCCCCTCGGGTTGAGGAAACTTGTAACCCATAGTAATAAATTAGAGTATATACGTATATGTATAAGTATATAAATACGGATAAGTGCCTACGTGTATATACGTGTAAAAGTATATGTGTCTTTATTACTAATGTTTAATCTATATGTGCTTACTATATCCTCGGAAATTACTTCCGAATTATGTGATTTAAATCCTTCGAATTACGTGAATGATATAATTGGAATTATTATCGTGTTGCTATTAAGATCTTTGACTTGCGTGCATTCATCGAGTCATTAATTGGTATTGCATGGTCTACTAAAGAAAAGTCAAAGTTGTAACGTTGCTACGGTTGAATAGACACGGGATACGGGGGGCCGGTATCCCAACAACAGTTACTATAGAATAACAGGGTGGTTAGCTCCCACCGAATGACCGGGCTCAGCATATAAACGTCTATTGCCGGTGCTTACGTTAGGGATCCCAACAAGTGCATACTTGCATACGAAATAATATAGCATAATTTAATTATGACGTAAAACAACATAGACAGAAAAGAACATAGACAAATACTTTAGGACTCCCATAGGTCGTGAGAGATACGATGAGAGAGGCGTGAGTTCGTCAGACTAAGACTAATGTCCTTACTGAGCCAGTGTTTGGGCTCATGCTTTTATGCAAATTATCTTTTCAGGTTCTCCAAGCTATGTAGGAGGCCGGCGGAGAGGAGTTCGAGGAATCACGAGCCTTGGTGCCTAGATTATTTTACTCGTATTTTCTACGCAACGTTTTATCGAAAAACTAATCACATAGTATAATATTATTTTGTACTTTGATTGGAACCCAGTCTATTAAACGGGGGTATCTTAAATAAAGTTTATTTCCTTCCGCTGTCTCACGAATGTTTTCTAAACCCCGATAATGTTTTATGTGGATTATTCCGCCACCTCGAGATTATTTTCAAAATCCCGTTCATGTTATGGTACACTCTCTATGAAAAACCTTATTTTCCGATTGTGGGTTAGATTTGAAGTAAAGGGACATGATTCTTAAATTTTAAAGTGGTTTTTCTCAAAGTTTAAATTTGTTCCAAAAGTTTTTAATAAAGTCCGTGTTTTCTAAAATTTCTTTTAAATCATTGAGGGTGCTACATTGAAGATTTTTTTTTTTAATTTGCAAGTAATTAGAAAATCAAAAGTTCTCTAATTATCATGTCAACTAGGTGTGTAAACGTTGAAAGTTTGTTGATGGGAACGTCAAAACCCATACCTCATACAATTTGATTAGGGATGAAAACGAGATGATTTCGCAATTTGATAAGCTCGAGAAGATCGAGTTTTAAGTTTCTGAGCTCGAGTCGATTTTTTCGTGCTCAATTTACTCATTTTTTTCTCCTTTTCTCATATTAATATTATTATTTATTACTAGTACGTTGTCCCGTCCGCTGCACGGCCGGGTATTAAAAAAAAAAGAGCAAAATAAATACCTATAAATAAATAATAATAAACAATATAATATAACAAAATCAAAATTAATAAAAGTCATGTTGAAAACAAATAAAAAAAAATTATACTATGATGCATGGCCATTCATTTTTCTTCTCAAATTTGGATCATTTTAAAAATACTTTGAGCTTAATTTGGGAGTAGCTCCATCATTTGATCCATCGTAGCTATCAACATCTCCAACCATTTTATTTATTCATTTACTTAAAGGAGCCACGTAAAAATAAAATCGTAAAGGAAAATAAAAGAAAATTAAAGTTCATGCTTCTCATGCATCAAGACCATCTATTTGGTGTAAACTTGGTTTGAACCATCATCATAACGCGAGCAATAATTTTTCAATCAATTCGCCTAAAGATAATATCAACAATATTTGTGAAACTTAAGCCATAGTGAACGAAAATAAATAATTGCATGTTTTACTTTACTTCTAATGATGGTTGTTCCAAATCAAACAATACAACTTTCCGAGACATGAATTCCTAAATAAAATTGAATTTTGTTCCGAACCCTGGTCAAGTTACTAAATGGAAATAAAAACCAAAAATATGACAGTTGTAAAGAATTTTATGTGTAATTATTAGTTTTAAGTAAATATAATGATTATCAACTATTTATTTGTAAATATTGTGCATCGCCCGGATGAAGTTACTAGTAATATAATAATACTTATTCATCGAAAACCCTAAATCCAAAAAGATGTGCCCTTATTTAAATCACATTATTTCAATCTGTCATATCCGTCTTCAATTCTCTCTCTCTCTCTCCTCCCTCTCTCCTCTCTCTTGCATACTCTAACTCCAACGACCACAACTCACACACCACGGATGATGGAAGACACAAAAACTACACTCACCAACGGCATATCAGAGGCCGTCGAGACAACTCACACAACACCGACGATGGAAGACACAAAAACTACACTCACCGCCTGCACATCAGAGGTCGTCGAGACAACTCACACACCATCGACGATCGTCGCCACAACTACGACCCTCACCACCAGCACACCACAGGCCGTCAACACAAACACGACCCTCACCACCGGCACATCACAGGCCACCAACACATCTAACACACCACCGACAATCTCACTGCTGGAGCGCTTCAAAGCTGCAGTGAGGCCGGTGTGCAACCACGCTGTAACGCTTCTTCTTTGGGCAATCGTTGGTGTTGCCGCCGGAACTATCTTCCCAATTTATATAATCGGGGAAGAATCAACGGTTCAAAGAAACATAAGCTCGTGCATGGCTGGTTTCATAGTCATTGCTTTCTTTTTCATCGGCGAGCAATTCTAAAACACTGCAAATACCTACGTCAACTTCCAGTTTGGTATGTTAAGCTCAACGGCAATCATTTTTTTACTTTTGTTATATTTCACATATATTTATTGTATATAACTAACACGAGTCAGACAAAACTACTTTGATGATAAATGAAAATTGTGACTTCCATTCATCTATTAAAATTATTTCAAGTTTATATTAAAAGTAATTTAACGAATACAATTTTTGAATAACAAATATTAATCTTTTTCATTATTTTGAAGTATTAATTTTTTTTTTTTTTGCAAGTGATTAGAAAACCAAAAGTTTTCTAATTATCATGTCAACTAGGTGTGTACATGTCTAAAGTTTGTTGATGAAAACGTCAAAACCCATACCTCATACAATTTCATTAGGGATGAAAATGAGATGATTTCGCAATTTGATGAGTTCGAGCAAATCGAATTTTCAGTTTTTGAGCTCGAGTCGAATTTGTTGAGCTCGATTTACTCTTTTTTTTTTCTCTTTTTCTCATATTAATATTATTATTTATTACTAGTATGTTGTCCCGTGCGCTGCACGGCCGATTATTAAAAAAAAAAAGCAAAATAAATACCTATAAATAATAATAATAATAATAATAAACAATATAATATAAGCAAATGAAAATTAATAAAAATCATGTTGAAAACAAATAAAACAAATTATACTATCATGCATGTCCATTCATTTTTCTTCTCAAATTTTGATCATTTTAAAATACTTGGGGCTTAGTTTGGGAGTAGCTCCATCATCTGATCTATCATCTATCGTAGGTATCAACATCACCAACCATTTTTTTTATTCATTTACTTCAAGGAGCCACGTAAAAAATAAAATTCTAAAATAAAATAAAAGAAATTTGAAGTTCATGCTTCTCATTAAGATCACCTGTTCGGTGTAAACTTGGTTTGAACCATGATCATGAAACGGGCAATAATTCTTCAATCAATTCGTCTAAAGACAATATCAACAATATTTGTGAAATTTAAGCCATAGTGAACGGAAATAAATAATTGTATGTTTACTTCACTTCTAATGATGGTTGTTCCAAAGCAAACAATACAACTTTCCGAGACACGAATTCCTAAATAAAATTAAATTTTGTTCCGACCCCGGGTCAAGTTACTAATAGAAAATAAAAACCGAAAATATGGCAGTTTTTAAGAATTTTATGTGTAATTATTAGTTTTAAGTAAATATACTACTGATTATCAACTATTTATTTGTAAATACCGTGCATCGCATGGGTGAATTTACTAGTAATATAACATAACTTTACGCAATAGAAGCATGCCACTTAACCAACAAATAGACTTCGAGTGCTACTTTTACTCTATATATAGGTAAAAAGAATACAAAGAAGTAGTTATTTCTTGCAGAAAAAATACTGGTTGCAAGTTACAAAACAATACGTATGAATTACTTGGTTATTTCAGTTGAAATTTGATTTTTGTTTTTTCTTTTGGTTAAACCAATTACGCACTGGAAACTTGTATGAATAAGGAACGACAAACAAATGTTGTAGGTGGAATAGAACATTATGACACGGAAAAAGACTCGAAGTTATATACATTATGTAAAAATGATGAAAGAACACCATCTTCGAAAATAGTTTTAACTTGAAATTAATAATAAATAAATAATTTTATAAAATAATAAGTCAATTTAGAGGAATAAAAATGTAGAGTTCACTAAGGAAAAATCATACTGATTCTTTGTATTAACTTGAAAAATTAATGCCTTACTCTTACATAGTTATCAAATATAAAAATTTAAACATGACACTAGTTTTTATATGTATAAAACATATAATTAAAATAGTTTGCACAATATTTAATTTAATCAATGAAAAAGTCTAAAATAAATAAGTGATAAAGTCTAACAGACTCAAAACCCTGTATTAAAATTTAACCATGAAACAGAACCATTGATCTTTGTGTCAAGAGATTAATGACTTGAAACTAGATAAGAAATTAAATAAAAATGGGTTAATGAGGCATAACCTCCTCATTATGAAAAATATTAGAATTTACCACCCTTCATTAATTTTAATAAGTCAAACCTTCTGAATTTGTGTCATACCATAACTACCCTCATATTTTGTGTTGGAAATGACCTCCCCACAATCTTACCAAATTAATTGATGTTTTGAAGCAGTTCACACGAATCAACCTCTTCCTAACACCGTTTCTCCATCTTCTTCTCCATATCACTTCTATTTTTTTTCTTCCATCTTCTCAACAAAAAAAGTTTGCTATACTTAGCAACAACGGATGGGCAACGGCGACGATAGGCGCCTAGGTGTAGCGACGTCAAAGGGCGGTTCGACTGGAAAAACCGGAGTCAGAAAGCAAAACCACCGGTTCGCCCGGAAAAACCGGATAACCGGAAACCGGTGGAAGACCCCGATTTTTGTCTAAAATGGTGCTTTAGTCTTGGATGGTCGGATATGGGCTTTAAAGGTCGGTGAGGGCCGGATCTTGGGGTGAAGGCCGATAAACGTCGAGCAAAACCGGATCTAATCACTATGTCGCCGGAAATGGAGAGAAATGTAGGGAAGGAAAATGGAAAGGGAAGAAGGGAGAGGAAAGAGGCAGCTGTTTTCAAATGTACAGAAGAGAGAGAGAGAGAGAGAGGGAGAGAGTGGGGAAGGGGAGAAGTCAAGAGAGAGAAAAAGGACAAGTGAGGTTTAATTAAATAAGAAATATTGTATTTAGTAAATAAAATAATGTAGAATAAGGTGGATAGTAAAGTAAAAGAGTTGATTAAAATATATAAATAAATAGAGAAAATGTATATTTAGCGAATAAGTTGTGTGAAATATATAAATAAATAGAAAAATGGTAATTTTAAAGTACTAAAATTTATAAATAATGATAAAATCAAAAAATTAAAAAACCCGGGTTGAACCCGGTTGAACCGGTCCAACCGTGACCCGAACGCTTTGCCGGTTTTATGTCCGGTCCGGTTCTAATAACATTGAAAAACACGTCAAAGTGGAGGAAAAAAAAGAAAGAGAAATAAATGGGGAATATAATGTTGTATAAAAGAGAAAGAAGAGAATATAGAGAAAGAAGGAGAAAATTATGAAAAAAGAAGGGTAAAAGAGGAATAACAAAAAAACAAGGGGTCACACAATTCAGAAAATAAAAAATTGTTTTGCTTACAAATGTGGAATTATAAATTGGATCCAACCTTTATTATTTTATGTATTAAGCAGTGTTCTAAAAATCGGCCGAGGCGGTCGATTAATCGGTCTCCGAGGCGGAGGCGGTCCAAAACCTTTACGATTTTAGTGTAAATGTTTGAAAAATCGGTTTTTTGCCTGTGAGGCGGTTTTAGGCAGTTTGAGGCGGTCCGAGGCAGTCAAACCTTTATGGCGGGTCAAACTTCGGTGGCAAAAACCGGTCAAAAGTCGGTTTTCTTTTTTTGTTAATAATTCAAAATAAAAGTTGGGCTTTTAATTAAAAAAAAATTGAGTTTATGCTTTATTTTGTTTATATTAACTGTTATTGTTAAAGAACTAAGGATGTATGTCAGAAATGTTCAAGAGTAAATACAAGTTCTAAACTTTGCCTTTTTATTTATATTTTATAAGGATATTTTATCTATTATGATCTTATTTTTAAACATTTATTATGTTATTAGGATATATAAACTATGTTTTTAAATATCACTTTATATATGTTTTGGGTTTTTATGAATAATATCTAGAAATATATTATATTAAATTTTAAAAATCAATTTAGTTCCGATTTATCACCGATTAATCACCGCCGCACCGATTAATCGTGAGTCAGTCCCTGAGCGCCTCCAACCCGATTACCACTTTTTACAACCTTCGTATTAAGGGGGTTTTCCCTTATTTTCCCATAAAACAATCATTTCAAAAGTAGAAAAATAAAACATTACCATACTTAGAAGCAGAGATCACAGACTCCTTGGAACTATTAGGGCATCTCCTATGGAATGGGGAGGAGTGGGGGTGGGGTCGGGGTGAAGTGTTTAGTGAGTAGGGGGTGGGACTGAGGTAGGGGCTGGGGTGGCTGGGGGGTGAATTAAGCCCGGGCATAAGCCATGGGCTCTCACGTGCCTCTCTCCCACGTGAATTTCACGTTTTGCTGCTTTTATTTTGGTTTTTTTTTTCTTTTTCTTTTTCTTCTCTTTCCACGTTAGCATTTTTCTTTTATTTTTTTTTTTCTTTTGTTTCTTTGTATATTTTCTTTATTGTTTTAATTTATTTTAGTTCTTTCTTTCTTTTTCTTTTTTTTTTCTTTCTTTTTTCTTTATTTATTTTCATTTTATTATTAGTTTCTTTTATTTTAATTTTTTTTTCTCTAATTCGATCTTTTTAATTTTAAATAATAATTTTATTGTAAATATTCTATTAATAATATTAACATTACGTGTTATTATATTACAAAGCATAGTTAAAAATGAAAATATAATTAATAACTTAATAATAGCACAACATAATTTAAAAAATCAAATACTCAAATTTATAGGTAAACACTTAAATATAACTATTACATAAATTCATAATTAAACACTTAAATATACTTATTACATATTTTGACCATATTTAAAAAAAAAATTGGCCCAAAAAAAAAAAGAAAAAATATTATTATTATTATTATTATTATTATTATTATTATTATTATTATTATTATTATTATTATTATTATTATTATTATTATTATTATTATTATTATTATTATTATTATTATTATTATTATTATTATTATTATTATTATTATTATTATAAGGTGAGAGTGTTGATGGAAAAAATTGGAAGAAAGAGATTGATTGGCTGAACGAAAAATGGATTGAGGTCGGGGTCGAGGGAGGGAGAGCCCGGGGGAGCTGCCCTCCATCGACAGGAGATGCCCTTCTTACATTCTCTTTCTGAATAGAAGTGTACAACCAAGATCAATTATCAACGCAATCTACATTAATACAACCAAGATCAATTCTTTCGTTCCAACAAATCCGACCACTAAACCAAAGAATACATAGAAAGACAAAATAAAAATAAAAATTAATTCACAAATTAATGTCAGAGAAATTCATACGTACACAAAAAACATCTAGTGAGTGTGCGTAGATACTACTTTGTAGCATGAGCACTATATACTGTAGACATTCCTTGCACAAAAATGCGAAATCCCTCGCCCCTAGGGCCCTCATCCCTTGGTCCGACAAGGATTAATTATATGGGTTGTGGAGACAAAAGGATATTGTTTTGAAAATGATAAAATAAAATAAAAGAAAATAGGACGGAACAAACAAAACAAATACGGTGGAGACTTTTTTTTTTTTTTTTTTTAATAAGAAGTGGTGGAGAAATAACTGCTTGAAGAATAAACTTGCATCAAAACCCATATACGCCATTGGTTGTGGGTTAAGAATGTGAAAACTGCTAATGCCCACCATTCTAAAATTAGGGATGTTAATTATTTAATAAATATAGTAATTATTTAAATACTAAAATAACCATAGGTTTACAATATTTCACAAAAATGAGATTAGGATTTCGGGGCAAAACCTTTCTTTTATATATAAAAATTATTACTATAAATTATTTATACTATAATAAAGATATATTAAATAAAAAAAACTGTTCTTTTTTTTTTTCATTTTATATGCATTTGATACATTATATTATTTTATATTATATAATATTTATATTTATAATAAAAAAGAAAAAGGAAACATAAAAGTGCGAGCCGGCTTAGAGCATGTACAGTGGGGCTCACAATTTGCCCATTAGTGTCAGAAAAATAAGGCTCTTCAAAATTTGGAGAGGAAAAACTCCTCTAATGTGAAAAGTTAAACTCCACGTGGCCCTCCAAAATTTGGAGTTTCTCTAAGATCATGTACAATGGATTAGTTAAAACACCCTCTCCAAACAGTGGAGCACGTACTCATTTTCATTAACTTTATCACCTCTTTAAAAATGAGTCCCACATTTATCACTCTTCAAATTAAAATTACTCCAATGGGTATATTTTGTTGCTCTCCAAATATTAAACTGTAATAAAATATTCACTATTAATATAAAAAAAGTACAAATTAAATTTTCAATATTTTAGATTTAATTAATAAAATTGATATACCTAACTTGACTTTGAAATTAGGCTAATTTACATAAAAATAATTACCATTTAATCATGTTGTGGTTTACGTTAGTTTATTTTTTTTTCTATTTTCTGTAATAGATACAAACTAATTAATAATATGAAAATTTAACAGCTAACATAAAATTGACATAAATATTTTTATACGTCTTATTTTCATATCTAAGTTGTAATTTCTTTATTTTAGTAATTTTGTATCGTAGTATATATTGTAATAGGTTTTATTAATATTCAGTTTAAAGTTACTTTCATTTTATTATTATTGATAAAAGTTTGTTGAAATACTTAATTATTATAAAAAAAATTAAGAATATGAAATTAACAAATAACATAAAATTGAATTTTATTTATTAAATATATTGTTTTTCGTTTGTTCGCTTCGATAAGCAAAAAAATTAAATTTAAATTTAATTAGCATTTAAAGTTTATAATATTTCAGTTATCATTTAAATATATACATAAATTAAAGTTGAACAAAATAGAAATAAAAGAACATATAGAAATACAATTACAAGTAAAGAATATAAAAAAATAAATGGGCCCACATACCTTTGCTAGCTTGCTCATTAACTGTGGCGATGGGTTTATTTACTCTTCAAATTTGGAGAGCATTGAAGAGCCACTAACTATTCCACTGCATTCCAATTTCCTCTCCACATTTTACCGAACCTTAAAGTCTGACATAAAAAGAGTTTTTAATGAGAGCATGTACAATGGACTAGCCAAAAAACCCCTCTCGAAACAGTGGGCTCTACATGCCACATACTCATTTTCATTCACTTTAACTCCTCTCTAAAAATGGGTCCCACATTAATCACTCTCCAAATTAAAATTGCTCCATTGGATGTATTTTGCTGCTCTCCAAAATGACTCTCCAAATATTAAACTATAATAAAATATTCATTATTAATATAAAAATATACAAACTTAAATTTTCAATTTTTTTATAAACTTGATTTTGGAGTTGAAATATCTAATTAAATATAGGCATAATAAACTAATGAAAAGTTTATTTTCTTGGAATGATAAAATTATTAATGTGTAGTAATAAAAAAATTCGATTTGTTATAAAGTTGAATAACCTTAATAAGAAATGATCATCTATTATAAATAAAATTTATTTGTTAAATACAATTCAAAGTATTTAAAATTAATTTTGATTATAATAAGAAATACAAAGAACTCTAAAAATAAAATAAAAATAAGTTATTTAAAAGCCATAAAAGAAACTTCATAACATTTATTAATGAAATGAATATTAAAAAAAACTTAAAAAATTAGCTAATAAAAGAACATAAAATACGGAATAAAAGATAATAAAACAATTGTGGGTCCACATTTTATGGTTAAAGTCCTCTATAACTGTGGCTAGCAAGTTAATGATTGGTCCAATTTGAAGAGTGCTATTGAATACTATTTGGTTCCACTGCACCATTTTTACTCTTCAAAATTTGGAGAATTGGAAAAATCTTGCACTATTTTGTATTTTTCATTTGAGGAGGCCATTGTATATGCTCTGAGTTCATTGTACATGCTCTAAACAACTCCCACAGTTAGCAAGCAATCTAACAACAATTAATGGTCCCCACATGTCACACCCTCCTATGCTCATATTCATAATTTATTTTTTCCTTTCTAAAATAATGCGATCATTTTTTTTCTTCTGAACCATAATTAAAATATTAATTAATATGTTATTAATATTTTTTCCCTATGAGATATTTTAGTTTACAAATTATATTTTCCTATTATAATTTAATTAGTTTCACAACAAAAGTTGAAATAGATTAGATTAAAGTAATAACAATTTTATTATAGTAAATGGATCTTTTACTATGATTATATTATTGTGATAGTTTTTTTTTCTGTCATATTGTAATAGTTATATTTGAGGATGTCTATACTATTATTAATAATGATGATTTATTATTTATTAATTACAATATTTACAATATTTGTTATTCATTCATTTTACTTGTAAAAACCAATTTAAGAATGTCCATTTGTAAAATTTTGGCTTAAAAAGTTATATTTATAAGAATATTTAATTGAAGTACTAATATTGCAAATTGCAATGAATAGATTGTAGATAAAAAGACATAAATTAAGAAAATTATATATTGCAATTATACCCATTGGAGCATTAATAAATAAATTACTAATACAAACATATAAAGTTATAAAGATATTGATTGAATTGATTTTTCAGAAAAAAATGTTATCATAAGGAGTGAACTATTTTGCTGCAGAGATATGATAGATAATGATTAAATTGATACTTCGGGGAAAGTGCATATCAAAGTGTTATCATAGGGTTTCAGCTATTTTGCGGCAGAGTTAACGATAAATAGTAATTTATTTTTTGCAGTGATAAGATGTTGATGGAATTGATTTTTCAGAGAAAATGTTTTTACTGCAAAATTAAAGATCGATAGTCATTTAATTTTTTGCAGGAATAAGATATTGATTGACTTGATATTTTTTTAGAGATAAGATATTCAGTGAATTATGTTTCGGGAAAAGTGCCATGATTTTTTCACGGATATGATAGTGTGTGTATCTATGTAGCACGGATACGGATACGTGGATACGGACACCGCGATACGGCATTTTCAAAAAAATAGGATACGGACACCGGGGTGGATACACGTAAATATTAAAAATATAGAGGTATATGTGTAAATATTAAAAAATATAGGGGTATAGTTATTAATTTCAATTATATATATATATATATATATATATGTATATATGTGTGTGTGTGTATATATATATGTATATTGTATATTTACGAAAAAATTACATGAAAAAATTACAACAGAAGCAAATCAAAAGAAGCAAATCAATCTTGTATGAATTCCTTCCTACATGAGGAAACAATTAACAGTTTATTATTCAAAAAATAAACAAACAAATAATTAACTAATCAATAAACAATAAAACATTAAATAATTCAAAATCTAAAATCCAAAAGATAAATTTCAACATTCAAATACTTAATTCAAAAAACAAAAAACATAATAAAATTTAATAAACACCTTCCATCAAATTCCAGTCTCCACGTCTTCGGCAAAAATTACACCCTCCAATTCGGGTTCATCCAATGAAAGTTGAGCAATATTAAGAACTCCTTGAGCAATATCAAGAACTCCTTCATCTTCTATATTGCCAAAATCATCTCCACCCACATTCCACATTTTTGTCTTGTCATCATAGTATTGAGCACTACTTCTAGACAAAAGGCGAAGATTAGTATGAATGAAGACCAAATCCTCCGCACGTTTAGGATTTAACTTATTCCTTCTAAATGAATGAACGAAGGAATAAGTACTCCAATTCCTCTCGGAACAAGATGAAGAACTAGGTTGCCCAAGCACTTTGAAAGCCAACTTTTGAAGTAAAGGAGCACTCGAACCATAACATGCCCACCATTTCCTAGGCTCAACATCATATCTACTCACAATCGAATCTGGATCTCCAAATGGCCCAGTCTTTAGAGAGAAATTTGCAAATTCATCAATTGCATTCGTACGCTCCTCTATACTTGGAAAAAATCTTCTAAAACATTTGATTCGTTCGGATGAAACTTACCCATCCATATAAGGAGCCAATCTACCTTGTCCCTCTAAAAGCCATTTTCACTGTAATACCTTCAAAAGAAAAAAAGAAAAAAAAGAAAAAAAAAACAACAACAAAGAGTAAAAAACAAGTAAAAAAAAAATAGTAGAATAACACTTAAGGAACAACTATAATTAATTAAAAACTCACTTCGGGTTTAGAGAGTGAGCCAAACAATGAAGATGAGTATTGTTTTTTGCCCATCGGTCAACTAGAATTTGTTGGATCACATCAAAGAAAGCAGAAAATCCATACATCGATTTTTTCTCATGGTCATAAATAACTTTCTTCACATTTTCAATCATAGCATCCCACATCTCATAAACCAAATGAAGGCATGGCTTATCCGTGTCACAAACTCTAATCATCTCATATATATCTAATCATCTCATATATAGGTTCAGTGAAGGCTAGAATATATGAAACTTTTTCCCACCACTCTTCACTCAACACTGTGTCCCTGACAAATTTTGCTTTGCTTTGATCATCTTCTCGATATGATGTCCATTGGTTACACGTCACTAATAGTTGTAAAGAACGTTTGATAAGCATAAATCTTTTAAGCATGACAACAATAGACGCAAATCGAGTGTCAGCAACTGAAAGCAATTTTAAATGGGCAAATCAATTGTACATAGCCAATACCATCGCATGATTCATGATAAAATTTTTGACTTGCACAGCATCCCCATGAACAATGGTGATCCAACTACACAAATCATATGTCTCTAGATTGGATTCCACATTTTTAGCCGAACAAATATTCTTCAAAGCTAGATTCAGAGTGTGAACAACACAAGGAGTCCAAAAAATATGAGGATACCAACCTTCAATGAGTTCACCAGCCGCCTTACAATTGCTCGCATTATCCGTAATAATTTGGACCACTTTTTGATGCCCCACCTCATCGATAGTTTTTTTCAGTAAACTCGCGATAAATTTTTTATCTTTTACTTCACCAGAACAATCAACTGCCTTGATAAACATCGGCCCACAGTCAGAAACAACCATAACATTAATCAATGGCCTTCTTTGTGGGTCACTCCAACCATCACTCACGATGCTAACCCCTTTCTCTGACCATGTGCTCTTGATCGGCTCTAACAATCTCTCGACATGCGTTTTTTCTTGTTCGAGCAATGTGGTTCTCAATTTGTTATAACCAGGAGAAGATAACCAGGTATCGAGTGATTACAAGCAAATAAAAAAACACTCACATAGTAAGGAATCCTTGCAAAATTAAAAGGCAAACATGCAGTATAAAACATTCTGGCAATCTCTGCATCCAATTGATTCCTAACATTAGCATCAAAAGCTTTAGCAATAGGATTATCACGATCGCCGGCTTTTTGCCTTTTCAAAACATTAATAGTATTTTGTTCACTTGTACCACCAGACAACGAACTCATGGCTGTATTTCCGGTAGTAGGCAAAGACACATTTTTAGGTTGTGAATTCATGGCTATTTGTGTCGCCGCTTCTTCTAATTTTTTCATTTCGGTGATACTTTCTCTACTCATTTTTTTGTAAGGAGTAATCCCTTTATTACTTATTTGGAATAGGTGAGCCCTAACTCTAGTGTAACTCCCTACTTTTTCTTCATTACAGAAAGTACACAACCATCTACAATTACCACCGGCACCTTCCCCCGCTTTACCAAGTTTTATCACATATTTCCACAGAGGATGGAGATCGTTATCCTTAGTTTTTGTAGTCGCCGATGTGGAATTAACACTACTACCGGTAGATTGAGACTGCATACGATAATCTGTAATCAGCCAATGAAAATTTACCTTCACCGTCCAAGCACCCACTCGATGTTGCCGCGCTAGTTGATTACTTGATTTTATTAGGGTTGGTTTTTTGTTCAATGGAATAGGGCATATAGAAAACGAAAGAAGAGATGCTAAGATTTTTATGTGTTTTTGTCTTTCTGTTATTTTCTGTTTTAATTAGAAAATAAAATATATGAAATAGTGAAAGATTCCTAACAAAATAAAAAGCAATTATGGAAAAAAAAAGGAACGTGTAAAGACGCCGTGTCCAAGTTGGGAAGTGTCCATATTTTCTTTTTTTGCAAAACCGCCCGACACCCTACCCCAATACTTTATGGAAATTCGGATACGGCCCGACACCGTGTCCGAGCCGTGTCCTGGCGAGTCCGCGCGAGTTGGGTGTCCGATACGCGGATTCTCCTAGTGTTTGGCGAGTCCGTGCTACACAGGTGTGTATTAGTTGCAGACAAAGTGTTATTATGATAATGGGTGGATAATTTTCTCCACTATAAATAGTAGTCTTCTACTGATGATAAAAAACTCACCATTCATCTTCATTTTACATCTTAATCACGGATCCATACAATCATTTCAATCATAATATGAATCCATTATGTAGTCAGCAATCACCACAAAATGAGTCTCAAACATTTAATCCTTGTTTTTGCAGGTTCAACTCAAATTCCAACACAAGAGCAAATGCATACTCCAAATACATCAAAGAGAACGATAACCAAATTGGAGTATACAAGAGGATGAAGCATTGTGCAAAGCTTGGTTACATATTTCTGAAGATGCAGCAGTTGGTAAAGATCAACAGAGAGGGAGATTGTGGGACCGAATCAAAATGGAATTTATAAATAATTTAAAACACGATGTTGGTAGAAATTCAACTGGGCTAATGAATCGGTGGTCAACCATTCAACACTGTGTTAACAAATTTTCGGGATATCTCGTTGTGATTTAACGAACTCGTATAAGTGGATACAATGCAAAAGATAATATAAGTAAATAGATAAAAATATTATGTTTATTCACTTTATATAGATATATAGATATATACAATATTTTTTAAGTCAAGTATTTATATTTTAAGTTTTATCTGTGGATTGGAGCAACAAAGAATTTATATTTCAAAAAAGAAAATCATCATTTTAAATGGGATACTTGTTGGCTTATTCTGAAGGACACTTCAAAATTGTACAATCATATTAACGACTAACTAGAAAGACAGAAAAAGACTTCTCAAAGAATAATAACAGAATTTATTTGGATGATGATGATGTTGGAGAGTCTTCCAATGCACAAACTCCATCAACTGAGCAAGCTACCTCTACTGGGACTCCAACCGCAGTTAGTCTTGATGATGAAGATGGACTTTCTGATCACTGTTCAACTGGACTAGCACGTCCTAATGGTCACAAAACTGTAAAAGGTCCTATAAAGAAGAAAAAATTTCCTTCCATTGACTTATTTGTAGAGGAGTTTTCTAGTATGAGAAAAGAAGCTTCAAGTCAGTTCGAAGAAGAAGCCATTAGAAGAACCACAAGAGCACAACAAAAGTTACAAGCTAAAATGGAAGCAAAACAAATGAGGCTACAAGCTCAAAAAGAAACCGAGCAGATGAGAACTGCAGCAATTCATGAACAAGAAAAGAAAAGATTTGAGAAAGACGTAATGATAATGGATCCCGAGTCAGCACCTACACTTGAGGGCGAAAAATGGATTAATGATCAACAAACTTGGATCCCTGAACAACAAAGAGAAAGCATGAATCGTGCACGAAAAAATAAGTAAATATTTACGGATTCTAATACCAAGAATTCTCGTAATTTCTTTTTTATTTTGTTTTTGGTTATAGTTGGTGGGATGTTCCAACATTTTTATGCTATCATATTTTATGTTTTTAATATTTATGTTAAATAAAGGGAAATTGGCTAAACATCCCTTATCTAGACTTATATAGGTGGATATTCAATCTATTAGATGAATATAGGTGTATGTCATTGATCAATTAAATTGAATTAAATTAGTTGTATATAGACATAATACCCCCACTTAATATTTTAAATGTTTATAGTTATTTAAAAAGTTAAGGAAACAAATCCTACAATTCTCTCACTCTCTCTCCTCTCCACACGGTCACAACTCTCCCCTTACACCACAAGCCTCTTTCTCTCTCCTCTCTCACCCCCCTACCTCCTCGCACACTTATTTTATTTCTCTCTCTCAAACCTCTAGCTAAAGTGAAAATTAATTCTTAATTTTTTTAAAACAATCTTCAATTCTATTTCCACAATTATTTTATAGCAATCTTTAATTATTAATTTTCTTGAGACCATATGTATTGGATTTTAATTGTTATTTCCTATGTCCTCGATAGTATTGCATTTTTTGTTTGCATTTTCTAATAAGTTTTACTTCAGCAAACAACATAATAAAAAATTGAACAACAAAATATATTTGCATCATAAAATAGACAACTGCAAACTGCAACTTCTAACTAAAAATTGTATTATCAAACACCAAAAAGAACTTGAAACAACAAATGAATGTAAATCATTAAACAATAATTTTTTTGGCGCTCTAGAGGACTTTTTACATGTTAGCAATATGATCAAAAAATAGATCATCTTTTATCTTTTTTTTTGAACAAATACGAGTTGAAACACTCTCGCGGGTATACATATTTATCACACAAAGACGTCCAGTGCCAAAGTTTGACAATGGGACATTCACCCAATGCAGCGGGATAAGAGTGTAACAAAAGTCGCTCATATTCTTTCACATCATGAACTTTTTCACCATTGACATTGATTTCGTGCACGTCCGTATGCATTTAATATTCGTCTGTATGCATTTAATATTCCTTTTTTTTTTTTTTTTTTTTTTGCAGTGGCTGTTGAACACGAAATAAAAAGAGATAATGATTGAACGTTACAAAACAACAAATGTAATAACTACAAATATTAACAACCACTGATTACAAATTGCAAATACAAATGGTGAAGGCAATCTGTAAACGAAAAATGATAAAGAGTGAAGTATAAACCGTACACAGTGAAGTATAAACTGTAAACTGTGAAGTATAAAATGCTAATACAAACATTTAATTATGAAATGTGATAGCATGTAACAATGCAACAAAAAAGAATAGCAAACAAATTTCCTACGAACAACTACATCGACAATTGTAGCAACATTTAAATCGACAATTCCTAGCAAAAAATAGCAAATAGCAAAACGAAATCATAGAACCAATTTTTAGACTCCGGTCTTTCACCAATTTTCATTCTCGGACTACCTAAACCACAATTTTCATTATTTCACCTTCAGTCTCTAGACTACCTAAAAGAAAAACCACAATATTTATTTTTCAAACTACCTAAACTTAATGGACTACCTAAAATACCCAAAATATGCAGACTTCATACAAATGACACTCAAACTAGCAAAATTAGATCGATAAAACCACACGCAAACAACAAATTAAAAATGCAAACTGCAAAATTAATTAGACTTATGACATAGACAAACCTTGAAAGTTATATCCGATTTTGGTGATTCGAAATCATCATTTAGGTTCATTGTCAGTGAAAAATAATGGTTTTCAAATGAGAGCCCAAAATTCGAAAAATCTTATGTATTTTTTTAGTTAATGTTATTGGTGCTTACCGAGACTCATACGTGTTTGAACCATCTTTAGATTTTTTTGATATTTGCACGGTGTATTCTCCGTGCGATTATGCAAACACTGGGATGAGTGAAAACCTCAAACACCAAATAATGCAAACACGAACCAATACTCCAAAATAGCAAATAGAGTCTCCAAGATTGCAAACGAATAACGAGCAAACACTTACCAGCAAACAACAAACGAAATTGCGGAGATTGTAAACGATCCGAAGGCCCACTATGTCGCGGTACAATTTTTTTGCTAGGGTTCTTTATTTCTGAATTCCGTTTTGTGGATGGGTTGGGTTGCTTTTGATATCTGTAAAATAACTGCTATTGTTTTGGGATTTTGGAGATTTGAATGAAAGGTTGATTACGGATCTTCTATATAACTGGTGTATATAAAATGAGATTTTAATTTCCATATAATGTTAGGGGCATTTTTTGCACAATAAAAACAATATATTTAATGAAAATAGAAAATTATTAATTGGACTTTTTAGACATAAAATCTACTATAGAAGGACCTATAGCAAATTGCCCGTTAAATAATTCATATATTTTAATAATTAATACATTGTATATACAAATAGACAAAATAAATAAACTAATGAAACTTACAACGTAATTAAATATTATAAAATATTAAATAAGATACCTAATTTAAAAATTAAATTAATCAAGAATTATATATGATTTATTAATTAAATATATGAATTTAAAAAAAAATAACTTTTAACTCTTATGTTTATAATGAATATTTTATTATAATTTAATATATAGATAACTATTTTATAGAGAACCAAAATGTACCAATTGGAGCAAAAAATAATTTGAAGAGTGTATAAGTGGGACCTATTTTTAGAGAGGAGTTAAGGAAGATGAATGTGAGTATGTGACATGTGGGCCCCATGGTTTGGATAGTGTCATTGGAGAGCAACATTGTGGATGCTCTAAGAGCATTTCTAGTGGAGCACCAATTGGGTGTTTTTGTCAACTCCAAAAAATATGGGGATTTGCATGTGCTCTAATGGGTTCAATTTTCTTCCTCAAACATGCCACGTGAACTGGGAGTCCTTAATTCACTCTCTACAGTTAAGACTTATTTTGGGAGGGGAATGTGGGCCGTGTGCATTATTTTAATTGGCATCCATTGAATTGTGTGCCATGTAAAACCGTGTTTCTCTTATTCTTTTTTTTTTCTTTTTCTTTTTCTTTTTCTTTTTCTTTTTTGTTTAATAATATTTAATTCTTTTTATTATTTGATTATAGTATTTTTTCAAGTAACGTTTAATTGTATTTTATTAATTGATTATATTATATATATATTTGTTTTTTTTAAGTAATGTTTAATTTTATTTTATTATTTAATTATATTATTTGTTGTTAAAGAATTACAATATTAAATTTCATTGGTTTTAATATTAATAGTAAAAGAAATGTTACATTTAGAGTTATCGAAAAAAAAACTTATATTTTAATTTTAATAAATTCAATTACAATATAAAATATAATACACGAAACATTTATTTTGTTCTTTTTTTCTTAAATATTATCAATTTTAAGCCTAATAATAAAAGAGAAGTTACAAATATTATATTTAAGGGGTTAATATACTTGGGTCCTTCGTAGCAAATTTAATTAGAACTAAATGACAACCCCAAACTAAATTTTTTAAATACATCCCTATTTTAAAATATAATATGTCTCACATTCCTATTTTTTTAATCCCTAACTTGCCCTTGTACCCTAAATATAAACTCTATTTACGTCTCTCCGATCCAAATCTATTTCTTTTCTTTTATTTTCTCTATCTTTCTCTTTCTCTCGTTCCTTTCTCACGTTCTCTACATGTCTGTTGCTTTTTCTTTCTCTCCCTCTCGACCTTTCTTGCTCCCAGTTATATGGTGGATGCTATGACGTCTATGGCGGCGGTGGGGGTGGTCATGGAGGCGGCAGGTAACGTGGGGTTGTTATGGAGGCGGTCATGGTGGATAGCGACGACTATAGAGGCGGTGCATATGGTGAGGGTTACTATGGCGGCGGCCATGGAGGTCGTGGGTATGGTAGAGATAGTTATGGAGGCGGTTAGGAGCAGTGGTGGTCGCAATTATGAAGGGGGTTGATTATGGAGATAGAGAAAGGTCTTGAGGCGATGAATATGGAGGTTGTGACGGCTATGGTGACGGTTTTGCAAATCTAGGTTTTTATTTTGGCGGCTATGGCGACGGTAGTTGTAGATCTAGGGTCTTATTTTTTGATGACTATGAATTTTCGTGGGTGTGTATGGTTGTCTATGGCTTGTTGCGGCTAGGGTTCAAAGAGGGTGTTAGGGTTTTCGTGGTGGAGCGGAGCTAGGGTTTGGTGGTGAAGATTTAAGATTTTTCAATTTGGATGTCTATAGAGGTCTGTGAGTGTCTATGGAAGTCTGGCGGCTAGGGTTCAAAGGAAGAGTTAGGGTTTCAAGACATCTGCAGGTGACTACGGACTACTACGGTTCCTAAGAATTTCTGTAGATATCTACGACCGAACAAACTTAAAAAAAATCATAATTTTTATTATGACAGGTGAACTTTCACACCATATACTTCCACCAATAGAATTACTCCTTTACATATAACACATGATTTCTTCATGTGTTATGTTTCAAGGACTTGTAATCTATTTACCTTAATACGTGTATTTTTTGTAAGGGCAAATGGCAAAAAGGCCCATCACATGGGACTTAAATGCATTTTGGTCCAAAAAAAAAAACGGTCTCTCATTTAAGCCCATCCTCATGTATTTAGTCAAAAATACCCTCAATAATATAATTCTTATCAATTCCACCAATTATACTCTAACTTCCTTAATATTACACATTGACCCCGAATTTAAACAAATATATCACATTAACCCCCAAAACTTTTTTTTTTCAGAAAATAATTTTTTTTCTGAAATGCTTTTTTCCGGCTAGATTCCGGCGTTGACTTTTTTTTTTTTTTTTTTGAATTGTTTTTCTTTGAAAAAAAATATTTTAATTAATATTACTGTCTCAGACAGTAATATTACTGTTTGGGACAGCAATATTATGAATATTATTTTTCCGAACAGTAATATTATTAATATTATTGTCTAAGACAGTTAAATTACTGTCGGAGACAGTAATTTAACATCCAAGGCAGTAATATTAATTAAAATAATTTTTTTTAAGGAAAAAAAAAAAAATCATCTAACAGTTAAATTACTGTCTCCGACAGTTAAATAACTGTCGGAGACAGTAATTTAGCAACGAATACAGTAATATTAATTAAAAATATTTTTTTTAAGAATAAAAAAGTCAATTAACAGTTAAATTACAGTCTCCGACAGTTAAATAACTGCTGGAGACAGTAATTTAGCAACGAATACAGTAATATTAATTAAAATATTTTTGAAGAAAAAAAAAATAAACAAACGAGTCAATTAACAGTTAAATTATTGTCTCCGACAGTTAAATAACTGCCGGAGACAGTAATTTTAGCAGCCAAGAGTAATATTAATTAAAATATTTTTTTAAGAAAAAACAAAATTATAAAAAAAAAAAAGTCAACGCCGGAGACCCGGCGGTCAACGGCAGTTGACCGGCCGGAAAAAATTTCAGGAAAAAAAAAATTTCAAAAAAAAAAAAAAAAAAAAGTCAACGTAGGAGACCAAAGGTCTCCGGCGGCGACCGGCGGTCTCCGGTGGTGGCGGGTCAAAATTGTGGTCAAAATTGAAATTAGGGTTAAAATTGGTTAATTGATGAAATTGGGCTGAATTGGGATGTAAATCATGAAATTGGAGTTAAATTGGGTTTTAATGAATTGGGGGTAATTTTGGTATATATAAAGGAATTTTCCTTATTTGCAAATAAGTTTGAATGGGTTGGATTTATTTGAAAGACAAAAAAGTTGGATGTCCCTCTTTTAATTAATTGCCCTTTCATGGGCCTATTTGCCATTACCCCTTTTTGTAAAATACATATTGCATGTAAATCACCCATATATAGGTTGTTTATGCTAATGAGATAGATAACTCTGATTTTCATTTCTCATTTTATCTTCAGCAACACATCAAGTTTATCTGTATACTTTTATTTCCTCTCTTAATATATATATATATATATATATATATATATATATATATATATATATATATATATATATATATCTTATTCTCGTCTTAATACTTATATACTAAATACATATTATATTATATCTCAAAAGTTTTATTTTATAACACGTTATTAGCACGAGCTTTTGTTCTACAAAATTATAGGTTTGTAAAAGGTTGAATTTCTTTTTGTTGTACTATTTTCTACTTATTTTATTTTACGATGGCCGGAATCGAACTTTTTTTTCAAATCCTTGATATTACTGGCATTAACTTTTTATCCTGGATTTGAAAGAAGAATATATACAACTTGAAAGACCATCAGAAATATGGAAAAAACTCAAAGAGAGGTTTGATCACACGAAAACTGTGATTCTCCCACAGACCCAATATAATTGGCAGCACCTAAGGCTGCAGGACTTCAAATCTGTTGCCGACTATTGTTCGGCATTGTTTACACTTGGGCGTAGATTCTGGCGTGGTGCGCGCAGAGGTCGTGGGCGTAGATTCTGGCGTGGTGCGCGCAGAGGCGGTGGACGTGGTCCCCCTCAAGATGCCGCAAATAATGACCGAGGTGGATATGAATATCCCCGTCGAAATAATAATACGGTTAGGCAGAAACCACCATTTCATGCAAAACGCGATAAATGCAAGATGCCCGCGGATAGAATTCCAGAAAATATATGTATTAGATGTGGAATGACTGGACACTGGGCCAAAGTTTGCAGAACTGCCCAACACCTGGTAAACCTATACCACGACTCAAAAAGAGAGAAATAAAAAAATTTCCAGACACATGCCACTGAGGCAGAAATGCCACTTGATGTTCTTGAAGCCAGCACATCTGGGAGCATGCTTGATCAAGATCCTGCTCAAGATAGAGCCTCTCTTGAGTTATCAGATTTCTTTACAGATCTTGATTCTCTTGTGTAAATTTCCAAATGAGCATCTCTTTTGGGTTATTTTGTACTCATTATGTGTATTTTGTATATATCTCTCGGATAGTGTAGTACCCGAGATTGAGCTATTTTATCTTTTGATATATCCATGTACATATTTTCTTTGGAAGTTGTGATCCCAAGGCCAAGCTCATATTTTGATTATTATAAAATTATGAGTTTGTTATCATATCATTTTCAAACTATACTACGATTCAATATTAATTTTATGTTATTTAATTCAGGCAAACATGGAGAACGTAGACAAAAGAGAAAATTAATTGTCTGCTCGATAGTGCAACTACACACTCAATATTCAATAACAAGATATATTTCTCGAGTGTGACTTTGTGCAAGGCACAAGTTAAAATCGTAGCAGGTTCCGTGGAAATAATAGATGGCTCCGGAAACTCAACAATTTTGTTGCCTAATGGTACCACTTTGCATATTGAAAATGCATTGATATCCGGTAAATATAAATAAGAATCTACTGAGTTTTAAAGATGTGAGACGTAATGGATATCATTTAGATACACTGGTTGAAAATACCGTGGAGTGTCTCTGCATCACATCATATGTAATGGACAAAAGAATTGTTCATGAAAAACTCGAAGCCACAGCTTCTGGAGTGTATTGTTTCCAAATTAGAGCTTTCGAATCCTATGCCACTATGCCATGGAAACTTGTTAATCCCGATATACACAGGTTATGGCATGATCAAATGGGTCACCCAGGAACGACTATGATACGTAGGATTGTACAACATAGTAAGGGACATCCATTAAAAGATACAAAAATCTTAATGTCCGATGAATATTTCTGCGAATCCTGTTCACAAGGAAAGCTCATTATAAAACCTTCCATCGAAAAGGTCGGTTATGAATCACCATCGTTTTTACAACGTATTCATGGTGATATTTGTGGACCAATACACCCTGCAAGTGGGCCATTTAGATATTTTATGGTTTTGGTGGACGCATCTTGTAGATGGTCCCACGTATGCTTATTATCTACGCGAAATGTTGCATTTGCGCGTTTGCTAGCACAAATTATCAAACTCTGAGCACATTTTCCTGATTATCCCATAAAAAATATAAGAATGGATAACGCCAGAAAATTTATATCAAAAACTTTTGATGAGTATTGTGCAGCATTGGGAATAAATGTCGAGCACCCAGTTGCATACGTTCACACTCAAAATGGACTGGCGGAATCTCTGATTAAATGCGTCCAAATAATTTTTCGTATATTGCTGATGAGATCTAATCTCACTAGTGCAGCATGGGGTCATGCAATATTGTACGCATCATCACTGATTAAATTACGCCCCACTGCTTATCATATGCATTCCCCAATGCAATTGGCATTAGGCTTCGAGCCCGATATTTCGCACCTACCCACATTTGGTTGTGTTGTGCAAGTGCCAATTCCTCCTCCTCATAGGACTCAAATGGGTCCCCAACGCCGACTTGGCATATTCGTTGGGTTTGATTAACCGTAAATTATTAGGTTAATTCTTAGAGCCAATGATTGGTGATTTATTCACTGCTAGATTTGCGGATTGTCACTTTAATGAGACATTATTTATATCGGTTGGTAAGGATATTCAGAATATCCGTGATAATGATAAACAAAAATCAATCTAGAATCTCACTTGGTATGAGCAACATTTATTTCATCTAGACCCACGTACCTCTGAATGTATGTGAAAATGAGATCCATAGAATCATTCATTTACAAAATATTGCCAATAGACTTCCTGATGCATTTAATGATGCCAGTAAAGTCACGAAGTCTTATATTCCAGCTGTAAATGTGCTAGCTAGGATCGTTGTTCCTGAAGAAAATGCGAAAATGAATGATGATTTCCCACGACAAAAACAGGGTAGACCTATTGGATCAAAGGGCGTTGTTCCTAGAAAGAGAAATAGGAAAATCAATGAACCCTCGAACCAAATGGTTCCTAGTTAGAATATTCCAGATGAATCTGTTGAGCCTGATATCGAAAAAGTAATATCAAATCCCGGGACTACGGAGAATCCCATAAGTTATTCTAATGAAATATGGGATATAAATGAAATAATCATTGATAATATTTTTGCGAAATTATGTACATTCTCGGTTGCACAAGAAATTATGTACGATGATTATGATAGTGAACCACGTTCCATAATGGAATGCCGCCAAAGAAATGATTGGCCTAAATGGAAGAAGCAATAAAGTCTGAATTGGCTTCTCTAGAAAAACGAAAAGTATTCGGGCAAACTGTTCGAACACAGAATAATGTAAAGCCCGTTCGGTATAAATGGGTATTTGTCCGTCAGAGAAATGAGAACAACGAAATTGTACGATATAAAGCTCGCCTTGTTGCTCAAGGTTTCTCCCAACGGCTTGGGATTGATTATGATGAGACGTATTCACCAGTGATGGATACAATTGTTAGAGTAGGTGACCAACAAGCTAACATGTGGCTGTGATCTTTCGTATTTATTATGGTAATAAACGAACCTTTTTTCGTATTAATGATAAAACACCTTGGCATTCTATATCTTTGTCCCTTTGTCACAAGCATAGATATAGTCCTTACAGTTATTACAAGTACTAGTAATTGATCGTTAGGATCGTGAGATATTTACTTAAGTATTATAACTGTTAAGCATGTTCCTAGTCGAAGGGTTACACCACCAATAAGGATATCGGCATTTCCCATTAAGAGACTAGCACTTAGTGTATGTGTACCGCGTCTCATCAGTAAACGGTAATGTGATATCGGCATGCATAAGTAGGTGCTCGTAAGTTGACGAGTTCACTGAACTCCCCCACCCTAAAAATCTCTAATTGGTTCTTAATAATCGAGTAGAGATATCTATGGTATAGTTGTACACCATTAGTCCTTATGACCTAGACATCACCGTGACTTCCCTAGAGGACCAGCTGTATCGTGAACTGTCCCTGAGTTCCACCGAGGACCGCCCCAAGGGCCAGTGTTCGCGCAGTCCGAAATCTAGTGGGAGGTCTGTGCATTGTAGTCGGGGATTCGATCGCTAGAATAGTCTTGGATGTCCTGTGTGTTCTTATAGTTTGTAATCTCTCTAAGTCTCTGGCCAGAGCTAACTAAGTGATGATTAGAGAATTCGATTCTTTAAGTCATGCACGTGACGATTACAACACTTAGAACAATCGCACTGTCATTGAACAAATAAAGAGGTCTCGATGAACCAATGCCTTAGTTCAATCGGGACATATGAATCGAAGGGATCGTACTGTACGCTAACTATATCAAAAGGTTCTTGCAGGCACTTCATTTGTATCTAGAGAATCATGACGCGTAGTTGCTAGACGCCAATCTTGATTCGTTCGGTGATTAAGGTGAAACGAGCTTCATCTTAATCGTAACTCTAATTAAGGAACGAGGTTTGACCACAAAGGGTTTTGGGCCCACGGCTAGCTTACACCTGAACCATCGAAGGTCACACTGCTCGTGCACATGAGATCTTTGAATAAACGGCCAGAGATAAAATGGTTTATGTTTGCATGATTGGAAGTCAATATGATTGGGTCCAACATTCGTAATTTGGAATTATGAATGAGACTAAGAAAAGGAAAAGAATAGGCGAACATCTTAATGGACTTTCTAAATCGGGAAGTTTCCAAATTTAGAAAGTGCACTGAATTAGAGTTTCCACTTTTGGAAAGTTGGAAATCGAGAGTTGGCACTCGTAATGACGAGGACATTATAATGATTCCGAAAATATAATCGTTACAATTTTCCGATCATTGAATTGAGAGAAACGAGCGAATAAAAGGCTAACGAACTTAAGCTGTTAGGCCCGGTCCAACTTAAGCCCGTTAGGGCTTTTATGCAAGACACTATAAATACTTGATTTATAGGTCTTTCACATACAACACACGAAACCCTAACCCTAGCCGCTCCCTCTCTCGGCCGTTCTCCTTTCCCGCGGCCAACACCGCCGTTCGGTCGCCAGAATCGGCCTCCCCTTGGCCGGTTAATTGTGGTAGATCTTTTTCCTTTTATTCTTTCCGTTTATTCTAACTATTGCGTGTCTAGTGCCACGTTTTAGTAGATCAAAGTATACAAGGTGAAATCCGAGAGGAGGAAGATCGAAGAATCAAAGAATCGAGGAGCAGCCACCGAGCCGATGACGCACGCGCCTCCCAAAGACAGCGCATGAACCACACGCGCCGCCGTAGCTCGGATCATCGCCGCTGCTGCATCGCCGTTGCTGCCCCGGATTGCACGGATTGGTTTCCGCGGTAATCTAGCTTTGCTTAGTGCGCCTACCTCACGCTTCAAGAGGTAAAATTTCGAATCCTTTGTCGTTCGATTCGTTTTCGTTTAAGTTAATATATGCATGTTCGTTTTAATAAAAAACATGTATGATTTTATGTGTCTACATGAAATTGTTTTTATTATTGCGAGCATGATTATTTGATTAAACGCGAGCATGCTAATTGATTTAATTTCGGTTAAGTAATTAAGCATGTATGTTGTTTTTAATTTCGCTGAAAGCGCAAAGGTACGCAATTAATTGTTTCCAATTATCGGGCATGTGTTTATGTGTTTTAAATTTGTTTAAATCGCATAAAATTTTTGTTTTAATAGCTGCGTACACGTGTCCGATTCCCAACAACAATCACTTTCCGTTTTCTTATAAATATGGTCGTCCAAGAGGGACTGGACATGCGTCTGATGGACGTCGTAACGGCCTATTTATATGGTTCACTAGATTCTGATATTTATAGGAAAATTCCCGATAGTTTTAAAATGCCAAACTATGGCGCTCTCCGTGAGCTGCATTCAATCAAATTACAAAGATCATTATATGGTCTAAAGCAATCCGGTCGCATGTGGTATCATAGATTGAGTGAATACCTTATCAGGGAATGTTATAAAAATGATCCTATTCATCCATGCGTTTTTATCAAAATATCAAATAGCGGATTTGCTATTATTGCGGTTTATGTTGATGACATGAAACCTCATTGGCCCTCCTGAAGAATTGGCCAATGCTGATGAATATCTAAAGAAAGAGTTTGAGGTCAAGGACCTTGGAAAAACCAAACTTTGTCTTGGAATAGAGCTTGAGCATAGAAATAACGGCATACTTATACACCAATCTGCATATACTAAACGATTGCTCAAAAGATTTAATATGGAAAATGCTAATCCATTGAGCACCCTTATGGTGGTGCGCAATTTACATCCTGAAAAGGATCCGTTCAGACCTAAAGAATGTAATGAAGAGATACTTGGCCCTGAAGTGCCATATCTCAATACAATCGGAGCATTTATGTATTTAGCACAATGCACTCGACCTAATATCGCTTTTGCGGTAAATGTGATTGCACGATACAGTTCTGAGCCTACCCGGAGACACTCGAATGCTGTTAAACATATTTTTAGATATCTTTGTGGTACTGCAGATTTGAGATTATTTTATTCGAAAAATGCAACTAACCAAGGGTTAGTTGGTTATGCCGATGCGGGAGATATATCTGATCCCACAAAGCTCGCTCACAAACTGGATATTTGTTTTATTATAATGGTGTAGGTATATCTTGGCGATCTACCAAACAGACATTGGTGGCCACCTCCTCAAATCATTCTGAAATAATAGCCATTTATGAGGCAGTCAGATAATCTGTTTGGCTACGATCGGTTACTTTGCTATACGAAATTCCTGCCAATTGAATCCAGTTACAAATTCGCCCACTGTCATTTACGAAGATAATGCTGCTTGTATAGCACAAACAAAGGGCGGATATATAAAGGGTGATAGGACCAAACATATATCACCAAAGTTTTTTCATACACATGAGCTTCAGAAGAATGGAGAGATCGATGTCCAACAAATTCGCTCGTGTGACAATCTTGCTGATTTATTTACCAAGTCCTTACCAACTTCTACATTTGAAAAATTGGTATACAACATTGGAATTAGAAGAGCCAATATGAAGCAAGATTGATAGCTCACCCCAGAAGTTTGTATTGTTGATTTCCGGAGGAGCAATGGTGCGCTGCACTCTTTTTCCCTTATGACTGATTTTGTCCCATTGAGTTTTCCATCAAAGGTTTTTAACGAGGCAGCTTATGCACATGGTGTTACGTCCAAGAAGGAGTATTATGACAGGTGGACTTTCACACCATATACTTCCGCCAATAGAATTACTTCTTTACATGTGACACATGATCTCGTCATGTGATTATGTTTCAAGGGTTTGTAAAATATTTTATAACAATTTTTAATATATATAGAAAAGAAGGGAAAAAAATAGATTTTTACATAATGAAAAAATACGAATAAAGAAAAAAAAAACGTGTTCCACGTAAAAATAAAAAATAAATGTTGGATGCAAACTTAAAAATGTCAAATAATACCATAGTTCATGAGAGTATATTTACAATCTGTTGTAATTTTGAATTTATGAGTGGAGGGGTTTTTCGGAATGTACTTTAATAAAGGATGTGAAGCAAATTTTATTTAGATTTGTCATTTAGTTCTAATAAGATTTGTCACCAGGGACTTATATATCTTAGGACCCTATATTGATTCATGAATATTGTTGTTTAACATGTGTAGTCAATTTTTAAAGAATATAAATATGTAGTACTAGAGCACTTCTTTTAGAGCAACTCCAATGGAGTTACTAAATGGGGTATCAAATTAAAAAACTACCACTTTGATGCTCCAAAATTAAAAAAATCTCCTCCAAGGGAGACATTAAACTGAGAACTATTTTGATATTCAACCACCACGAGATGTAAAAAATACTCCCTGGAAAATGAGGTATCAAAAATGTAACCACTCCATTAACCTACCACTATTTGACACGTGGCATTGAATAATATAATTATACATGTATTTAAAATTTGATAATCTATTTGATACTTTTGGTTGGAGTGAATTTTTTTTCTAGAGGTATCAAAGTATTATATCAAGTATCAAATGAATGTTTAATGCTCCATTTTGATGTCTCTCCATTGGAGTTGCTCTTAGGGAGTGTTAAATGTGGATCCCACTTTTAAGGAGAGAGCAAATTAGGTATGTGACATGTTGACCCCACTGTCGAGAGAATATTTTTGGGTGTGATCTTTAGATTGGGCTCGAGTTCGAGTTACTCGTTCACCGAGCGGCTTTGCTGAGTTGCCCCAAAATTTGACCATTATTTAGGGTGCCTACTAAAAAAATTCGATTTATTCTTCTCCTTCGGCACAAAAGTTCAATTCCCTCGATTTCTCTTCACTCCTCTAAACCCTCTCTGCTTTTCATCCCTCAATTTCGAAATCAATGCAGCAGGTGCGTCAAAATCAAACACACACATCAAACAATGTAGTTTGGTTTTATGTATTGAGTTTAATTTGTTTGTTTTTTTTTTTGGGGCTTTTGTGTGTGGAAATGAAGGCCGGATCATCTGCGTCGGAGACTGAAGTGACGTGGGAAGATCAGCAGAATATCAACAAGTTTGGCAGATTGAACAATCGCCTTCACGATTTAGACGATGAAATCAAGACTGCCAAGGTAAATAAAATATTAAAAATTTACTTTTTAATGTGTTGTTTTACACCGCTTGATTTCATAACTTGATATTGTTTGGAAAATAAAAATTGTAAAAGAATTAGTAGTTGTAGTGATTTAACTGGAATGGATTATTAGTAGTAGTGAGTGATAGTAGGAAAAAAATGAATAATTTATAACTTGCCCATATCAGAAAATGAATAATTTATAATGTGTGTGTGTGTGGGGCTATGTAGCATCTTAGTGGCTGTCAATTACATAGACTTTCGTGTTTTCGAGGTTTTATGAGATAAGAGAGATCACAATCCATTCTAATTACTTTGGAAAATGTATAATAGGCAGAGTTTAGATGATGAATGTTCGATTTTATATTTCAACAAATAGGTTTTGGTTTAGTTGGTATTTTGCAAAAAAGTTTTTAAAACAACTCACGAGCTTTTTTGGCTCAGATGTTTTTTCAGTGTTTGCAAAACCTTTTTTTTTTTTTTTTTTTTTTTTGCTTTTGCTTCTCTTAGAGTGCATTTGGATCTGAAGATTTGATGGAAGGATTCAAATCCGTAATAACAAATCCATTGGGATTGTTTGGACCGAGTCATTTGACAATGGGTTTTAAATCCGATTAACAAATCTTTGTAGTTGTTTTTTTTGTACAATTTTGGTCGATTTCATATCTCTTCCCATTTAGAGTCATTTCAAATCCGATCGGTTTTACACTATAATACCAAAAGCACACAGGGACTAGCTTTTTCCTGTTTCATGGTACTTCTGCAAATAATTGAAAGCTACATCGAACATTTGTGCCTTTTTTTTTCCTTTAAATTCATTTGACCTTTATTACACCTTATCTTTATTTATGTAAAATCCTAATACAAGACTGATACTTAGCTGTGTTTTTTTCCCAAGTAATTGTTTATAAAATTTTATTTAAATCTTAACAAGTAGTTTGAATGTTATAAGTTAATATTTTATCTTTTAAAAGGACCTCCTTAAACCAAGCTGTAATTTTAGTAAAAGGAATCATGAATGTAGTGAAAAATAGGATACATAAATGGTAAATCAATCGAATTACAAACACGTTATACCGGTTATGAGTAAAGTACATTTGCTATTTGTTTGTTTACTTTATCAAGGCATTTAAGTCATTTGACAAGAATAAGCTGATAATAAAAGTTCTTTGCAAACACATGCAATTCACAATCACTAACTTCTACTTTTGTTAAAATCTTTTCAAACACCACCTTAGACTATATAGATACGGTAAATCGATTGCAAGGAGCTTCTAGTATAAGGTGCAATTTTTATTTAATTTAATTTTTTTTTGGTTTTTTTCCATGGTCGTAGTTTATGCCTTCAAGATTTGAATAGGTTCAGACTTAAAATTTAAGAGATGACAACTCGAATGAGATATCAGTTAATCGTGTTTGAGTTTATTTCTATGTAGATAAAGATACTGAATGAAACTATTATCATATCTCAGAAAGAATCAATTATTTTTGTCATTGTCATACACTTATTGCCAAAATAAGGAATTTTTTTTTGTCTTCGTGGACAACAAACTTACCAAACTGAAACACATGAGATACAGACACAGGAAAATTATTTTCCGAAATAAGGATCTCGAGTACATGATTAATCCTCGGACTTGAGGCATTATTACGGTAGCCTTGTGTAACCCTACCTCATTTGATTTATTTTCTGTTTGTATGAAAATCATATCGCCGAGAAGATATTTTTGGTGTTGCATGTTATGCATGGTGGTGGGAGAGTCGTCAACATATAATCTTTTCCTTTTGTGTAATTTAAGTGAGTCTTATAATTTCTGCTAGGACTTCCTTCCAGACGGATTAGCATTTCCGATGACAAGATAACAATGTAGATTGTTTGACTATACAATTAGCCTTGTTTGTTCTGTTTTTGCAAACTGTCAATGTCTTTCTAAGTTCTAACTAATGAAGAAAATATCCAGTACATCCCGTTGTTACCCACTCGAGAATTATGAAATTGATATAAGCGCTTCAGATTTTGAAATATAAATTTGTATTTTTGATTTGTTACCAAGCTACAGAAAGAATTACCTCTCTTTATATTCCTGTTCTTTGAAAAGACTGGTTTTCCTTTTTCAGATAATAAAGTATTCAATATATAGTGGCCGGTCATTGTGCGATTTGGGTATTGGCCAACATCTGTATTTTCTTTCAGTTCTCTCTTTTTAGCTGTATATATGTATTTTTTTCAAGTTTCGAACTTTTGTTGCATCTATGTCGACTGTCTTTGTTAAAAAGAAAGATGCATTTGATTTAATAAATTGTATTGAAATAATTCTAATCATACTCGTTTTAGGCATTCTGTGTATCATATCATATCAAAAACCTGTGCTTCTCTTGTCCAATTTTACAATTGAAGGAGAATTTTGAGCAGGAAACGAATGAAAATCTCGAAGATGCAAGCAATGAGTTGATTCTTACGGACGAAGAGATTGTTCGATTCCAAATAGGAGAGGTGTTTGCCCATGTTCCGAAAGACGAAGTGGAAAGCAGGATTGAAGAGTTGCAAAAGGTAACCAGCAAGAATTTGGAGAAACTCGAAGAGGAGAAGGAAACAATAGTTGCTCAAATGGCTGCGTTGAAGAAGATTCTCTATGCTAAATTTAAGGATTCGATCAATCTAGAGGAGGATTAGAGTTAATTTTTTCGTTTATTTGTCTTTGCTTTTGTTGAACTTTTATATATCTGTTAAAACCATCAGCTTTTAAGACGCATCAAAACTATGAAATGTTCCTTTTTTTTTTGTTGTAACTTGTAAACGTAAAAGATATAACAATTTTAATTGTAACCGTTTTTTAACGAGGATTAGATCCACGTGATTTGTAAAACTTTAGGGGCAATTTGCTAAACACCCATGTGCACTAATACTTTTTCGGATCAGAATATTCCAATTTTTGTAATTTGCTGAAACTCATCTTTTTTTTTAGTCACGCCTTCATCCCGTCTAACTAGCTGCACTCCATTAGATCCGTCCAAACCTACTGCACTCTATCAAATTTGTTCCATCTCAGTTCCCACAACGGGCATCGTCGAAACTCTGCCACACAGGTACACGTACGTATCACACACCTACGTACACACATACGCACTCATACGATTTTGGTTATACTCCTCCTTTACTGTAACCTAATAATCATGTAAACCAAAAAAGAAAAATATGAAAAATTATTTAGTGATGGCAAATAGTAATGTTGGTGGTGATGGATGCATCTGAGATTTAAATTGTTTTCTTCAGCTTATCTTAAAAAAAAATTGTGTCACTAAGCTATGCAAATAAATTTTCTAAGCTGTCTAATTAACACAAATTTCATAGTAAAATTACAGAAAATACATAGCTGAGTTACTTGCAGAGAATTGTTAATTGTTGCTATAAATGAGTTCGATTCGGGTAGACCTAGGTAGAAAAATCCACCGTGAGTCAGTCGACCACTTCGACCGGCTACCGAACTCCCTCATCCTCTTGATATTCAATCCAATCGGCGATATCAAGGGCCATAGGCTGATGTCGTGGAAGAGGTGGAGGCGGTTGCGGCACAGACGTGGAAGGAGATGGAGGTGGCGGCTGGAGAGAGAAATGAGAGAGAGGGGAGAAGAGAAATAAAGAGAATGTGAAAATAGGGTTTGCTTGTTTTATATATGACAAATTTAAAGAGATTTAATTATTCAGGAATATATTAGTCATGTCAAGCACAATTTTAATTATTTTTTTTTAATAAATCCGGGGGGGGGGGGGGGGGGGGGGGGGGTGGTGGTTGTCTCACTAATATTAAAAAAATGACTGAGTCCACCTTAATGTAGTCAAATGTTTAGGGTCTCTAATAACCCTTTTTTTTTTTTTTTTTTTTCTTTTTATCTCCTTTCCATTCACTTTTTTCACACCAAATCCTATATATTCTACCAACATAGAATCTATAAGTGGTCTCCAACAATCGAGTAGAAATTCTACGATTATAGTTGTACACCATTAGTCTGTAGAACCTAATGCATCACTGCGACTTACTAGAGGATCGACTGTGTTGTGACATGTCCCCGAGTTCCATCGAATAAGCTCCAAGGGCCAACTTCGCATAGTCCCAAAATTTAGTGGGAGTTTGTGTATTGTAGTTATGGATTTGACAGCTTGCTTAATTGCATGGATATCATCTATATTCGTTCAGTATATAGTCCAAGAAATGTTTGGCCGAAGTAGAAAGAGTGGTAATTAGAGAAAATAATTTATTTGAATCACACACGAAAGGACTATGTAGCTGTAGAACGTTCACACAATTATCGAACAATATTAAATATCTCGATGGACCAATACCTCTAGTTTGACCAGAACATATGATGTTTTTCAAATGGACTGTACCGTACGTCAAATATAAGTTAAAGGTTCTTGCAGACACTTTATTTGTAACTAGAGAATCATGACATGTAGTTGTTGGGCGCCAATCATGATTCGTTTGACGTGAACGATATGAACTATTATTGAGATCAATATATATTTTAATCTAAATTTGGATATTTGGAACAAGTCTACAATCGAATAAAGAGTTACTCGAAACACAAAGAATTACATGATAGGGCCCCCTAAAGGATCCAACCTACCACCATTGTATCATCTAAAGCTTTTGGATGGCATAAAATCTTTTCAAATCAAAAAAGTTAAATACATGCTATTTTGTTATATTTTTATTTTTAATTAGTTTGTAAATATTTTATTTTAGGTTGATTGGACGCCATATGAGAGGAATATGCATCGTCGCGTGTCTCATCACTATTTCACGGCACGATCCAACTCATGGATGTGATTAAGCCATACATACCGGACCGTGTGCTACTATTGTACAAATTTGTTCAGGATATCCCGGTCGGGTTTATTAAGCCCGGCGAGTCCTATGATCGCAATCCAAGAGGTTTTTAACTATAAAGTCACCTACAATGTATTTCATATTTCTGCATCTAACATTTTTGTTATTATTATTATTTCTTTTTACGTAGAAAACGTCTCTCTCTTTCTTTTTCATTTTTATATTTTTTCAGTATTATAAAATCAATTTTTTTTCCTTTTTTTCTACATAATATCGAAAATTATAAAGAAAAAAATATGCCGTAGTCATCTATAGACACCCCGTAGGAAAGCGTAGCAAACCGTAGTCACCACAGTCATCTGTAATCACATATCCTTAAAATACTAGCTCCGTCTTCAACCCTAGCCGCAAGCACTAGTAGTCACTCATAGACGTCCAGTGACATCCAATCGAAAAAATCTTATATTCGCTCCAACACCACCACTACTCCATCTCTGCCACAACCATATTGCGCCATGGATGCCAACCACCCCACTAATGCTGCCAAGTCCAAGCACGCCACCGGTGACACCAAGGCCACCCACTCCACCCACGCCATAATCGCCATCCCCCACTCTAGCATCGCCTCGACGTCAATGCCATCTTCCACCCTGAGCGCCGCCGCCCAACCATTGCCATCCTCTTTGTTGCTCACCAAATTAACCCTGGCCGCCAGAGCTGCAGCCCACGGAATCAACCCTAGCCTCCACAGATGCCGCCTCCCACCATCGATCTAACCTCAAACCACATTCTCTAATCGCCATTATCATAACCGTCTCCTCCCTTATGCCGCAGTCTCCACCGCCATAGTCGCCACCATGGCCACCAACTCCCTCAACCGTGGAGTGCAGTGGTGGCGAGAGAGAGACATGGTGATACAAACACCGTAGAACTTGTTACGGGACCCAATACCTTACGCGGAAATAAGATCGAAGACATCCAAAAACAAAGGATTCAGATTGGCGGAAGCAAGGAATAATGACCTCATAGCAATAAAGAGCTAGAAACCATTATTATCAAGGTGGAATACTGACCCCGTGGTTATAAAGAACCAGAAACCAATATTATGTCGCTAAGAAAATTACAAGAATCCACTTGCAAAATCCCAAAGATTGTTGTAGAACAGCGAAGGAGAATTAATCTCACCAAATACTCAAAATATCATAAAAATTAGTCCATTAAAATAAGCCAAATTGGCAACCTATTTATAAGGTCTAAAAAGACTCCCTTATCACAAGGAACAAGACTCCTACCTAAATTATAATAAGGAAATAAATAAATAAGCAAATCCTAACCATTAATAACTCTAAAATAATATAAAATATATTAAATCCTAATATTAAAACGTGCATAAATAAATTAGATAACTTGATCTTCAAGTCGATTTCTCGATCACCCTTCTAAACTCGGGCAGACAATTGGCTGTGCACGTGCATGAACTTCAAGCTCAATTACGACACTGTTACACTTTGATTCTCTCTCCGCTCAAAATATAAAAGTTGTAGAACTTCCCGTTGGCTTTCCGTAGTAATTTGAATCACCTAAATTGGACGTAATATGAGAGAGTTATAACCCGAATGGTAAGCTCTGTCAGAATCATATGAAACTTTCGGGATGCATGAAATTCGACTTGGCCAACGAATTTCCTTTTCCTTTTCTTCCAATTCAAACCATGAACTCTTCAATGGTCTTATTCAACCCTTTACCCTCCAAAGACAGCTCGAATAATGTCTTTAAACTCGTACGCTTTCGCGTCTTCCAATTCTTCGTCTTGGATCTTATCAGGATTGTATCATACTCCCCTTCTTTAAAAGGATTCGTCCTCGAATCCGGACAAATATCACAAGGAGTGTAAACAAGATCGATCTCTCTGTTCGGTAGCGAACTTACTCACCTCTGCACCACATCGCCGAACACACCATCAAACAGCCATTGAAGGGGATATGAACGTGAGTATTTTGTAGCTTGAAGTTCCAATGCGTCAAACTTTTAATTTCTATAGAGAATGAATGAAGCATCTCTCTAGTCACCGCCATCTCATCAACATTCACAATGAGAGTTTGCATTTTGTTTAGCTCGGCATTAACTTCGATGCATGGCTAGATCATATCATTCTCCACCTCTTCAAAAGGATTTGCCCTCGAATCCGAACCTTCTTTTTCTTCAATTGGTGGAGCTGGTTTGCAATTTTCTTCCCCCTTGGACTCGACCTCAACATTCTCACTTATTTCTTCCTCAAATAGCGCATCAATAACTTCTAAATCAGTTTGAGTGTTTTCTTTCTTAAAAGCTTGACGAGTACCTTCATTTTCAAGTGGCGATAAAGAAACACCCTTTCTCTTCAATTCCTCGTGGTCTCCTTTGTCTCGTAGAATTTCCTCTGCTTTGAGCTTTCGTAATGGTTCTCTCGTTTGGCTCGTTGAAGATCTCCTATGTAATTCCCAAATCGATGAACTCCTTTCTTCTAACCTAGTAACTTGCCTCAAGCTCCGCATCTTCAATTCCCTATAATAGTGGGAAGGAACGAACCTCCTTCTCATAGCTGCATTCATGGACTCCCAATCTTCAATTGGTGGTTCGCCACAACGCCGCCTAGTTAAGACAAATTGGTCCCACCAACTAATTGCATAGTCAATGAAAGCTTCGAAGACGAGCTTCACTTTCTTCGTTTCTGAATAGTAATCACAATCGAATACGTGTTCAACCTTTCTTTCCCGTTGAATGTACGCCTCGGGATCGCTCTTACCTTGAAAGGGTGGTATAATAAACTTCATTGAGCTACGATTTTGATCTACGCCATGTCTTTCTCGACCAAAATATCCTCGGCTCGATCAATCCAATCCAAACCCTCGTCCCATACTCTCCCTCCTTGATTTTGTAGTTTTCACACCAAAATTTCCATCACGATCTACCTCTTTATCAGGACAAGGTATAACTGGTTGGTGAACATGTTGATCTTTGCTTAGTTCCTTTAGTTGGGTAACAATTCCTTCCATCCCATCTTGGATTTCCTGGAAGCGTTTTTCCATTGGTGACATCATACGCTGCTCAATTCTTTCTCCTTTATAACCGGCTTTCTCAGACATGATCAAGGTTTTTCTTTTTGGCACCAACAAACTCTAACTTGGCTGGAAATAACTCTGAAAAAAAAATAAAACTCGATTTTTTTGTTTTTTAGTTTATTTTTTATTTTTTTATTTTTTATTTTTTTTATTTTTTTTGTAGGCTCTAGACAAAACCTAGCTTAGACTCTAAGAAGCTCAAACAAATAACCAAAAAATCGATTTATTTTTATTTTTGCCTCAAAAAAACAGAACGAAGAATAACAGAAAAGAGGACTAGAAGACTCGACAAAAGACAATAGAAAACTACGATGACACGAACAAGACTAACTAAAAAATAAAGATAAAGATAGGTGAAACCTGTTTTGGATGTTGGCTCTGGTTACCAACAAATACGAGCCCCATAGAACTTGTTACGGGACCCAATACCTTGCGCGGAAACAAGATCGAAGACATCCAAAAACAAAGGATTCAGATTGGCAGAAGCAATGAATAATGACCCCATAGCTATAAAGAACTAGAAACCATTATTATCAAGGTGGAATACTGGCCCCGTGGTTATAAAGAACTAGAAACCAATATTACGTCGCTAAGAAAATTACAAGAATCCACTTGTAAAATTCTGAAGATTGTTGTAGAACAGCGAAGGAAAATTAATCTCACCAAAAACTCAGAATATCATTAAAATTCGTCCTTTAAAATAAGCCAAATTGGCAACCTATTTATAAGGTCTAAAAAGACTCTTTTTTCACAAGGAAAATTACTCCTACCTAAACTATAATAAGGAAATAAACAAATAAGCAAATTATATCCATTAATAACTCAAAAATAATAAAAATATATTAAATCCTAATATTAAACCGTGCATAAATAAATTAGATAACTTGACCTTCAAGTCGATTTCTCGATCACCCTTCTAAACTCGCGTAGACAATTGATTGTGCACGTGCATGAACGTCATGCTCAATTAAGACACTATTACACTTCGATTCTCTCTCCGCTCAAAACATGAAAGATGTAAAACTTCCCGTTGGCTTTCCGCAGCAATTTGAATCACCTAAATTGGACGTCATATGAGATAGTTATAACCCGAATGGTAAACTCTGCCAGAATCATACGAAACTTTCGGGATGCATGAAATTCGACTTGGCCAACGAATTTCCTTTTCCTTTTCTTCCAATTCCAAACCATGAACTTTTCAATGGTCTTATTCAACCCTTTACTCTCCAAAGACAGCTCGAATAATGTCTTTAAACTCGTACGCTTTCGCGTCTTCCAATTATTCGACTTGGATCTTGTCAGGATCGTATCACATGGAGCATGACATCGAGAAAAATAGAGCGAGCGAGAGCGAGAACCAAAGAGAGCGAGATTGAGAGAGAAGAAAATGAGAAAAAATAGATCCGAGGGCGAAACTGATAAGTGTTCGTTTTGCACGATTTTTACTTATCGAATCTTCGAGTTTGGTTTTCGTTCGTCCGAGTTTCGGCTTTATTTGTACTTATTATGCGTTTCTTGTTTTATTTCTATTCTTAGGTTTTATTAGCTGATTTTGCCGAGTCGAAGCCATTTGAAAGCGACACCGATTTGTCAAGCCAAATTTAATGGCCAAGAAGATCCAGATCGCGATACAGGGATTGCGTATTGCGATCTGGGGTTGTCACAAAAGGATTCTTGATCCAGACCCAGATCGCGATCCAGCAATTCCGTATCGCGATCAGGGGGTTGTCACAGTAGCCTTTTCGCTCAAGAACCAGATCGCGATCCAGCAATCCCGTATCGTGATCTGGGGGTTGTCATAGTAGTTTTTTCGCTCAAGATCCAAATCGTGATCCAGCGTCTCCGTATCGCGATCTTGGGGGGGGGGTGTCTCACAGTGCAGTTTTGTTTCAGATCCTGATTGCGATACATAACTCTGGATCGCGATCTGGCAAGGCGGTGGGCAGTTCCCCGAGGCTGCTAGATCGCGATCCAACCACTCCGTATCGCGATTTAGGCACGATTTTTGAGAGAAGATATTTTTAATGCAAAGCTTCTCGAGGAAGCTTTGCATTAATTATAAATAGGAAGGCCCTTTCATTCTACATTCGTCATTGACTTTTTTGCGGTTTTCGACAGTTCATCGCGGGTATGTTCAACGGGGGTTTCGACTTGGGTTTTTCTTACGCAATTTCTTTACGTTTTGTTCTTCATTTCTTGTGTACATTCTTTTGAAATTATTTTTAGTATGAACTAAGAATATTTTCTTCTAGGGTAATGAAACCTTGTTTATATTGATTTTGATCTCCATTTCTGTTATCTATTTGTCGTGTTTTGATTTTCGTTTATATTTTCTTGTATTAAATGCTTCTGATTGATTGATCATCTCTTGGATTGATATTAAATAGGAATGAACTCAAGAGATGATTTCTTGTTTGAAGTTAGGAAAACATAGCTCGTGTTGTGGAAACGGAGACGTGATGCACCTCAGGTAGCCCTTAAGGACTTGACCTAAATGCTCTCTTAAAGTTAGAAAAACAATGCTCGTGTTGACCCTCCTTCTTTTTTTTTCTCACTTCTTTTTTTTACAAACTCGAATTCCTCTATTCCTAAACATCAAAACTTCAATTGTCTTGCAATTTTTCTCATTAAACTTGCATCTTTTTATATTTTCATCAACAATTAACGTTTATTGCTTGTTTTAATTAAGAATTGTGGGGGAACAAGGTATGTTCTTGACCCCTTTTTTTGAGTTTTGCATTTCTTTTCGAATTTCTTCCAAATTTTTTGTCTTTGTCCCTCGATTCTTCATTGTTTATGCTTGTACGTGTTTGTGTACTTGATTTTGGGACTTGAAAGCATGACATTATGGTTGAACCAATGTTTAGATATATGAATTGCCATATTTTGCTTAATTTCGAAATCTTGCTAAAACTTGCTTGGGTTGAATTCTATGATATTTGTTTTTGTTATTTGATGGATTTTGATTGGTGTTGTTGTGTTGATTGATGTAGGAGGGTTAGATTTCACATTCAAGGATTAAAGAACTTTCGCACGCCAAGTGTTCGACGAATTGTCCAAACCAAAGTTCAAGCCAAATTAGCCTCCCTAATTCACATAATGACATCACCGGAAAACAAGCTCCAAAGAATGGGTAAGACCTTCAAGAAAGTCCAACCCAAGGGAAAGGGAAAATCCCCAGAGAAGAAGAAGGGCAAAACTCAAGGCAAAAGGGGCAAAAAGGCACTTCAAACTCGCATTCACATTCGGAATTGCCGGAAGAGCAAGCCATTCCACGAACCGGTAACGTGCCACTCCACACAGGCGCCCGTGCTAATCAACGCACAATCATGAATCGAGGCACCTTTGAGGAGTACGATGAAGACATTTACGTGAATGTCGAAGCCAAGGGTGAATATATCAACCGCCTCACTCGATCGATCATCCTAGAGCGAGAATTAGATGTGCGCACGATTGGATGTGCCTTTGTTGTCAGAAACATCCAGGATAGGCATTGGAGAATCCTGGTTGACAAACTGGGAAGCTACAACGAGAATCTGGTCCGGCTCTTCTATGCCAACTCCGGTCACTACACAGGCTCGGTGGTATCTATCTGGGGCGTGGAAGTTTGCTATGACACAGCTGCCATCAACCAAGTCGACAGACTATTCCCCGATCTACCGATCGAGTTGTTCCAAACGTTGAAGATAGAAACGACATACGAGCATCTCATCCATGCGTTGTGCCCCAGAGGTTCTTAGTGGCCACCATGAGACAAATGGTTCTTTCGAGCAGAGATGTCGATGGAGGCCAAGATTTGGATGTACTTTGTTTGCTCCCGACTCATGCCGAAGGTTTTGGCGGCCCGGACTTATGCCACTCGCCTCACGTTGATGTGCGCTATCATGAAGGGAACCCCTCTAAATGTGGGCACAATTATTTACGCGGAAATTCGATGCATGGTCGACACATCCTTGGGCCCGATGTTCCCGTTTCTCATCACTGCCTTGTGCAAAGCGGCTAATGTCGCAATGTTTGCCGACGGCAAGGTCAGTAAAGATCCGAAGCTGATATTCCCATTCGACAAGGTCCAGCTAGCTAGCGGTCCACAGGGCAAGGGTGATGGCCCTGAGCCAGATGCACTAGGACCCGCATGTGTTCGACCCACACGCCACTTCCCGAGTATTTGGGTGAGTGGATGGACGTAAGAAAACGTGGGCGGGTTTAAGAATATGATGAAGCCTATGGCAGCAACGCTCCAGTGCAGGACCGACGACATTGTCGAGCCACGGCCGTTCCCACCACGGCCTCGATTTGACGGGGCATCATCCTCCAACGCAGCTGCCGAAGAAGCAGCACAAGCAACAACCACTACACTGGTGACGCAAGCCTGGGAGGAGCACGAGCGAGGCCATCCGGAGGAGGATGGATGAACCAACGAGGGACGAGCTATCGAGGAAGACCACGACGACTAGGGGACGTTGTGTTTTCTATCCCTTTTATTTTTTATTCTGCTTTTGAGCATATGGACTATGCTAGAGTTTAAGTTGGAGGGTGGTGTTTGTTGAACTTGTTTCTTTTGTTTTGTTTTTTTTTCGTTCGTTTTGGATGGTCTTTGGATTGGTTTTTCGTTTACGATTTATCTTTGCTAGCCTTTGTTTTTATTTTATTTTATTTTATTTATCTTATTTTGATTTGGTCTTTTGCATGCATATCATATAACTTAGTTTCATTTATGTATTTCGATTTTCGTATTGATGTTATGTTTGTCGCATGCATTTCATATAGGATCGAGTGTAAGTTGCATTTTCGGATTCTATTGAAGCAAAGTAGTTAATGAATTAGTAGACTGGCTAGTTGATTTTAAAATTGAAGTTGTGCATAACCGACAATTAATAGATGAACCTTCCGACTGCGTTTCTACAACTTGTTTTGAGAGCCTTTCGAATCCTTTTCGATTAAGCAAAATCACTTTTTGAGGAGTATAATAGTCTAAGGTTTGGGGGTGAGTTAGAATTGAATTATGTTTTCACGATTTGAGCTGTTGGCTAAAATTTCAATAAACGGTCTTTACGTTTTTATTTTATTTTATTGTGTTATTTTTCTGTCATGATTTACGCTCTGATTTCCCAGCCTCTCTAACTCGAGCTTAACCCGTAGGGTGCATTTCGTCGCCTAGTCTCTCGAGCTAACTAGCTTGGGGGTTTCCTGGACTAAAGTTCGATACATGGGTCAGAGAGATAACACAGTGGTATCGAGCCTTGCACGAATCACGATTATTCCCGTTCAAGGAAAAAAAAGAGAGAAGAAAGAAAAAGTTGTGATGAAAATCACCAAAAAAATTGATGTTGTCATTTTTCTATTGAATAAATAGACCTACTTATGCCCACTTCGAGTTTTTGAATTTCAGAATCAAAACTTACTTTTCGTCCACATTTCTACTCAAAACCCTCGATAATTGTGCTTATTGTTTGATTATGGATTCTTGAGTCTATCTAATATTTTGGTGTAGAAACAAATAATTGCGTCAGTAGGAAAGTCGAATATCTTAAGCCGTATGCTATTCTAAGATTTTAGGTTATCTAGCTCGTTTTATCTTTGGAATTAATTGCAATGGTTTGACCAATCCGACAACTTTGTGGGTGTGTTGTCTGAAAACCCCCACGAGACACAACTCGTCCTTTGGGGCTACCCAGGGATTCAAAGGCTTGTTGCATACGCTAAATGCAATCGTAATGAGAATATTGTTTACTTTGATGACATATTTAGGATGGATGTGTTAGGTTAGGGATGCCAATGGGGCGATTTTTGCAATCCCCATCCCCGCCCCGCTATGCAATCCCCATTTCCATCCTCGTCAAAATCCCCGAACTTTATAAAAAGAATTCCTATACCCGCCCCATAAAATCCACACGAGTACCGGGGCGGGCAAAATTCCTGTCTATTTTTTTAATAAATAAATATGCAATCTATTTATAATTTAAAGTCATATTTCAGCAAACAAACTAATATTTGAATATATAATCGAAACCTAAAAATCTCCATTTGTAGCTAATATTTAATATATTACTAATATTTAATTATTTATATTTAATATAATAAATAATAAATATATATATTATATATATAAATAATACGGGGCGGATACGGGGCAAGATAGGCAAATCCGTCCCTGTACCCGTACTCGGTCAAAAAAAAATTCAATCCCCATCCCCTCCCAATTTTTTTCGGGGCGGGTAATACCAGAACATTTCGGAGCGGGTCGGGGCGGGGATCCATCGGGGCGGGTCAAATTGCCATCCGTATGTTAGAGTAGGTGATCAATAAGCCAATTTGAGGTTGTGGTCTTTTCGTATTCTTAGTTTAATTCATATTAATAAAAATTACCTTTTTGGGATTTTATATTTGTTGTCTCATGCAAGCGCAAAATTATAGTTCTAACAACTACTCTGTTGCTTTGGGTAGATTTAGTAGAATCGCGAGATAATTCAATATAAGTAATGCAGTTGTCAAACTAGTTCCTAGTCAATGGGCTACGCTAACAATGAAGATACAAATATTTCCCTTTCGAAACTAGCACTTAGCGTATGTGTACAACCTCTCATCAGTCATTAGTGTTGTGACATCCGTATACTTGAGTGGGTTCTCATATAAATGAGTTCACTGAACTCCATGGCCCTAGAAATCTCGAAGTGGTTCCCACTTATAGAGCAGAGGTTTCTTTGGTATAGTTGTACATCATTAATCCTTATGATCCAGACATTACCGTGACTTTAGTAGAGTACAAACTGTGTCGTGACTTGTCTCTGAGTCTCGTCGAAGACCGCTCTAAGAGCCAATTTTCGCACAGTCCAAAATCTAGTGTGAAGTTTATATATTATAGTAGGGCATTCGAGCGTTTGATTAGTCATGAATGTCATGTGTGTTCTAATGTTTTATAATCCATGGAGACTCTGGCCAGAGGTGACAATGTTGTGATTAGGGAAATGAGTTTGTCTATCTCACACATTAAATGATTATATTGTAGACCGTTTGCACGACAATTGAACTATATTAGAAGTTTTGGTGGACCAATGCCTCTAGTTCAACTGGGACATATCCGTCGAAGGAATCGTATTGTACGTTAACTATACCTTGATTTTTTGAACAGTGACAATAACTACTTCTAAATCTAGAGATGGATTATCCACTGAAGTGGTTCCCACCCTAGGGTCAGCCCCACGATTGACGTCAGCCCCGTCTAGTGTTGTCTGCTCTTGGAGACTCCCCCCTTCCACCGCATGTACCACCACACCCGATGAATTAGGGATAGTGGCTTGCTGATCTTCCGGAGGCGGCACGCCCAAGTTACTCATGGTAGAAGCAATTTTGCCCAGAGTAATTGGATCAGTGTTGAACGGTGATGTTTCCTGATGCTTGGCCAACCCGTTATGAACATCGCCATTCTCAACCTCTGTAGGCGCAAGAGGGTTAGAGAAGTTACCATCACATGGTTGTTCAACCTCCAAAGCTCCAAACCTATTATTGGTGGGGACGTGAGCAGGTCCAGCCTTATGAGTGCTAGATTTTCGTTGGGAAAATATTTTCTAGGCGATGTTCCTTGTGGTTGGATCTTTTGTCTCGTTTCCTTTGTTTGCCATTCTCGCTTAGGCTCCTCTCTTGTTCCGCTATCTTGTTTGTTGTCGGAGCATCACGTTGACATTGTCCCTTGCTCAATTATTTTTTTCTGCAAAATTCACTTAAATTGCCTTACAAATCCAATTTGATTACTTGAATTTGCATGCTATTGAATTTGATTTGTTTTAAACACGTGATTAGTATGCTATTTGATTATGCTTGTAGATGAATTTAAATTCATAGAAACCGCATGATATAATTTTTTTAATTTTCGATGCGTTATGTATGTCGATTCCCAACACATTGAACTTGAGTTTATGAAATGGAATTTCGGAACATGATATGTGTGAAATATACACTCAACACAAAAACTAGCAACTTTCAAAGCAACACTTTCAACAAATGTCCCTCGTCACATGGATTAATGGTCAACTTCACGTTTTCAAAACATGCAATTATCATGAAAATTCTAAAACAATTGCAAGCTCGCAATTCAAAGATACGTATTCATTTATCATTGCTAAAACCACAAAGCATGCTATCGCTTCAAGTATCTCATATTTGTAAATTAAAAATGGAGAAAATTTATACTTACATAATAATTTTCGACTCCAAAGACTTACCAAATTTCTTTGCTCGGTTAGTATCAAACAATTGAGGTACTGGGATCATTGGGACTTTTTGGCTTTCAAATGTTGGGCTTTTGGTACAACATGGGTAAAAATGGCCACTCTTCTCCTTTCATCTTACAATTAGTAACTGAGAGTTGCACTGAAGGACTTTTTAGCTCTCGTTCTTGACTCGAGGTGTTTTCGTAAAGATTTAGCTTTTGGATTTTTTTTCCACCTCGAAGGACTTATTACCTAACTCGATTTGTTTAAGAGTTCAGAAGTCTCTACTTTTGCTCTTGACATGATGGTTCGAGTTTTTACATTAAAATTCTTCTCAAGTCCTTTATCCCCCCTCGATCTCTCTCCTTCTTCCTCTTCTTTAGTTACTTTTTTTTTTCTTGGAATTATACTCGAAGGGATATATTCAAGAAACTTTCTCCTATTCTACCCGGCAAACAAGGATAAACGAAAGAACACCATTTCTCTAAGGCTCAATCAAGGTTCGAAGGATACAAAAAAAAATGAGGTTGGCTTGAAAGGCTCAAACGGTTCAAAGATGGCTTCACTTCCCAAATTTCTCAACAATTTAATATTTCACTTTGTAAATTCCTAAGACAATTCTAAAACCAAACATCATATGATATAGCATAAATTAACTCCACGTTTAAAAAACAAAATTTTCAACAAAAGCAACACACAATTCATGATTCTCAACAATGACTCACTCCAAAATTACTTTGAATCGAAATCTCACCAAAATTCAAGTATAACTACAACAAAGCAATTAATATCATCATCAAACAATAGCCATCTTTCATCATCAGAATTTATCAATGCATTGAACTCAAATATTTTTTTTTTTGAAAGCAATAAATAAACTAAAACAACTAAACTAAAAAAAATCATAAGGCATGCAAACTAAAAAATTAAAGCACATAAATGCAAGTAATTTTCCACCCCCAAACTTAAAATTTACATTGCCCAAAATATAATTAGAACAAATTTCAAGGATAGAATACACCTGATTAGTCGAAAGGTCCTTATCTGGGATGCACTCTTTGATTTTCATTTACTCCACCTTTAACATCCGATCCCTTAGTGTTTGATTTTTGACCTGAAAATTAAAACAAGATTAAATGATTAGTTTGCGCAAGCTAAAATCCTAAGAAAAATAAAAACAAAGAAAAATATGAAAATCGATAGATGCTCGGGTTGCCTCCCGAGAAGCGCTAAGTTTTAAGTCTTAGTCAGACTTTGCTTCTTAAAACTGTTATGTCCAATCCAAAGCCTTGTAGATTGCACATCCATCCATTTCTTTTACTACATCTTTTTCAACCAATGCATGCACAAGGTTGCAATATGCCAGTGTCCACATCCACCTTAGTTGGTACCCTTTTTTGTTAATAAACAATTGATACAGTACCAAGATAGGATGTTCGTTATCCGCTCTCTCAAATCGGTATACAACAATCTCCAGTCTGCGTATAACCTCCACCACAAACACTAATGCCTTCTCATAAACCACTATTAATTCCTTCAAATCAACATTTAGATCAATGATAGGGTCAACAACTAGAATATCTTCAATCATTACATCCATCTCCTTCTTCTCTTGTTCTGAAGCATCTTCGGAGTTTAGCTCGATTGCCATCTCAGATTCATTATGCTCAAGTGTCTTCGTAAGTTCTATTTCTCTCATATCGACATTATTTTCCGGACATAGAAGATTTTTTCACTTCACCCGAATTTTGTTTGATATAACTATTGCCGATTTTTTTCTGGAATATTTTAAAGAGACTCAGATTTTATTTTGAGCGTCATCTCTTCCAATTGTATCTTCATGTTTCAAAATGATGCGTGAGTGGACTTCATGAATTCGGCTATCAGTGATACCAAATCAAGTTGTTCATTAGTAGTTTGTTGTTGCAATGGATAATAATTTTGAAAATCATGAAATTGTGGCTCTCTATGTTGAAACTCATTGAAATATTGGTCCCGAAAGCTTTGCTCGTTTGTGTTGGTGTAAGTGTTCCAGTAACCTCTGTTGGTAATTTCGACGAAATTCGTCGCTTTTGGTGATCCCCAACATTGATCGATGTAATGATTTTCACCACATGTTGAACAAAACAGAGGCATATCGTAGGTGTTTTGGAGGTATTCGCCAGATGGAAGCCATTCATATCCCGTTTGAGGTGCCCGAACATTGTAACCAGGCATGTAACAAAAAAAAAATCAAAATAAAATGAAATAAAATAAAAATAAAAGTTAAATGGGTGAAGTAAGAAAAATTGCTCAACTTTGATATTAGAATAAATAGATAGCCGTATTCCCCGGCAACGGCGCTAAAAACTTGTCGGGCTGAATGCCTAACATAAAAGTGCACGTATCGCAAACAAGTAGTAATAGTGGACTCGTGAGAGTCGGATGTCGATCCCACAGGGAATACTCAAATTATCTAATCCTAAGTACCAAATTCTAACAATTATGATTTTTATCCACCCTACGCAAGGTTGTCAATTTTAATCAACTAAATAATTAAACTAATTATGAAAGCAAATAAACACAAGATAATATCAATAAAAACAAATCTAGGATTTTATCTCCCCCCTATGCGATAATTCAGCACCCAATTAAACCTCTATCATGCAAGTTACGATCCCGATTATTAACCCGAGAGACTGAATTACTCATAACTCGCTGTCGCGTGTATTATGAGTCTATTATTCATAAACGGTTCACTATATGTCTATGCAAACCAATTATGAATAAAACATTAACTAACAAGTCTCGTAAACGGTTACCTAAGGTGATATCTGTATGTTATGACACCACATGCAATTGACACACTCATCCAGTGAAAACTACTCCAAGGCTCTTCTATCGCTGTTCTAATTATTAAAACGATCTGTTGATTCAATTCTAATAATAACACATAGTAACATAAATTAGCTAGATTCATGCATTAAATAAGATCAAATAGAAGAAAAAATATAATCATGGAATTAAACTTGCATACTATTAGAAAACTAGGTTCGAATCACCACATAGGGTTCCAACAAAATCCTAAATTAAAAGGTTTAGCTACTCATGTTTTCTACGAAAAACATCATAAAAATATTAAAAGACATAGATTCATAAAAGATAGATGAAAGGAGAATTATGATGAAGATTTGTCAGTTCTCCGTCTTAGATTCTCCGTTCTCTCGCTCCTCTTCCTCTAAGATTGCGTCAAAACTTCTTAATTCATGTTTGGTCTTTGCTCTTAAATAGATGTCCCAACTTGGTAGAAGATTTAGGTTTCCTTGTGTGACTAAAACTCCAAAATTGCTTCCAGCGTGTTTTCACACGGCCGCGCGAGAATCAGTACAATTCTCACACGGCCGTCTCAAATCCCGAATAATAGACTATTTTTCACACGTCCATGCCATGCCTATTTTCATCCTCCGATTGTTTTCTTCCGTTTTTGCCCGTTTTTGACCTTTTTTGGCTCGTTTCATCCTTAAAACTCCCGAATCTTCAAGTTGTACCTAAAATACAACAAATCAATAATTAAGAACCATAAAATCAATAAAAGTATACAAAAGATCCTCGTAAGAAGGTATGTATTGAATGTAAAATATACACTGATATTAGGAATTAAGTCGAATAGAACAATGCATTGACTTCAGATTGTAATAATAGTTTGCTGCTTCACACACCTAGATTGGACACATTCTTTAGGTTTCAACGTCCGTGTTGATGTATAGTTAAACAAAATTTGATATTTTTCTTGCTTTCATATCAATCTAAAACCAGAGTGTTCCTGAGATTTTCAGGGTTCTAGGCGAGATTTGAAAACGGTTAAAAAATTGGGTCATTCTACAATTAAACTCATTTTTTTAAAAGGTGCTAAACTCTATGTTAACTTGTTTTTTTAAGGTATATAATCAATGAAAAGGTTAAAAATTTGTGATATAGTGGGGGTAATGACGGAGGTTTTGGGGGACAGCGGCCCCAATTTTTTTAAGAATAATTTGCACGAACTAGCACCAAAATAAGTGAATATATGTAAAACTAAATCACTAATACATTATAAATTTAATAATTAGGGCCCCCATGATTAGAGGAATTATAGAAACAAGTAACAACCGATTTAATATCTATTTATGAAATTAGGTTTCTCAATAATTACATATATAGTATAATTTTTTTTGAGTAAATACTAACTAGCAATTATTCCCGTGTGATGCACGGGGGTGGGGTAGCATTGCAAAAATGAAAAATAAATAAATATATGATAACTATAAAAAAATATATTAAACAATATTAATAATTAAATTTAAATTACCAAAATAACGTAAAAAAACAAAATAGGCAGAGCAAAACAATTAAAAGAAAATCTATATTGGTGTGTATGTAAGCTAGAGAGATTTTATTTTAATCCTGGCAGACGCATTGTGGGAATTTCAACTCTAATGAGGGTTGGTTCCTCTATCAAATACTTGTCAGGCCAAGGGAAGGAGGCCCTGAGGCGAGAAATTTCATCTTTTTTTGGTACTAGAGAGATTTTATTTTACTCTTCCGATAATTAAAATAAAACAATTCCACATCAGTGCGTGTAAAATTGAGATTTCCAAAGAGATTAGTAAAAGAAAAAAGACTATCCGATGAGATTAGGATTTTGCTAGCCAATTTGCAAATCTCATTTGCTATGAAAGTAAAAGAATGTTGAAAAATGGAAAATGAAATCTTATATATAAAAGAAAAAAACGTTAGGGCAATCCTAAAAAAACCCTAATGTCATATTTGTAATTTGTTTTTGTGTTAATTTCGATTTCTATCAAATTTATTTCATAAATATTATTTTAAACATTATTTTTGAGTTTTATCAGATTTTATATCTCTTAAATATTATTTTAGATTTTTATCAGATTTATATCTCCTAAATATTATTTTCGATTTGTATCTCCTAAATATTATTTTCGATTTCTATCAGATTTTTGTTTCCTAAATATTATTTTAAATATTATTTTCGATTTTCATCAAATTTTATCTCATAAATATTATTTTAAATATTATTTTCCAATATATAAAAGAAAGATACGCTAGGGCAACCCTAAGAAACCCTAATGTCATATTTGTAATTTTTTTTTTATTATTTTCGATTTTTATCAAATTTATCTCATAAATATTATTTTTGAATTTTATTATATTTATATCTCTTAAATATTATTTTAAATATTATTTTAGATTTTTATCATATTTTTATCTCCTATATATTAATACTTTCGATTTGTATCAGAGTTTAATCTCCTAAATATTATTTTTCGATTTTTATCAAATTTTTATCTCATAAATATTATTTTCGATTTTATCGATTTTTTAATCTCCTAAATATTATTTTAATTATTATTTTCGAATTTTATCAATTTATATCTCCTAAATATAATTTTAAATATTATTTTTTATTTTTAGCAAATTTTTATCCCCTAAATCTTTATTTCAATTTTTATTAGATTTTTATCTCATAAATATTGTTTTAAATATTATTTTCGGTTTTTATCAAGTTTTTATTTCCTAAATATTATTTTAAATATTATTTTCGAATTTTATCAAATTTATATCACCTAAATATTATTTTAAATATAGTTTTCGATTTTTATCACGTTTTTATCTCCTAAATATTATTTACGATTTTTATCATTTTTTTATCTCATGAGTATTATTTTAAATATTATTTTTTATTTTTATCATACTTTTATCTCCTAAATATTATTTTAATTATTATTTTCAAATTTTATCAAATTTTTATCTCTTGAATATTATTTTAAATATTATTCTCGATTTTTATTAGATTTTTATCTCCTCGATATTAATTTTCAAATTTTTATCAAATTTTTATCTCCTAAATAATATTTTAAATATTATTCTCGACTTTCAGCAAATTTCTATCTCCTAAATAATATTTTTAATTTTTTTCAGATTTTTATCTCCTAAATATTATTTTCGATTTTTATCAATTTTTTATGCCGAACCAGCCCAATCACTCCTTTTTTCAGCCATAAATATCTCTAATGCACAAACAATTAAATCTCCTAAATATTATTTTATCTCCTAATTTTCAGCCATAAACATCTCAACACTAAATATTATCTTATATATAAAAGAAAGAAACGCTGGGCAACCCTAGAAAACCCTAATGGTGTTTCTGTAATTATTTATTTTTAATATTTTTTTCTACTAATTTTCTTACTATAATTTTCAACAATTATCAATCTCCTATTTTTCATCAATATATCTCAAATCTTAAGAGATAAAGATAGAAATTCGATTTGTTAATCGTAATCTATATATTTGGATTATAAATCTTAATATGCAATATTTAAAAAAAACTAATGTTGTATATAATATGAATAATACTACATTATTAAATTTTACTATGTACTGTATTTTCTTATTATGTATTAAATTGATTATTTTTTCACTATTTTTAAATAATATCCGTGCATCGCACGGGAAAAAAAGGCTAGTTTTTTTAATGATAAAATACTAATTATCATATTCTCAAAGACTTCCCTTAAGACTCTCAACACTTTCAACTTCTCTCTTCCACTTCAACACGTTTGAGTTTATCCTCTTATTTACATCCCACCTCTCAACTTCTCCACCCCAGTTTAATCTCTCCCCGTTTCTACCAAATGTTTGTGGCTTCATAAAATATTAGCGATTTTGCAATTTGTTTTCTCTTCATAGTTCATAATAAATCCGGTTTTCGATTTTTACAAAAAAGGGTAAATAAATTTGATTTTCATCCTTGGCGGATTTATTGACATCGTTCTACAGAATTTCTAACATTTGAATTTTATTTCTTCATCCCACCTAAGGGTTCTTCTTTTGGTTACCCGATTTTAGAATTTTGTCTTATTTTCTTCGTCATCCTATTGACTGTGTGATGATTATTAGTTTGCATCTTTTTTCATCATGGCTTATAGGTAATTTCATTTTGTTAAATTATGTGTTTCATTAATTTATACCAAAGATTTCAAATTTTGTGTATAACAATTATTTCCTTTTAGATGTTATTGGACATGTTATTGAAATAGATGATTGGAGAGAACTAAGCAAAAATAGGCGGAGCCACAAGCTATTGGAAGTCAACCTTCAAGACTTATTGTTTGTATGCGATATTTAATTTATTGTTTGCATTTATTTTGTTTCTTAATTTTCCAATTGTTAATTCCGGTGGCAAAACAAGACCAAAATGAGGCAGTGGAGAAGGGCTTAATTACGATGCAAGATGTATAGATGGCCTTTTACGTTGCTATGCTGTCGATACTTTAGTTTTGATTAGGTTAACAGTTATTAAATCTAATTACTTTTAACGTTAACATGAAAGACATAGTTGATGATTTTATTCCTGGTTCAATTTTTCAATCTACTCCTATTAGCTGATTCAATTCATATGGAAATTATTCAACAGCAAAGTTATTTGCTTTTTTTTTCCGATAGTATACTTAGTAATGTTCCACTGATGAATTATTAATGAATGATTATAACAGACTTTTGATCATACGATACATCAAACGTTTGTTTATATTCTTACAACATCAAAACAATGCAATTTGTTGTCCCGTGCATCGCACGGGTACACTTACTACTACTACTACTACTACTACTACTACTACTACTACTACTACTACTACTACTACTACTACTACTACTACTACTACTACTACTACTACTACTACTACTACTACTACTACTACTATTACTACTACTACTACTACTACTAATAGTAGTAGTAATAGTAATAATAATAATAATAATAATAATAATAATAATAATAATAATAATAATAATAATAATAATAATAATAATAATAATAATAATAATAATAATAATAATAATAATAATAATAATAATAATAATAATAATAATAACAACAACAACAACAACAACAACAACAACAACAACAACAACAACAACAACAACAATAATAATAATAATAATAATAATAATAATAATATTAATAATAATAATAATAATAATAATAATAGTAATAATAGTAATAGTAATAATAATAATAATAATAATAATAATAATAATAATAATAATAATAATAATAATAATAATAATAATAATAATAATAATAATAATAATAATAATAATAATAATAATAATAATAATAATAATAATAATAATAATAATAATAATAATAATAATAATAATAATAATAACAATAATAACAATAACAAGAATAACAATAAGAATAATAATAACAATAATAATAATAATAATAATAATAATAATAATAATAATAATAATAATAATAATAATAATAATAATAATAATAATAATAATAATAATAATAATAATAATAATAATAATACTAATAATAATAATAATAATAATAATAATAATAATAATAATAATAATAATAATAATAATAATAATAATAATAATAATAATAATAATAATAATTAATTAATTAATTAATTAATTAATTAATTATTTTTAAAAATATACAAATATACTATTAGGGGGTTTCTTAGGTTTCTCTAGCGTTTCTTTCTTTTACATATAAAGTTATATAAAGAGTATAAAAAAATTTGGAGGCCTTTAATTTTAAAAAAAATCCGAAGGCCCTAGGCGGCCGACAAAAGTTAAAAATCTACATTGAATCTTGTAATTAGATTTTTCTGAATTACTAATTTATATTTTTTTAAATTTGAATTTTTTCGAAAGTGCTAATTTCAGTGTAGTTTTTTTTTTCCCGTGTAAATTACAACCACTCTCGAAGGTAAAGACTATTAACGAAAAAACTCCGTTTAAAAATTATATCCAGACCCCATACAATTTGTAAATTTCTAATATCCATCCCTTATAAAAGGATGTTAATGTAAGAAATATACAAATTGAGGGGTGGATGTGATTATAGAAAAATGATGGGGTTTTCTTTGTAAATAGACCTTGACCCAGGGGAGGTTGTAATTTACCATTTTTTGACATTTCTCTTAGAAAAAATTGGGGGACAAATTACGGTCACCCCTAAGGTACGAAAAACCTATATTGTTTGGGTAATTACAGCCACCCCTTCTTTTAAATATTTTTACATAAAATTTATGTAATTCAGTTATTTATCAAACCAAATCGTATATTAAGTTTGGTAAACGGTATGAAATGTTGGCGTGCCGAAATTTTGGTTCGATTTTACCGATTTAACATCGCTAAATTTATCTCTGAACGGGTTTTGCCGTAAGATAATAAATAGTTGAGGGATTACCCAAACAGAATGGGGAGTTTTCGTAATTTGACCATAAGTCGGGGATGGCCATAATTTACCCAAAAATTGGGTGCAGTGTTTGGATTGGTCAGCATTTTTACGCAACCGCTGACTAGATTTCCTCTCCCCACTCTCTTATTTAGTTACTATAATATTAATATTATTATTTTCTTTTGATTTTTTCTTTACATTCTTTCTTTCTTTCTTCATCAGGACTCCTCAGAAACAAACACATTTCTCCCAAATTTCATCGGCGATCTCCATTCCCGAAGGTCAAAATCTAAGTCAAAAAATCGCCAATCGTCTACCACCGCCGCAAATTTGAAGGCGAATAACTGATTTTTGTTGAGTAGATTCCACCCTCTTTCGTTTTTTCCTCCGGTAATTATTTTTTTATTGGATAAGCAATTTGTTTTTTCAATTATGAATTTACGGCGTGATTATTATTTATTTCTTTAGTTGTTTGATTGATATTTACAGCTTTTAAGCGAGTGAAGAAATGGATAGCAATAACTGGCGGGCTGCCCAAGGGCAGGGTCAGATTCCTGGTCAGGTTATTGGCGGCGAAGCTGCAGCCGCTGCGGGTATGGAAGGCAGCGATTGGCGGAATCATCTGCAAGCAGATTCCAGACAGAGGATTGTAAACAAGATGTAAGTTCTTCGATTCTCCCCTTTTACTTTTCGAATTAGTTTTTGCTTGTTACACTTTCTACATGAGCATGCAATTTTTGTTGGTTCATGTTGGTTTTTTTTTTTTTACTGGGTTCCTAGTTTTCTATTTTGTTTGGGTCTCATGTGTGATTATAATGTGCAACCACCCTTTTTTTGTGTCGGGTATTGGGTGGTGGGTTCGAAATACGATTTTGTTTCTAAAGCTGCCGAAGAACTGATGTTATAGTACATCGGTTTGAGGGAATTGTTATTCCACATTTTGGTTTTGCCTCTTTAGCCTTAAGAAATGTAGAATTAACTTCGTTTTAGAAGCCTGAAGATATTTACAAAATCAAGTTCAAATGATAATATTTTTATCTAGTTATTCCTTGTTTCTTTGAAGTATTTCAAGCTTGATAAAGAGATAAGATTTTGTAGCATGATACTTGATGTATTTGCACATGCAATATAGTTATTTGGTGAAGAATAATAATGTGGTTACATGGTTTCTTACAGTGTCCATGTCTTATTGTCATATATTTGGGATTTATCTAAGATTAGGTTGTGGGAGATGGTCCATTCTATTATATTGGTTGTTAAGAAACACTAAATTGGAGGAATTTTCTTTCGGGTTTAATGCACAAGTCGAACTTTTTTTACAGCTGTTTTATAGGTAATATGGAATATGACAAGGCTTGATTATCTTTCTTATGCACTTGAGCTCCAAAAATCTTATTTGACAATTGTCACTAAACCACCTTGCATATGCAACACTGCGTCCCCAAGTGTTATGGTGGTCTAGTTTAGTTATTTTACAACTCTGGTTACAAAGTTAAAAAAAAAAACAACTTTTTTCTTACAAAAAATGAAGGAATAAAGTTTGAGGCATTGCGTGTTCATTGAAGATAGTATAAGACACAAATGAGAAGGTGAATTATGCTGTGTATTGCATTACACCCGGAACATGGAATACATTTGACAACGGACAAGATATCATGTGGCTTTTACTTTGTTATTTGTTATTTGTAAATGCAGTGTAAGTGGTAAGAAAGGTGATGACAAATGTTTATGCAAATTGCTGTGTAGTATGTTGTGTTATTAAGGTATGAAATGTCAAATGCTCGGCCTAAGACGAGAGCGAAAAGAAGGAACCTCTAGATTTTATGCAGATAGTGAGATCCCAGTTTTGCGAAGTGTGGTACATTCAATTTTGAACCCTTATCTTAGAGAAAGCATGAAACAGAAAAAAGAGCAATTTAGTGTAAGAAAACAAAGAATAATAGAAGTCTTTGCAAACTAATGACACTAGACAAACTTGTAGTTTGTTTTTCAATAGAACCCAGTCACATAAATCTTATTGCATTGAATAGAAAAACAGTCTCATAAATCTTATTTCACTTGTTGTCTTCAGTTCAGAAATATTCACATTTTGATTGTACTTTGATGGCCATACATATATTACAGGATTTTGTTCTTGATGTTGGAAATTTCGAAGGTGGTAAATACTGTACGGGAAATAATATATGAAAAGTTTGAAGTCATTATTATACTTAGTGATATTTAATTACATCACATTAGTATATTTTAATAATTTCATCTTCTAAACATTATTAATTAGTGCTATTATTTTCTTAAGGATATTCGATTACATCAAATTAGTATTTTTTAGTAATTTCGTCTTCCCAAAACTCAGTGATGTATACTTTTAATTGTTAATATTCTCAATAACATGAGAAGGTTTAAAAAAAACCGTTTTAAAACATCCCTGGCTGGTAACATAAGTATTGTAATATTTAATTTCAATTGAAGGATGGTAAAGATCCCTCAAGTATTCTAGAAAATTCTCACTTATTGGTGTATATAAATCAATAAAAGAATGAATGAAGAAACATACTATTATCATTTTAGCCCGCATTCTGCATCCTTAAGATTCTGTTTTTTGTTGCAATGTAAATGTACATATGAATAAGAAAGGTTCTCAAGTATTTACTATTTAATAAAGAAAGGCCTTGTAAACTGTGCTTCTTTAAGTTGCAGTCTTACTTTCTGTGTGCACCCAAAGACCGGTTAGATTTTGTTCGCTGGAATCTGGTGTTTTGTGCTGATGTTGTGATTATGGAACTAATACTTTGATTCCTTAACACTAGAATGGAGACTTTGAAGAGGCATCTTCCTTTCTCTGGACAAGAGGGACTGCAGGAACTTAAAAAAATAGCTGTCAGGTTTGAGGAAAAGATTTATACAGCAGCAACAAGTCAGGTATAATCATCATATGAGTTCTCTTTTATATTTGCCGTAAGCAGGCTAGACTTTGACATATTTGTATCATTTTTCTAATTGGTTTGCTAAAACTTATTCCTTTTGTTGCTTCTGACCATTTCTTCCACAACATACTCTTGCAGTCAGATTACTTGAGGAAGATATCTTTGAAAATGCTGACAATGGAGACGAAATCCCAGAATCCTATACAAAATTCTCTTCAGTCTACTGCTGCAAGTAATAGCAAAAATCCTCAAGATCCAGGTAAGGAAAATTATGAGCTGCTATGTGAAAATTACAAAATGTTTCAACTTACTTCGTTTTTGAATGATGTACCTACTCCCTGGGTACTACTCCCTCCGTTTTAAAATAATGCATTTGAGGTTTCACATAGTTATTAAGCAAGCTAACTGATAAGCATAAAGTATTGATTTTAGAAAAAATATGTAAAGAACTGAAGTACCCTCCCAACTAATTCTCTTTTTATTAATTACTCTTTCCATTGGTGAGAATAATATTTGATAGAATTTAGGGGTAAGAGCAAATATGGAAGTAATCAATACAACATTGAAATTCCAAATGATAGATAATATGAAAAAAAAAATTCTCCGGTTAATTTGAAACGGAGGGAGTATAATATTAGCTTGTCCAATGTTATTATGGAAACACATGAAGTTTTCCAGCATTTCCTCAGTCTTGAGCCTAGAGACTTTCATTTATTGTTGCATTATCTTTACTTTTTCCTTCGCTACCCAAATCAACATTTCACCTACCCGTCTTGATACTAGTTCTTATCTTCTATATGCAACAAGCTCATTATTGCAAGCATAAATTGACTTCTAATTATTTCTTTTGTGTTTTATCTTCCTATTGAACACTAGATCGAATCACATACCGACTAACTGTAGGCTTGAAAATTGATCCACTGCTTGAATTAGGATGCTAAATTTTCTTATACTTAAAATTTTGGAATAACTTTGGAACTGAAGTTTGAACTTTTTTTCTTTTTTCTTTGTTTCGTCCAATCTTCTTATAGTCACCCTCATCCTTAATATTTGTTTCAGATAATGACTTTGAAAGTCAAACTAGAAAGGAAAAATTTGGACATAGGGATTATTAGTAGTTGTGTCCAAAAGTTGTCAGCACTGGGACTTGCTTGGCTGCTGATCTAGCCATTTTTTGGTGTTCAAGTTTCTGTTTAAGCCTTTTGCTTGGTCCATTTACTCCTTTCAGTCAATCGACCTCTTACGACGGTCAGGAGGGCGATGTGTTGTGAATATTACTTAAATAACCATGTAATAGACCAAAAATATACCACCGCCGGAGATCAAGGATCTACCTTTCTTTGGATCAACAAAAACATCTGAGATTGATGAAACAGGGAAAATAATTCCGAAAACATGTGATATTGATGATCTAGCTTGCATGTATCATAGCAATTTGTTTCTTTTGCTCTGTATATTCATTTACTGACTAGACTGGCATGTGTGTCTTCACATGCATGTTACACAGCTTCTCAAAGCATGCAATCCCAAATGCAAAATCAGGTTCAGCAGCTACCGATTCCAATGGTTTCCAATCAATCTCAAGTTCGGCAACAGCTTTTATCCCAGAATATCCAGAATAGCATTTCATCAACTGGAGTGCCAAATTCTGCTGGTTTGTCCTCTGCGCTGCCCCCTGTCGGTGGAATGTCTCAGGGTACCATGCCTAGTGTTCCTGGCCAGAATCCTAACATGCAAAACATACAGAACATGTCCAATGTAACTCCGAACGCAGTAGGGAATTCCATGGGGCAAGGCGTGCCTTCTAATATGTACGCCAATTCTCAGAGGCAGATTCAGGGTAGGCAACAACAGGCTGTGACTCAAGAGCAACAACAGCAAAATCAGAACCCACAGCAATATATTTACAATCAGCAGCTCCAACAGCACCTTATGAAACAAAAACTGCAGCAAGGAGGTGTCCCACAAGCCATTATGCAACAACAGCAGAACCTATTGCAAACAAACCAGCTTCAATCCTCTCAGCAAGCTGCTATGCAACCTTCTTTGAGGCAGACATCAGCTTCGTCTACTCTTCAAAATCAGCAGTCAACTCAATCTATGCTTCAGCAGCAGTCACAATCAGTCCTCAGACAGCAGCAGCAGCAACAACAACAACAACAACCTCAGCAGTCGTCCATTATGCATCAGCAGCAAACATCGATGCCTCAGCACCCAATGCTGCCGACACAGCAGCAGCAGCAGCAACAACAGCTTAGTGGGCAGCAGCCGAACAGTGCGAACATGCAACATAACCAGCTGATTGGCCAACAAAATAGTATTCTTGATGCTCAACAGCTTCAGCAGCAACAGCAAAGGATCATTGCTCAGCAGAACAATATCTCCAACATGCAACAGCAGCAGACAATTAATCAACAGAACAATCTTTCGAACATGCATCAACAACAGTCAACTGGTCAGCCGAACAACCTCCCGAATATGCATCAGCAGCAGTTAGGGCCTCAAAGTAATCTTTCTGGTTTCCAGCAGCAGCAAATGGTCGGAATGCAACATGGTAACACTACCTTGCAAACAAACCAGCAACCTGTCCATATGTTGCAGCAATCTAAGGTTTCTGTACAGCAGCATCAGCAGAACATGTCAAACATGTTGCCTAACCAAACTCAACAACCGCAGTCACAGCCAATGCAGCAGCAAATGATGTCACAGATCCAATCACAGCCAGGGCAGATGCAACAACAATTGGGTATGCAACAGCAGGTCAATAACCATCCAAGAGACATGCAACAAAGGATTCAAACATCTAGTCCCTTGCTTCAACAACAAACCACGATCGATCAACAGAAGCAGATGCTGCAATCTCAAAGAGTCATCCCTGAGGTGCCACTAAGTAAGTATTTGATGTTCAAGTGTATTACGTAGTTCTTGGTGCTTGACTGTGTTTCTTTTTCTTGCAGTCTTGATTTCCCTTTTCCTTGTCATGTTATGATAATTTCCTAACTGCACCAGGTTGATATATACTGATTATTCATACCATATTTACTCTTTTTCCAATAAGCTATGTGCTGGGTGCTAGTAATTTATAAACTAGAACCTAGAGAAGCCTTCTCCGGGGAAGAACCATGTCTAACCGTTTTTTGGCGTTAGTATGTTAATTGTCCCAAGGTCTTAATTCTGTCGTCATTTTCTCAAGTTCTTTAGAAGTGTCTAGTTAATTTTGCAAAATCCTGTCACTTACACTCTCCCGCAAGCTGAAGCGCAAATCACACCTTGTTAAACACAAAAGTCTTAAAATTGAAAATTGGATAGTAGTTCAGTGTAGACAGAAGTCCAATCATGGTTGGCTAGTAGACGGATGGTAATCCAATCATGGTTGGCTGGTAGACAGATAGTAATGCAAGTTGGATCCCCTGACAGAGTAGTGGTCCAGTCATAGTTGGCCGAGAAAAAAGGTAGTGGTTCAGTCATGGTAGGCTGACAGACTCAGTAGTAAAAGAGCATCGGCCGATCAGATTTGACTGTAGACATAGAAAGACAGTAGTAAAAGTTGCAGTGGCCTACTCAAATCTAATTGACAGACTGATAGTAGGTAAATAGGAAGTTTTGTATGTAAAGTGTAGGTAACATAATTGGATACCATGATAGACATACGAATGAACAGTAGACATATTTTTGTTTTTAAAGGGATTTAGAGTTTGACTAAAACAGGTCTTTGAGCCGAGGTAGTAGAACACGAAGCACAAAAGAGTAGAAAATAGAGAAAAATCGACCCTTTCTTTTTTTTGTGTGTGTTGTTTAAGATCAATCATACAACTCCTAAATAATATCCAACACTTATGACGTAACTTTGTAATAACACTTCCATTATTAATAAATACCGAGTCAGGAGTGAATAAAAAACATATCAGGCTTGATGAAGAACATTCTGTCTAAACTACAAATCAGCCGTCGAACCCAAAGTTATTAGTTCTGCTTGAGAGAAAATGTTATTGCGTCCCTGTGTCAGATTAAGTGCATCTTTTCATGTGGTGCTACTGCCATGTAATAATAATAGTATCCTTTTGCTTTATTTCATTAAGAAAGCTAACAGAAATTAATTGTAGCATCTTTAGATTCCTCATCACAGACGGGAAATGCAAGTGGTGGAGATTGGCAAGAGGAGATTTATCAAAAGGTATTTTATCAAGTCTTCTTTCCTCTTCCCATATTATATAACAATTTGTTAGGTTGTCATGCAGGCTATCTGTTCCCATCGATTTATTATCTTTTTTAACCTCACGCTAATGTTGGTTTAGTTCTAATAATGTATTGCTTCCTTGCAGATCAAAACCATGAATGAAAGGTATTTTCCGGAATTAAATGAGATGTGCAAGAGAATGGCTGCCAAATTGCAGCAGGTTAGCTATATGTTACACTTTATTCAGTTAGGCATTACTGAAGTTTTGAGTTATCTTCAAATGACTTATAATAGATGGAAGTCAAGTTAGCCATCTATTCTGCTGTCATATATGTGGCCTGTAAGCTACTAAAACGGACAAACTCAGATTTAATCTTTCAACACACTTATCATTCTCCCTCTTGTCTGTGGTCCTGTCTGGGCCTGAATGTGTGTGTGTGTGTGAAGTAAACTCCTAGATAACATTATTGCAATTCGTGTATAGTTAACATCATTTATAATTATGTCTCTCTCTACTAACTTATGTCTTTCCATGTTTCAGCACGATGCTCTTCCTCAACAACCAAAGAACGAGCAACTTGAAAAACTAAAATTTCTTAAGAGTTTGTTGGAACGTCTTATACAATTTTTGCAAACTAACAAGAATGAGATTCAGCTCCATCACAAGGAGAAGATGGGTGGAGTTGAGAAGCAGATTGTGAATATTCTTAATTCGAATAGGCCTCGAAAGCCTGTTTCATCGATGCAGCAAGGGCAGCTCTCGCAGCCTCACATACATGCTATGCAACAATCTCAGCAGCCACAGCCTCAAATTTCTCAAATGCACATGAATGAAGGTCAAATGAATTCCCAGCTGCAACAAATGAATGTACAAGGTTCTTTGGTGACTTCACAGCAGAATAATATGACCAACATGCAGCATAATTCCTTATCTTCTTCTGTATCCAATGTTTCAAATTCTCGCCAGAATATGATGGATACTCTTCAGCCTAGTTCAAATATCGATCCTGGGCAGGGAAATTCACTGAACCAAATGCAGCAAGTAGCTATGAGCTCTCTACAACAAAATCCTGTGAGTGGTCCGCAGCAGATGAATATTAACCCTATATCATCACAAAGTGGGCTAACAACGCTGCAATCAAATCTTAATCCTTTACAAGCAAACTCAAACATACTTCAACCACAACAGATAAAACAGGAGCAACAAATGTTTTCGAGCCAGCAACTAAAACAGGAGCAGCAAATGTTCTCGAACCAGCAACTAAAACAGCAATACCAGCAGCGGCAGATCCAGCAACAGTATATGCAAAGGCAACAGTTAATTCAGCAGCAACAGCAAACTGCTCAGCAGCAATCAGCACAGTTGCCTTCACAGCAAATGATTCAGCTTAATCAGATGAATGACGCAAATGATATGAAGATGAGGCACCAGATGGGTGCAAAACCAGGAGTTCTCCAGCCACATAATTCCTCTGGTCAACGGCAATCATATCATCACCAACAAATGAAGTCTGGGGCCCCATTCTCTATATCCTCACAGCAGGTTCATCAGGCGGCATCCCCTCAGTTAGGTCACCATCATTCTCCACAAATTGACCAGCAGAGTCTTCTGGCATCACATAGCAAAGCTGGAACTCCTTTGCAATCTGCAAACTCACCATTCATTGTCCCCTCTCCTTCCACTTCCATGGCTCCATCCCCATTGCCGAGCGATTCAGAGAAAATGAATTCTGGTGTTACGTCGCTATCAAATGTTGGAAATAGCATGCATCATCCAACCACTGCAGCATCCGTACCAAACCAGTCCCTTGCTATTGGCACCCCTGGAATATCAGCCTCACCTTTACTAGCAGAGTTTACCAGTCCTGACGGAGCTCATGGTGTTGCATCAACCATTGTTTCCGGAAACTCTAATGTTGTGGAACAGCCACTTGAACGGCTGATCAAAGTGGTCCGTAGGACTTCCTTTCATGATATATGGAATGACAATTATCTTGAAAACCTCATTACTGCATCTTATTTAGACTTGAATTGTTGTTTTCTCTTTCATTTTGACAGGTGAAATCAATGTCTCGGAACGCTTTAAGTGCCTCAGTTAGTGACATTGGCTCTGTTGTCAGTATGGTTGACAGAATTGCAGGATCTGCTCCAGGAAATGGATCACGGGCTGCAGTTGGCGAAGATTTGGTTGCTATGACTAAATGTCGTCTGCAGGCTAGAAACTTTTTCACACAAGATGCGCCCAGTGGTACCAAAAAAATGAGACGTTATACTAGTGCAATGCCTCCTGATGTTGTTTCATCTACTGGCAGTGTGAACGATAGTCTCAGGCATTTGAATGGCAATGAATCTGATGGAGAATCAACTGGCGCGTCGAGCATCAAAAGGCCTCGGGTTCAGGTACTTCCTACTTTACTCTCTCTCTCTCTCTCTCTAATGGAAAATACCACCTCTCATATTACTTTTCTCGTGTACGTGCTCACTCATCTAAATTGTCACCTTTCATTAACAAGTTCCACCCCATGATACTATAGCCATTTGGTATTGGTGCTTATGTCATGCTAGGATTTTGCGTATTTCCGTCTGTGCATAGCTAATATGAGTTAGTTTTAATATATAGTTGTGTCGACCTCAGGCAAGTAGTTTATCATGGACAGTTAAAACACCTTTATAATTTTGTTTTTCTCATTTTCTTTTCATGTGGTGGATGTCCAGAATATACTATTTTTACTTTTAGTTGGTAGTTTGTTATCATTCTACGATTAGGCCATTATTGACAGGCAATAAGCAGATAGGCATTTTGTCAATTCCATCGAAATGTAGATTTGCGGAGGACGTTGAGTTATGCAGGGGATCACAATTAATGCCTGTGTGTGGAAAATGTTATTATGTTACTTGAAGTCCTTGATTGTATTGATAATTCTCCTTACAAGACTAGTCAACAGATGTTTTGTGTAGTCTTCCAGTTTTGTTATAGTGCAGAATGCCTATGGGCTATTGTTCTTAACTTGAAAGATGAATTGTTATGGTTGCAGGCTAACCATGCACTTGAAGAAGAGTTGCGGGAAATAAATCAAAGACTCATAGACACTATTGTGTATATAAGTGAAGACGATGTTGATCCGACTGCAGTTGCTGCTGCTGCTGAAGGTGGAGAAGGAACTATTGTTAAGTGCTCTTTCAGTGCTGTGGCTCTCAGTCCGAATCTGAAGTCACAGTATGCTTCAGCACAAATGGTGAGATTCTGAACATGTTAATGCCTCTTATGACCTTGTCTTACCAATCCATATTTACGGATGTTGTTCGCAAAAATGCAGTCTCCAATTCAACCTCTACGGCTGTTCATTCCCAATAATTATCCAAACTGCTCTCCAGTACTTTTGGACAAGTTTCCTGTTGAAGTCAGGTGAGTATACATGATTTGGCTCTCTTCTTTCTAGTCGTTCGGGTTTTTAATGCCTGTTTTCTTGTCAAATACTGGTATTTTCGCGTTCAACTTATTTATTTATTGATAAAGGGCTTATAAAGCACAAAATGGAAGCGTAATGGTCCATTAGTGTAATTTGGTTCATGTAATATCAGGCAAATATCGTGAAAGCCGATTGAAGTATTTCTAAGAGAATATATATATGAGTTGCTTTAGGAAAGGTGAAATAAGTGAGTATTAAATAAAAGTTGACAAATAAAGAACACAAGTTGGTATCTGAATCTGTATCTGTATTTGCATTAAAATCCTTATAATGTGCTCATAGAATATCTGCCCGTTAATTTGCATCTGCAGCAAAGAATATGAAGATATCTCCATAAAGGCAAAATCGAGATTCAGCATTTCCCTTCGAACTCTAGCACAACCGATGTCACTTGGGGAGATAGCAAGGACTTGGGATAATTGTGCTCGTACTGTTATTTCTGAGTACGCACAGCAGAGCGGTGGTGGAACCTTCAGCTCTAAATACGGAACCTGGGAAAACTGTTTGAGTGCAGCTTAATAATGTTAAATCTCAGATCGAGATACTGTTTTCTGTATTAGTGTGTATATCTCTGTAACAAAACTGTCGAATTATGTAAAAGAAAATAATGTATCTCGAGTATTGCTTGCAACTACAGTGTGGTGTAGATAGCTGCTTGATTATGTTGTTGTATGGTTTTAAATTTTTTAGACGGGTTGTGATTGTCGTATGTTTTTTCTTACAAGGGGCGGTATAAGAAAAAACGTGCATTTGCAAACGGCCTTTGGATCCGGATTTAGAACAACTCGAATGATTTTAATTATTTTTTTTACATATTTTGTATTATCTTTTTCGAGATATATACACACATACAATGAAGTTGAGTCTAACCGTAAGTATGTAGACCTCATCGAATAAAACAAATACTAGAAGTATATAGTTCACATTATGTCAAAATAGACTTCGTCTGCCGTTCAATTTCGAGTAGTTTGATTCATTAATTTCAACGTTCAATAAATCACAATATTTTTGTCTGATGCATACAAACATTACTAAAACATTTAATTTGTTGGAGACAAAACAAAACATAATATAGGATATATAAATTGTTTTTGAAATTGTATACTCTAGCTATAATATATTCATCCATTCTAAAAAAAATAAATTATTTTTACTATTTTAATCATAGTATCATGTTGTAATTTCTAAAATTAAATTATTTTACTCATAGTATCTATGTTTTTTGTGCTATTTTCTAAAAATATTTCTAAAATAATGCATGGGACTAATAAAAAAGTACATGATTGATGAAGATGGGATGAGAAGTAGCTGGAAACCGATGACATCAATTAATAATGGGATTGATTAATTAATTATTATGTGTCTTAATCGAAGTCTAATAAATTATAATTAATTACCAAGAGGCTCCTAAAAAAATCATAACAAACCAAAAGAAATGCATAGTAAATCCCTCAATCCAATTTTATTAATCAGATATTTGTTGTGGCGAATAGAATACAATCTCAGCCGTTCGAATATCACCATCTATCTGCATATATAGCATTCTTGTCTGCACAACACACACACACACACACACACACAAAATAAATAGTGTTAGAAAAAATTAAGGATATTCCTTGGAATAATTACCTCAAGATTCATTCAATACCCCCTACTTTAATTTCTTTATAATTAATTAATTAATTAATTATATTCCTATTTGCTGCGTTGGATAAATGGTAAGTATACTTTTCAGCATATAATTACATTTTTAGTGTTTTGATTCTTGATCATATGGTGCACACACATTGAAAATTGTTTTGAAAAAAAAAAAAATAATAATAATAAAAATAATGCAGGTAAATAATAATGTAACTAGTGGTGAGGAATATTGGAAGGTGGTAGTGGTACAAACATGCATGGATGCAAGTTGGAGTTGCCTAAAATGGATGCCTAAAGCTTTGCCTCTCAAACCTGGAGATGACGTCATCCTTCTTGCCCTTCTCCACCTCACTATTCCCACTTCTCTCTCTTTGCCTTCTGCCGCCAAGATTTGTATGTATATATATATATACACACACTCCTTATATATGTTTCATTTATATATTTCTTATTTAATTATAATTTAAGAATGCTTTTACAAAAATAAATATTAAATATCGAATTTAATCTATCGTATTTAATATATTTTGACTTTTAAATTCCAATGGCTTTATTTTGTTATTATACCACTCATTTTTTTTTTAAATAGAATAAATAACTCAATTGTTGCACTAAACATATATCATGTTTACAATAAAAAAACATAGCGGGTAGAATAAGTGAGTTTGTGTCAATTGACTCAATCGCTAGGTTGAACTTGTCACACATAGGAGTGTAAATGAGACGAGCCGGCTCGCGAGCTTCCGAGGCTTGCTCAAACAAAGCTCGTACTCGAGATCGAAAAATCCAGCTCGAGCCCGAGCTTTTCGACGAGTCAAGCTAGCTCGAGCTTCATTTCAGTTGTTCGACAGATCGCGAGCTTTACCTTTTCTCTATATATTGTAATACATATTAATAATATATAATAATGGATATTATTAATAATAAATAAAAAAAAATAATATTACCTTTTTAATTGAAAAAAATAAATTTGATAGATGGATTTTATGTTGTGCCGAGCTCGAGCTTGGGCTCATGTCGTATTCGAGCTCGAGCTCTAGCTCTAGCTCCTTAGAAACACAAGGAGCTCGAGCTCGAGCTAAAACTTATAGGCTCCTCGAGCTCGAGCCTTGGCGAGCTCGAGCTCACGAAATAAGGCGAGCTCGGCTCGTTTACACCTCTAATCACACATGGTTAGCTTAGTGTGTTTTACGTCTCTCGTAGTTTGCAAGCTATTATATGAGAGTGCAGATTTATCTAGTACAATTATATAGTTGACTGCGGATTCCTTCATTAAGGAAGATAAAAAAATAAAAAAAATATATAGATGTGTGAGACAAATTAAACATGCGACTTATAAGATATAGGAAGATATGTATCTTGTAATATAACTTAGATGCATTTTAGCACATATACATGATTTAAAGAAGCATCATATATATAATTTCAAATGACATCATTTATTTTATTTATTTATTATTATTTTTTATGTAATTAATTACGTAATCTTGATTTAGTGGGATACAAGGATAAAGAGGAGCCGGAGAAGGTATCAATTATAAAAGTTAAAGAGGAAAAGCTGAGAAAGAAGAAGGAAGAATACACTGAAAATCCTGGTGTTTTGCACCTCCAGAAATTGTACGAAATTGAGAATAATGTAAGTTTTTCTTCATTATTTGTATTCACAATAAATTTATTTTGAGGTGTTAAATGTCGTACTTTATCGAATATTCTCCAAAATTAGGTAAATTACGGGCACCCCTAAAAGTAAAACTAATTAATAATATACAGACTCGTGTTGCTAAATTACAAATATCCTCTTAAGTCCCGTTTTACAATTACATCCTTATGGAGTTACGAGTAACAAAATTCCACACAATAATCGTTCTGAATTTCTAAAGCTACCCCAGGGGAGTAAATACAATATACGCGTATGAGATAATTGTAATATTTTGTCTTACCTTAAGGGTACGCGTAATTTACCCATAGTCAATTTTTTTTGATAAAAAAGTTGTTTAAACATATCATTCCATTAGAGTTTATAATGACAGTTAGCTTTAAAGAGTATTTATATTACCAATACCTCGTGGGTTTGTAAGTTATTTACTCTTACATTAGGGGATATCCGTAATTTACCAAAAAAATTAGGGCAAATTACGACCAACTCCTGAGTTATGGTCAAATTACGAAAACTCTCTACTGTCTGGATAATTACAGTCACCCCTCAACTATATATTATCTTATGAAGATAGTCCTCTAAAGGTAAATTTAGGGATGTCAAATTGGTAAAACCGAACAGAAAATTCGGTGTAAGTAACCGAGTTACATAAATTTTATATAAAAATATTTAAAAGAATGGATGGCTGTAATTACACAAACAAGAGAGTTTTTTTTTTCGTAATTTGATCATACCTCGGGGGTCGCCGTAATTTCCCCAAAAAAATAAATTCTTTTAAGTCAAAACTAAATATTTTCGCTCCAAATAGTTTGGAAAAATATTAGAAGTCGGAATTTCAGAAATTAAGCGCTTAAAAAAAAGAAAAAAACAAAAAATGACCGGAAAAGATGGCGGAAGACGAAACCAAATCCCGCCGCGGCACTGGTGGACAATCTCCCGGCGCAGCAGAGGCGGAGGCGGAGGCAACGAAAATGAATGAATTCAGTTCAGCCCCGTGTCTATTTTCGCCCAATTGCCCAGCTCATCGAAAACTCCGTAGTTACCGTTAATTGTGTGTTTCTGTAATTTCATAGGTTATCTTCAACTATTTCGATCTCTGCAACAAATTAAAATGTAATTTTTTTGTGTGAATCGCTCAGGTGAAGGTGAGAGTGGAGGTAGAGGGAGGCTCGTCTCGTAAATTGGCTGCTGTCAGAGCCGCCAAAAGGTTGGGGGCAACATGGATTATCCTCGACAGGTTTTTTAAATTCTTTACTTAATTCAATTTTTTTTTTGATTTGTAATGTAGGATTTAGGGCTGTCTGTACTTGGATAATTAACAATTGGATTATTCACAATTTAATTATGTATTGTACAATAACTGAGTAAGAGTTGTGGTTTGAAATATAATCCCATATTCACAATTCTGTTGTTGTTTCACTATAGGGAGATGAAGAAACACAAACAATACTTTATGGACAGGCTCTCGTGTGGAATATCGAGTATCAAAAGCAACAACACTATTGTACAAATTCGAGAACCAATCAACGAGCACGTATCCTATGATGAAATGATACCATCGTACTCGTGGGAAGATCTATCCCCATCGAGTAAGTCACGTTTTTTCCTCCGTTTCTCGGGGTGAATATTTTTATCAACAGTGGTTTTGAATATGAATATGTTGGTGGGGGTTCCTACATGAAAAAATATTTAATAGCATTTCGGTATTCAATTAAATAACCAACGTAATAAGAAATGATTTGTGGGGGTGGGGCGGGGTTGCCAAATTAAAGATGCAACAAAATTAGTACCGATTTGGTTGTATTGATTTATTATGCTTTGTTGCGTACTTAATCATGTAGAAAGGGACAGAAGAAACATGTGTAAGTGTTATGAACGAGTCGACAAAAAGTTCGTCTATTGATATTTTATGTTCCTGCAGAATCGCCAGGGGCGCAAGGAACAATCTCATGCAAAAAGACAGCACATCCTTGTTCTAGTAAGCCTTTGCTTGTTAGTTCCCAAAGATTAAGTTCAACGTCTAGTTTCATCGAGGGAAAAAGTTCTCCCTCGCATGTTAAAGAGTTCCAAAGCTCTACGAGTGCCAAACGAGGAATTATACCAAAGGAGAAATCTCCTCGTCAAGCTCCTAAATCTACCAAAAATGACCAAAATGAACCATGCAAGACATTGTTAAAGAGTAGGAAGTTGCAAGAAGTACTAAACATTGGGGGAAGAAACGGGATAAATGAGAACCATGTGGAGGAGTTTGCAAATTCTATCTGTTCTGTTTGCAATAACAAACGACCCAAAATTGGTTGTCAGAGAGACTTCACTTACGCAGAACTCCACGAGGCTACAAAAGGGTTTTCGAGAAAGAATTTCCTATCGGAAGGTGGATTCGGCTTTGTTTTTAAAGGGAGGCTGAAAGATGGGTTGAAAATAGCTGTTAAGCAGCACAAAGCTGCTAGCCTTCAAGGAGAAAACGAGTTCAAATCCGAAGTCCATGTACTTAGCAGAGCAAGACATCAAAATCTAGTTGTGCTATTGGGCTCATGCAGTGAAGGAAAACATAGGCTACTTGTTTATGAATATGTCTGCAATGGCTCGTTGGAAGAACGCTTATCAGGTAAACTAATTGCACTTGAAATGCGTCTGCGTGTGTTTTAAGTTCACCTGTATTTTTCTCTGTTTTTCTTGAAATGGAAAATAAATTGAACGAAAGAAGCTTTTTTCTGAAAAACTGCAGATGAGAGCCCACTGCATCTCAAATGGGAGCAGAGAATGAAAATAGCTATGGGAGCTGCCAAAGGTTTGGCATATTTGCACGAACGCAATATTGTTCATAGAGATATGAGGCCAGGGAATATTCTCATGACACATGACCATGAATCACTGGTTAGATTCCCATCCTAGTTCTGGCTATTCCTTTTCAGATAATATAACGTATATTCATGACTAAAAATTGTGTACATAATAGTATTTTCATGTGTCCGTACACTGTAATCTTTAAGTTGTTACGGTGTTTCTTCTCATATTTTTTGTACAGAAAAAAGAGTAAAGAAAAGAAAAAGGTTAATGTAAACCTTTGTAAGTGATGTTTCTGTTGTATCTCAGGTCGGGGATTTTGGCCTTGCCAAAGCACAACAAGATGATACAATTAATTCATTTGGAGTGGTCGGCACTCTCGGATATGTGGCTCCGGAATATGCAGAAAGTGGGAATTTTTCTACGAAGACGGATGTTTACTCATTTGGAGTGGTTTTGTTGCAGCTTATCACTGGACGAAGGACAACCGATGAGATACCTGGAGGGAAAAGTCTTGTTGGATGGGTAAATTTTATATACCACTAGATTCTTTCTTTCTTTTTTTTATTTTTTTATTAAATTTTTTTAATTTTTTGGGTTTCAAAATAAAAATTTAGGGGAAATAGAAAGTTGTTCACGGTGGAGTTGTGCTCTTAATTTTGACAGGCAAAGCCACTTTTGGAAACAAAAAATTATCATGACCTTATTGACAAGAGGATTATAGACTCACACGATGTGCACCAGCTATTTTGGATGGTGCTCGTCGTTGAAAAATGCCTCAAAAGAGACCCTCTTAATAGGTGGACTATGGAACATGTAAGTCGATCGATTTTAATACTTCCTTTTATATTATTTTATCCATGCATCAATACCATGTGATCTATAATATAAAACACTATTCGAGATTTTAATTCGAATAAATAATATGCCAAAACTATTCTCTCTGCCTTGTATGACTTGCCAATCGACACATTCTTGCCTTATATTTTGTGTGGGAGGCCATGTGTTCGAAGCTTATAAAAAGATGCTCTTGACTCCCATTTGATTTCTTCAAGTGTGAACAATATTAGAAAATAAAGTTCTGAACTACTTGGATAAATTTGATACAAAAAGAATTCATACTCGGATGAATTCTTTATACCAACTAAAATCTCGTTGACATTAAAACGTATGTATCGGAATTTCTAATAGGAAAATAAATCTTGCAACCGTATGCAGATATTACGAGATTGAAGTTGACATTCTTTGACATGGTCTCTATTATGCAGGTAGTACATAACTTAAATTGCATCAAACAAGGGAACACAAACTTTATTATAGACTTTCCACCGACGGAATCAGATTCCTTTCCCACCGTACTAAACTCCTCAGTCGAATGACCAGACTTGTGAACGAAATACGGTCTCTTTGATGGAGATATTTGCTTATTTCTGATTAGATATTTGTCTAAGCTATGATATTTGGTAATTGTTAGTTAATTTTTATATTGCAGTACTTTATGATGCTTTTCGTTTGTCTAAAGAGAAATAAAGTTGTCCTTTTGTTTTCTTGCTATCCTGGAATAATAAAGCTATTTTATTATTATAAAGTGAGGTGTGTTATTATTATTATCTGCTAAAACTATATAAAAATGATACATTTGCATTTGTAGATAATGTTGAAAGGGGGTTTGCAAAGTTCACTAAACATTGAGAGTTTGTGGAAATAATTTCTAGTATCTGAATTGTCTTTCGGAGGTTTACTTTTTTGGTTGTATGTATGGAACAAATTCTCCTCATTATTTCAAGATTTTCGAATTTTTTTGTGTTGTACTTGGAGCAAGAGAAAAAGAAAACACAGAGAGAGATAAACAAAGGGGATAATTGGTTAGACACCCATTGTTTGGAAGTTATATAGGTGGAAATCCGTTTTGATAGATGAAAATAACTATAAGAGCAACTCCAACGCTAATTATCAAAATTGAATTATCAAATATTCATTTGATATTTGAGATAATATTTTAATATTTATTAAAATTCATCTATTTCGACCGTAGTTATCAAATTAAGGATTTTTGGCACTTTGCACTCTTGAATTATACATTTTTGGCACTTTGCACCATTGAATTACACATTTTTGGCACTTTGCATCCTTAAATTGCAAAATTGATAGATTGCACCCTTTAAACATAAATTGTTTGGCACTTTGCACCCTTTAAACATAATGCACTTTGCACCCCATATCGCTTTTAGCTTAGAAAAATTACCTGCAACTTGCAGGGAAACCTAGAAGATCGGCAAATTCGTAATTCTCTTATTATCTATCCTCTTCCCCCAATTCTTAATCACCATTCCACCGTTTTTATCTTTCGTCATTTTAATCAAAAAATCCTAAAATCTTCTTAGCTATTTCTATTTGCTCTAATATGTAAATTTTGAACTAAAACTCAAGAATGGCTGGAATATTGATGATGCTAATATGTAGCTCACCTATGGTGGTGTAGAAAATGAACTGGGAGAGCAAAGCGGATCAGTAGCTTGACAACTTGATGATCCTGAGGTACCTGCGATCTTAAAACACATGAACTAAGCCGGGGGTTGATCCGGCGGAAACCCCTCCGACGCTCAAGTCAGATGTGATGATCATAGAAATAGTTCAGAGAATACATATTATAGTATTGCTTAGTTAATAGGACGTACCTTATGGAATGAGTTCAAATGTGTATTTATAGCTTAGTTGAGATTGTCGGGCCCATACCTTGCTTGAAGGTGATTGGGCCTCGGTGATAGTGGTCTTCGATATTGGGCTCGTGGCCCAGTAGGTAAATAATTTGTAGGCCCATTGGGTTGGGCCAATTAAGCATATCATTAAGCCCCCCACTCTCGAGTCGATGTGGGGGCCATGTTGAAATGAGTGACATATCGTGTCGAGAGTAAAAATTGTAGTAGTCGATGGTGTGCGATAACGCGTTGAAGCGTGTGTCGGAGGGGCGTGAATGCGCGTTGGCGCATAGCGCGACCAAGTTGTCGCGATGTAAGTTAATTGAGTCGTCGGTTTTGTCCCGCGACGATGTAGTAGCGAATTATCTCCTCGTGGGAGTTGTCTCGTCGCGGGGTAATAGTGTTGATCGAGTTATCTCCTCGTGGGAGTTGTCTCGCGATAATGTAGTAGCACGGATGAAGTAATCTCCTCATGGGAGTTGTCTATGGGGTAATAGAGTTGATCGAGTTATGTCCTCGTGGAAGTTGTCTCACGATAATGTAGTAGCACGGAGCTAGTATTCTCCTCGTGGGAGTTGTTATTTTTCGACATTGTCGATGTTTTGACGCGTTGCTTATATGTGTTTACATATAGCCTTGTGCGTGATGTACTTGAGGAGGGGATCAGACTCTCAAGATTTTTTTATGGGGGTCGTGCCCCTTGTTAAACCTCGTGGGTCTTAAGTATGTTTGGACCGTGGCCACGTTTTAATAAATGAACCATCGAAAACAAGTAGATAAATTTGAGTAATCAAGCTGGCCAGACTATATAGATTCTCATAATATCTCTAAGTGCTTCTAGGGTTGTAATCGTGCTAACTTAAGCTTGCGATTATATAGTGAATTTCGGGCGAGTTGCCTCCTCATGGGAGTTGTCTCGCGGTGAGTAATATTATCGAGTGAGGTGGTTGCAGTGGGAGTTGCCTTGCAACGAATTTGTAGTGTTGAGCGAGTTGGCTCCTCGTGGGAGTTGGCTCCTCGTGGGAGTTATCTGGCTACCGAACGAGTTGGCTCCTCGCGGGAGTTGTCTCGCTGCGGGTTCGTAGTACCGAGCGAGTTGGCTCCTCGTGGGAGTTGTCTCGCTGCGGGTTGTAGGACGGAGCGAGTGGTCTCCTCGTGGGATTTTCCTCGCAAGGGGTTGTAGATCCGAGGGAGTTGACTCCTCGTGGGAGTTGCCTCGCAACGAGTTATATGACTGAGCGAGTTATCCTCTCGTGGAAGTTATCTTCGCAAGCCCCCCACTCTCGATTCGATGTGGGAGTCAAGTCGAAAATAATACCGGATCGTGTCGAGAGTATATCGATGTCGTGGTGTACCGATAACTGTTTGCGTGGTGTGGAGAAATAATATTTTTTATTTATCCGTTTGAGAGCGCGCGCGAATTGGCGAGGCGCATTGGAGAGCTCGCGCAATTTGGTGAAGCGTGTTGAAATTCTCGTGCGATTTGGTGAAGCGAGTCAAAATCTACGCGCAATTTGGTGGAGATTATTGAGAGTTGCGCGCGCTCCGAGGGTAGAAGGCGGCGCGCAAGGAAGATCGTACGCGCTTGGAATCGTGCGCGCGGTGTCAGCCTTGGGAAGGCGCGCGCATTAATGTCAGGAGAGAGAGGAGATATCAAGACTTTATGGGGAGGCGTGCATGCATTTAATGCATGGGAAAGAGAGAGAGTGAAGGGTCACGTGTGCTCTCTTCCCTTTTCTTTGTCTTCTTTGCTTTTTCTTTTTCTTTTTTTTTTTTTTTCTTTTTTTTTTTGAGAATTCCGCGCGGCAGACGAGGCTCGCATCAGCCAAGACGCGCGGCGCACCCACGCGCTGGCAGCTCCTTTTTTTTTTTTTTTTTTTCTTTTCTCTTCCTGTTGTTGACGCGCGCGTCCGCGCGCGCTTGGCGCGTGTGTGCACACGGATGTCTTTTTTTTATTTTTCTTGTTTTTTCTTCTTCTTCACCTTATTTCTTATGCTCTTTTTTTTTATGTCCACATTTTGGGGATAATTTTCTCTTCATCTTATTCTTCTTCTTTCTTCTGTTTTTTTCTTTTTCTTGTTTCTTTTTTCTTCTCCTTTTTTTTCTTGTTTCTTTTTTCTTCAACTTCTTCTTTTTTCTACTTCTTTTTTTTTTTTTGTTTCTTTTTTCTTCATCTTCTTTTTTTTCTTTTTTCTTTTTTCTTCATCTTCTTCTAGGGTCTCGCGATTTTACCTCCCCTTTTTTTTTTTTTTTTTTGGTGGTTGATGTGCACTCCTTGGGATGTTCTATTTTTTGAGTAGGAAGATTATACTCGTCTCTTGCGATGTGATGTGAACCCACTTGGGGTTGAAAGGTAAAGATGATGCCCAACCTTGGGATGGGTTAACCACCCACTGTAGGATGAGGCGCTCGAGACCTATGGTCTGAGGTGACAACACGAGTTGAAGCTTTCGCGGTCGTATGCTGAAGGTCCTTGTCGGTTATCTGAACCGTTAGAGGAGTAAGTAGAAGTTGATATTGTTGAAGTTTCGGCGATCATACACTGAAGGTCCTCTTCGGTTATCTGAACCGTTCGAGGGGGGGCGGAAGTAGGCCCCCAAAGAGTCGATGACCCATGGTGAGCAAAATATTTTAGGGGCACTATAAAACCCCAGGGAGTCGATAACCCTTGGCGAACAAAATATTTTGGGGGCAGATGTAAGCCCCCAGGGAGTCGATAACCCTTGGCGAGCGAAATGTTTTGGGGGCACTGTATACCTCCAGGGAGTCGATAACCCTTGGCGAGCGAGATATTTTGGGGGCATAGGTAAGCCCCCAGGGAGTCGATAACCCTTGGCGAGCGAAATATTTTGGGGGCAGATGTAAGCCCCCAAGGAGTCGATGGCGGTGGTGCCATAGGTGGCTCCACATGTGGAGCAGGTGCTGGTATCGCGTTGGGAGCATTTGCTCCCATCGTGGCGATATATTGGGTCACGGCCTCTGTGGCAGCGCGAGTTGAAGCTTCTGCTATCATGCGTTGAAGCGCATCCTCGGTTATTTGAACCATTCGAGGAGCAGGGAGTGGTGCATCGGCGAGTGGTGGGTCCCGAGGGGGGATCACCTGAACCTCGCGAGGCGGATCCATGGGACGTGGAGGAGGTGGCAAGCCAGAGGCTCCACGAGGTGGGAGGTCGTTAGCTGTGTCATTTTCTCTCCGAGCAGACGCCTCAGGAGGATCTTGTTGGCTACGTGATCTGGTTTGCATCGTTCCACAGACGGCGCCAAAATGATGATGCTAATATGTAGCTCACCTAGTGTGGTGTAGAAAATGAACTGGGAGAGCAAAGCGGATCAGTAGCTTGACAACTTGATGATCCTGAGGTACCTGCGATCATAAAACACATGAACTAAGCCGGGGGTTGATCCGGCGGAAACCCCTCCGACGCTCAAATCAGATGTGTTGATCATAGAAATAGTTCAGAGAATACATATTATAGTATTGCTCAGTTAATAGGACGTACCTTATGAAATGAGTTCAAATGTGTATTTATAGCTTAGTTGAGATTGTCGGGCCCATACCTTGCTTGAAGGTGATTGGGCCTCGGTGATAGTGGTCTTCGATATTGGGCTCGTGGCCCAGTAGGTAAATAATTTGTAGGCCCATTGTGTTGGGCCAATTAGGCATATCATTAAATATATACATACAAGAGTCGGATAACACACCTTCAGAAGATCAAGTTCTATTCCATGGTAATGTGTATTCTTAACTTTATATGCTGATGTTCAATTATTTTATGTTTTTTTAGAGCTAAACACATTTTATTCAGTGTTGTTCCCGTAAATTTTCTCCGTTTTATGACCTTTAGTGCCCCATTAGTGTCCTGAAAAAGAATGGCCGGCTTCCACAATTGCTCCATTAGTGCCATGGCATGAAAAACCAAAAAAAGTCGGAAGATCGCTGAAGCATGACAGGAGGAAAGAGGAAGGAACCTGATGAAGTAAACAAGAAAAAAATGAAGTACTTGTACTCTAAATGTGGAAAACTGGGACATAAAATGAAAGGATGTAAAGAGATCTCTATGGAGCATCAAAGTGCAACTCAATCAAAGACATCAAAATTGTTGGTACGAATAAAGTACATATTTTTTACTTTCCTTTGTATATTTCTAGTATCTAATGAATATCTTGATTAATAAACATGGCATTGGCAGGTGAAAAGGAATAATGAAAATATAAACTCTGTTACAACAATTTTTGAAAATTTACCACCGGTAAATAAATTGATTTTTATTCAAGTACGTCGTTTATTTGTTCTTAACATTACCCGCATTAATGTCAATGTTATATGCAGGGATCATCATCTGGGCCTGTAACACAAAGTGTTGGAGATTCTACGATAGCAAGATTGTGCAATTGATGGAAAATATTAATTTTGAAGTTTTTTATAATTTCTAGCTATAGTTTTATATATCTACTTTAGCAATGAAATTTAACACATATACGTCTGTCTATTGGGAAAATAAAATTTGACTTACTATTTTTTGAAACAAATAGAACGAACGCCATGATAATTGATGCAGGAGCAAAGGAAGTCGGCATTGTTGATAATATAATTGCTTGATCGGAGAAATTACCTAATAGCCAAAAATAAATTGCGAAGTCGTTAATATTCCTACAAAATTTGTACCGTAATAAAGAATGTTAAGAATGCTAAGAAAACGAAGAACAAATAACATAATTGAACTGTTAACAAAGACAAAACCATATAATTTCTTACGTTGAAGAATATTGATGTGATGAAAGAGAGCACAAAACAAATAATAATAATAATCTCTATACAGCTATAGTGTTCTTCGATGTTCTTGGTAACATGTATATATGGGAAAATTTATGGGGTTGAGATGGAGAAAAGTAGGGCAGTTAAGAAAAGAAGTTGAAGATCACGTTGACTGGAAAAAAAAAAAATCACAATTAATCTTGATTAGTGGGGAAGGAAAAAAAAAGAAGAAAAAAAGAAAAAAATAATAATTATATAAAAAAATAAGAAAAGAAATGTGCAATAAAAATAATTTTAAAGTAGATCATGGGATGGGAAAAAAAAAGCAGAAAACAAATATAATTAATTATATAAAAAAAACGTGATATAAAAGTTTTTCCCATGAGAAAAGAGGATAATAGAGGAAACGGGCAAATTTTCCCATCATGCAGAAAAGAATAAAAATATCTTTTATATATATATATATATATATATATATATATATATATATATATATATATATATATATATATATATAAAGGTATATAGAAGAGGAGAAAATAAAGGGATTTGTTTTAAAAAAAGAAAAAAACTGTTTTTTAGGGTTTCGTGAGAAACCTTTCTTTTATATATAAAAATTGGAAGTTTATGATTGATTTTATTTGTGATTGCCACATGTCAACCTGTGATTGAATGTTTAGATGGTTACATTTTTTATATCTTGATTTTCAGTAAGTATATTTACATCACAGGAGGTGAATTATCAAATTATAACCCTCATTTGATAATATTGGAGTTAAAATTTTTTATTTTTTAGTGTGTAAATGAAGGTTAAATGTTTGAATACCATGTTTGATAAACTCCATTGGAGTTGCTCTAAGTCTATTGACAAATAAAATTAATATAAATTAGATTAATTATTAGTATACAAACATAAATATGTTCAATTAGTCTTTATATGGTATTAGTTATCTTATTAAAAAAAAAAGGGTTCATGAAAAAACCCTATGAAACCAAAGGCAGTTTTTTCCTCATTCGAAGGTTATTATTTTAAATATCTTCTTTATTATATTTTAATAATTATTAATTCAATTTTTATTTAATTTTCTAATAGCAAGTGAGAAACTCAAGCGAGATGTACAAATTCAGTATTTGAGCGTGTTGTTGAATGTTTAGTATCCTAAAATTTAACCACTTAAAATTGTGTTGGAAGTGACATGTAGTGCAATCAAGTGACTGTTAATCTTTTAATTTTATTACCTGCAGTAAATTTTTGCAGCTTACAGCTTCTAATCCGCTGTTAAATATACGGAAGATTGAAATTGGTTGGTGAGAAACCAATCAACAATGTAATTCTACATTTTGTTTTGTTCATCAGTATATGATGTGCATGAAATTTAACTAGACTAAGTTCTTTATTTCCGATCCATTATTTTTAATATCTCATATTTATTTCGTATTAAAATGATTTCTAATAGTCTAAGATCTTATTGGATTATTTATGTTTGTTTACATGCAGCTTTTCAATGTCTTTTGAAGAGTTATGTTTTCCGTTACCTTTTACTTTCAAACAGTAGATGTAATTTTTTGCATTGCTATATTAATAGCAGACGTAATATGATTATTGAATTCTCAACTTTATTGATTTTTTTAGTTTTGCCATAGGAATAGATTTCTCAAACATGTATGACATTTTATGGTTGGACTTAAATGATTTTTTATTTTCAATGAACACGTAATGTTTTTTTTTTTTTTTTCTTTTGAGAGTGTATATTTTCTCCAACTCAGATTAAAAAAAAAAAATCTTATGCAAAGTCTTTAAATCTCTGTTTTTAGTTTGCGGTTCATTAGAGTTTTATTTTGATTTAGCATTTTTTATAGATTTTAGGCGTTTTCACTTTTTTTTTTTTTGGGTCTTGCGATCAAAATCTGCAAAGCTTTATTTTTATCGATTTGATTTTTTTTTTTTCTAATATGCAGGAATAATGATTGACCAATTGTTTATTATTAGGATCAATCATAAAGGTAGATTCACAAATGGCGGTGAAGAGTATGTCGGAGGGGTGGTTTATGTTTTGCCGGACATTGATCCCGATGTGATTTCATACTATGAATATGGGAAAAGGTCTTGCAACACAAGAATCTAGGTGTGCAACAACTATGAATATGTGAAAAGGTAGAAGGATATCACAAGACTTGGATTTGGTAATTGGAATGGAGTTGGATTAATGCAGAATATATAGTTTTATTCCTCCACAACAGGTATATTTGTTTGAGTTTTTGTATTATGTTGTTAAGTTTATGTTTGTTGTTTAAGCTTTATGTTTTTGCATTATCAGAATCCAACAAGAAAAGTTGAGAATCCAACTATACAAGTTGCTCATCCAACTACACAGGCTGCTGGTAGCACAAGACAATCAAAGGTAATATTGAAATTTGAAGGGTTTTTTTTTTTTGTCATATATAAATACTAGTATTAATAAATTTGTTTTCTCATATAGATACACAAGTACAAAACACAAGATTTAGACCTGTTATGTTCTCAAGCCAATCAAGAAGTAGCAAATTCAGTGTCACTAGAGATGATGGACAACATTGAACATTCTGGTGCTCTAAATTTTTTGAACCATTCTACTCTTTTTTATTTATTTATTTATTTATGGATTTCAGATTTTAGTTCTATTTTGATTAGAAACATGTTTTTTTTTTTTTTTTTTTTGTTGAATTGGCCAATTTTGATTAGAACTAGCCTTTGTTTGATTGGCCTACTTTTGTTGATGGTTTTGTTTGATTGGCCAATTTTTTGAATACGTTTGTTTTGGCTGGAAACAATAAGAAACATGTTTAGTTGTTTTGGAAGAATCTAAAATTAAGTTGTTTGGTTACAATCAAGATGAAACATATTTAGTTGGTTTACAAATATGTGGATCTAAGATAAATGAAGAATTCAAGAACAAAAGAAAAAATTGGTGAAAAGAGTGAAAAAATATGTTGAAAAGAGTGAAAACAAGGCTGAATAAGTGGGAAAATCTAGTAAAAAAATGGCTAAAACTAGACAATCTATATATAGAGATTATTGGGGGTAATTTCGTCAAAAAAAAGCCAACGGGTCTTTATAACGGCCAGTCAAAGAGTTTGACTAACGGATTCAAGAAAAAAGTTAACGGCAGTGGGTATTTGATGTTTTTCATACATTAGGGGGGTAAACGATACATTTCTCATAATACAGAGGTGCAAAATGAATTTTTATGTAAAATAAGAGAATAAATTTCACACATCACTCTCTCTCTTCTCATTACCACTTCTATATCACACCCCAGACATCTCTATCTATCTCTTTCTCAAGTCTCTCCAAACAACATTCTTTTGGACAGTTCTTTTCTTAGTGTAAAAAGAGACCAACTTTTTTACAGTCCAAACAATATTGTTTGGTTAGTTCTTTTCTAGGTGTGAACAAAGAACAACTATTTTACAGCGCAGGCTGGGGTCATAAAAAATATAGGTATTCCTATTTTTGGTTGCCGAGAGATATGGAAGACTCGATGCTCGGCTATTTTCGAAGAAATTCCTATGAATTATGCAATTATCATTCAGAGGATTTAGAGACGTATTGCAACTCTTGCAGAAACTACTACGGCCAAGAAAACGAATCAAAGGATTGAGATTGTAGCGCTTTCTCATATGAACGTGACGATTAAAAACCCTAATAAGAAGATTGGTAAATGGATTTGATGGATGCTGCCTGATCAGAGGAGATTCAAGTTGAATGTTGAAAGTTGAATGTAGATGGCTCATGCATCAATAAATTATGTACAGGGGGCAGGCGTTCTTCGTTACCATTGCGGCAACATAGATCTCCAAGCTGAGACCAAGGCTCTTAAATTAAAGATGGTATTATTACGTGTCTAGAGATGGATATCACACCTCTTGATATTGAATCGGATTCGAAGATGTTGGTTGGCATGGTGAATAATGATAAGATTAGTTGTGCATGAAATATTTCATATACCATGAACAACATCTTAAGGAATTCAATGCCACCGAATTCGTGTAAATAAATATAGAAAATACATAATCATACATTTGTACAAATAAATAAACAAAAGCTTATGTAAAGAGATGTTGTACAACGGAAATTAAACAACACAAGTTTTAAATCATTATCCACAAGTATATAACTTGTGTATGTGTGTTTTTACATGCGAAAACTTAATTAAAACAATATTCTGAGAATACACTGAGAGAAGATTAGATCTTCCCTTTAATGAAGAAATCACAAGTTGATTTCTTCGTACAAGAATTCCTAGAATCGACGACAATCTTGCTTAACCGAACTCGTAAATACCAATATTCAATGACATTGAATACAAACAAACTCAATTCTGCAGCGAGAAAAATATTTTAAGAAAACAAGGTGTTGTAGAAAGTGTTCCAACACTCAAACCTCTCTGCTCTCAACTCTCTTTAGAAATCGGTAAGAAATGAACTGAGGACTTTTCCTATTTATAGAATCCAAGATATCATTGTCCTGCCCGAAATAAATACACTAGAAGAGAGAATGAGTTAGTTGGTTAGTGAATTAATTAAACATGTACTAAGATAATTAACTACAGTAGAACCTCGATAAATTAATAACCTCGCTTAAATAATAAATCTTCCCGGTCCCGACTAGGGGACAACGTGCTAAATTAATAATTAGCTAAATTTATAAGATAATACACATTTGAAAATTTTAAGAAGCCCCATACAATATATAAATTAATAATGCATAAAAATAATTCTTAAATTACATGGTACAGTACATATTTTATAGTTCTATGAAGGCTTAATACAATATATTCTAATTGTCGTTTGTTTCTTGTTGAAGTTCACATTACCGTCAATCTCGTTCCTCACACTCTTAACATGGTTAGAACTTTCGTACAGTTTTCTCATAACTCAACATAAAATCGTTCTATACTATTGCTGCTTTAAGAGCTTTCGTTTGTGAAACGGACTCTATAGTGAATTGCACTAATAGTACAATGATTAATATACACGTAAATTTTAAAAAAAAATAATGTGTTTATTGAGAATAATAATAAAAGTAATTTCATAAATTAATAAGTTATTAATTAATGTATAAATTAATAATTATTAATTTATCGATAAGTTAATATTCCGCTAAATTAATGAAATTTTGATGGTCCCAACTGTATTAATTTATAGAGGTTTAACTGTAATAAACTTAAAAATAACTGTCCACTAACATATAATAAATCCGGTTATTATTTAAATGAATAAATTAATTATAAATAAAGTTAACACGTTAAATACTATTTTGACTTAAAAAGTCAAAATCCAACAACATAAAAAAGAAGATGAAGACTATATATGGCGAATAAACTACATATTCAGAGAAGACAATAAAATGGTAGATTGGCTTGCTAAACATGCTCACAAGAGTAAGAAGAATAAGAGATATAATAGTTCTTGAAATATTCCTAAACTTTGTACTCATTTTAATGTTTAGATAAAATAGGTTTAGCTCATTACCCCGGGAAATACAGGTTACTCTTCCTTGAGCCAAATAAGGTTTTAAGTTTTAGCGAGATCCCTTTGTAATTTTCCTTGTGATCAATAAAATAAAAATTGGGGCACAAAAAAAAAAAAAAAGAATTATCACACAATTGACAAAGAAAAGAAAAATAATTCTAAATTAAGGAAACTATCTAAATAATATTGTTGCAAATATCAAACAACAAATTTATGCAAGTGCATATAGGATTTGTGTATAATGCACACTGTAAATAAAAACACCATATCTAAGTAAACAAAACATGAATTAGCCAAACAAAAATAGTACTTGAAATAGCAAACATTATATGCAATACAAACAAACATTGCAAGATTACAATTGCATAAAATGGACAGCAAAAACTTCCACATTACCTAATATATAAGAAATCTCATTTTGCACTTTGCACATTGTTGCAATCTAGTAACTAAGGAATTTGCAAAACGAAACTGCTAATTGCAAACAACAACACAAAAATACAAACGATAAAAACAACATACTGTAATGAACATTAAAAACATGCATGCAAACACCAATATCAAATTATTGGAATTCTCAAATCTTGAACATGAAACATTGTTATACAAATTAAAAAATGCGATAAAGAACGGTATCAAAATCTTTGAAATGTGTGAATAATCTAGTTCATTTTTGTGCATGTTTGTTGATGCGTATTCATGTCCTAGTATTGTAGTGAGTGTTTTCATGAGTGTTTTTGCGCATGCACTTTTGCAGGGATGCTCTTGTGCAAGGTTTTATATGTGTATTTTTGTGCATGTCTTTTTGTGCGAGCGTTTTTGTTCATTTCTATTGATGTATGTTCATGTCCTATTATTGTTGTCGATGTTTTCATGAGCACTTTTGCACATGTACTTTTGCGCGAATACTTTTGTGCTTTCTCCCACAGGGGGGGGGAAAACCCCCCCCCCCCCCCCCCCCCCCCCCCCCGCCCCCCGTGTTTTTTTGTTTATCAAATCAGATTGAGAAAAAAACACTCAAATTACCAGAAAATGCCCATTTGGCAAGGTTGCAGTGAGCACAACGATTCGCATCTCTTGGGAAAAAACTTGAATATCCATTTTACCCACATGAACCAAAAGCGTCGGATTTTCTCAATAAGTACCTTTGCAAACCAATAAAATGTGGATAGCATTAATTAGACAACCGGCCTCAAACTTGATCGATGATCTTAGAGCATCACGAAGGAATTTGTATCCTTCTTTGATCTCCTGAGTTTCAACAGTCAAAACATCCATGCATGGAAACTCAAAGGTGTGAGCATAGATAATAGGACCATTGATCAAGTAAGAATTGTTTTAATCCAGCCAGGAGGAAATCTTGTCCAACACTGGGAGCCTACTCTGGAAGCTTTATAGTCTTTATTAGAGACAAAATAATAATGGTTTTCTACAAACAATCCACAAATAATTATCTATTTTATGATTTTTTTTTTTTTAACATTTGAATTACGTAAAATAATTCAAGTATATATTCTATCATACATAAGGTACAAAAAAATCATTTAAATACTGTAAAATTGTTTTCTCGACATTTTGTTTCAACATGTTTATTTTTTCTTGGGGACTATTATGTTATTGATCATGTACATGGCTCCTATGTAAGTCTATATTTCAAATAATCTATCTTAAAAAAAATTTATTATTTATTGATAAATGCTAATAATTCTTTTCTTGTATTGCAAATGTACATTTTCAAATGATTTGTAGAGACAAGTCAGCCGGAGGGCATACATTTATGTAGGGATGTTCATGTGCCAATATGGTTCGGGTTTTGCAATAAACCAAACAAGTACCGATAATATCCATTTTTTATAATTTAAAACCGTGTATGTCTGTTTTTTTCGGTTCAGTACTAATCGGTTTTTCGATTTTCGATGAACAATATCGGTAACAATTCGGTTTATTTTCAGTTTCGGTTTCGGTTTCGTTATCGATTCGAATCGGTTCGGTACGAAACCGATGTTTTATTAACGGTGAATTTGGACTTCTATCACATTTCTTTGAAAAAATTAACAAGTAACAATCCAAATTAACTAATAAAACAAATTTACTGCCATTAAAAAAAAATCCCTCTTGCCATAAAAAATAGAATGAGATTACAACTAATAAACCTGATGTCATTAATGTCATCTTCAAAAAAAATAAACATGTTACCCCAACACAAAACAAGTCCAACTACATCAAAAGATTAAGTATCTGAATGTGGCCACATTGAGTACCCAAAAAACTTAAACAATGTTGCCACAACCCAAAGGAAGTCAAATTACACCAGAGTGCATTTGGATGGGGGGATTTGATTTGAGGAATGGATTTGAAATGACTCCAATTTTGGAGTAATTCAAAATCCACACCAATTGCTCAAAAAACAACAAAAAATAAGGGGTGTGGATTTAAAATCCATCATCAAATCCCTCAATCTAAACAAGTTCAAGGGATTTATTATTATGGATTTGAAATCCTTCCTCCGAATCCCTCAATCCAAATGGACCTTAAATCACATATTAATAAGTCTCTAAACGGCAACATAAACCAGTTTCAAAAAACTTATATGGTAATTTAAACTTGAGTACTAATGAAGAATTGATTGCCTTGCCCACACAACACAACCCTGAAAATGGTAATTTTAAAGTTCGTTAATATAATTAGCTTGAGAAAATCAACAAATTAGCTTGAATAATTACCCTTTTTGAAACATCAATCATCCATGGTAAAGAACTTCGATTCACATGCGAATGCATCTAGAAGATTATCAAAATACAAAATATATTAGATTGTAAAAGTTAAACAATAAACATATTAGTATCTCAAAAAATTAACTCAAAATATATATTAAGAACTTGTACCTATCTCGAGGTTTTCCATTCTGATTTGCAGTTCTTCTGCATCCTTGCCTTTTACATTAAAGAATTCGATGTCGGTCGGCAAAGATTGTATCCCGTCTTGAGCACAAATTAGAGCTTCGACCATCCTAGGAGTAAGGGAATTCCTATATGGATCAATCACCCTACCACCAATGTTAAATGCCGATTCAGATGCAACAGTGGAGATGCCGAGCAACTTGAGAAAGTATTGGAAACTTTAGCGAGTTTATTATCCACCAATTTACAATATCAAAATTTTCAATCCTCTTCTTCATTCCATCGGAAAAATATGTTTCAACTTCCTCCAAGTATTTCAAGAAACTTGATTCTAAATATGCTTTCATGTCACCACTCTTACAGTTACCATCAATAAAATTCGAATATGAAAATACTTTGTCAGCTTTCCTTTTGTAGTTATCATACAATTCATTTAAAGTCAGACGAACTCGATCACAAACCTCCTTGGATTTTTGCGTATCTGTCCCAAACGCTTGTCCTAAACAAAACACAAGATAGTGCATCTTGTTGCGAGGATGTAACACCGCAACCGCATACAACAAGAAATTCATATTATCATCATTATCCCAATACTTCTCATATTTAGTTTTCATCGAAATTGCCATTTTCCTCTTTTAAACATTCTCACTCAAGCACATCTTCGAAATACTTGCATGCATTGCCACAAGTTCATTGAAAATCATGAATTAGATGTAACATATTTCGACCCCGAAATTAATTGGTACATTGTAGAAGAGCTTCAAATATTGAATGAATTGTCTTGCTTTGAACCAATCATTCTCATCAGGAGGCCCCAAATATTTCTCATTCCTCCTCCTCTTCCTCGTATTCGTCTCATTTTCATCTTCATCAGCACCTCCAAAGTATGTTTTAAAGTTGTAATCAATTGATTGAAGCCTTTAAAAAGCTCGAGCATACTTCTATGCGGTCTCCAATATTAAATAGGTGGAGTTCCACCTTGTTTCCACATCCAAACAAAACTTTTTTTTGTCGACACATTCTCTGAAGCTCGCCTCTCGACCTAACATATCGTACAACATTTCTAATTTTTACAACCGACTCATTTTGTTCCTCTAAACCATCTCGCACCACAAGGTTCAGAATATGGGCACAACACCTCAAGTGAATATACTTGCAGTCTAATATAGCATCCGTTCCTTGAAGCATGGTTTTCAATTATTTGATAGCTCCATCATTTGATGAGGAGTTATCCACAGTCACATTGAAAACTCGTTCAATTGCCTTTTTTTGTAAACACTCATAAACCATTTTCCCAATTGTCACCTCCTTGTGATTACTTATGGGGCAAATCAATATTGCTTTTCTCAAAACCCAATTTTCATCAATCCAATGAACCGTAAGACACATTTAATTTATATTTTGAACGGATTCATGTGTCGGTGGTGAGAGAAACTGTTTGATCTCTTAAGAGTTTCTTCAATTTAATTGACTCGTCTTTGTAGATCGCTAAACAATCTCTAGCCACTGTCCATCTGGATGGAATTTTGAACAAATGACATAGTTGAAAGACATGATCCCTTCATCATCAACAATTCTGAACGGCCTATTGTCCTTAATACACATTCGAGCAAGCGAGATTCTACATTTATCTTGATCAAAAGAATGAAGAACAAGCTCATCACCCGTATTTTCCCCATTCACAGCTGGTTTATAACCCAAAATTGATGATTGTTTTTTAAATCAATCTCAACTTTTCTACACTCGCTTATTAACCGGATAAGGAAGCATACTGCAGCATGGCCGTGTTTTCAGGGTTTGATTTGTTATGTTACGCATCTGGTATTAGAGAAATTGGATCAAGAGATGGAGTCCCCGACGATGCAAGATCCGAGTATTTGCACACACTATCTTTGGAATACTCATGGGTTCCCATGCGCGTGCAAAATTGTACAGAAAAGGGAAGATAATGACACGTTCGTCATTTCAGACTTGCATCCATTCTGGAGTACCATGGCAGTTGAGCCTTCGGAGCTACCTGAGTATCAAATAAACCGCGAGGAGATTGTGGATAGACAGATTGATGACCTGAATTGCAATTTGAAGAAGATGAATTACACGAGTAAGATAAATATCGTGGCCTCATTGCGTGGCATCGTTTATTCGTCTACGTCGCATATGTCCGAGCCATCATTTGTTAAGACCAAAGGACGACCAAAGAATAACTCGACAAAGAGAGACCCTTCCGGATGGCATTATCATATTGATGCGGAGACAATTAAGTCGTCTTGTGGTTCCAAGGGTCGCTAAACCTCATATGGTGCAAAAATTCCTAAAGCAAAGGTTGAGAGAAGCACTGATGGAACGCCTCAATCGAAGATGAAAGGTCGTGGTTCTCGTATTCCCACACAAGAATTTGCTGCCCCTACAATACCTGCACATGAAGGAATCGACTTTTATTCTTTCGTGCCCAGATTTATGGTCCGTCTTATTCAAGATTATGTTAACGTGATGGCGGATGGCAGCTGTAGGTACCGGTGCGTTGCTCAAGCCGTGTACGGGGATCAAGAAAGATGGTCGCAAATGAGAGGGGAGTTGCTTATTGAGTTATACGAGCATGCTAATGTGTACACGACGATGTTTGGCAGTACCAGATACGTTGCGGTCATACGCAAGTGTGACTGGACCTCAAGGCCTTGTCCACAAGCTTATTGGATGGACATGAATGAAATGGGATTGGCCGTTGCTACTAGATATAGTGCATTAGTGGTACTTTTGACTCAAGTAGGGAGTATGACTTACCTTCCTATGTTTGACAGTGGTCACTTATCATGTATGATTCTTGTGACATTGCACAACAATCATTTCATGTTTGTTAATTTGGTCGCGAATAGTCCTCTACCATCAATCCATCCGGCATGGGTACACCATAGAGCTAAAAACCTGAGGCACTTACTCAAAATGTACAAACCCCTAATACTCTTGTACGAACAACTAAAGTCTGGTCGGTAGTTCAATTTGTAGTTGTATTTGAATTCTAGTTCAATTTGTATTTGTATTTGAATTTTGGATCAATTTGTAGTTGTATCTGAAATCTAGTTCAATTTGTATTTGTATTTGAATTTTTAAGTCAATTTGAGTGTCTGAAATATATTGGTTAAATTAAAAAAACAAATCAATTAGTTATTTCGTACTGAATTCCACGAAATTGTACATTATATTTCGTGGAACAATCTACAAACTATAAGGTATAATTTCGTGGAAAAATCCACGAAATATAATGTACAATTTCGTGGTTTTTGTCACGAAATAGGTGATTTTTTTCAATCCAACAGTTTCGTCCTTCGTGTTCTAGAACAATAAACACTTATATTTCGTATAAAAATACACGAAATTATTGAGTGGGTTTCGTGATATAATACACGAAATAGCGGGCGGATTTTTTTTTTTTTTTTAAGAACGTTACAAATGAAATAAATAGCACTGCAAGACAGTAAAAATTGCACTATAAACTACGTTTCAGTTAATTAAAAGATATGTTGAATTTATCTTAAAAAGGGAAAAATAATTTGAACCTCACTTGATAAGACAATGCATATGAGGGGTTTGTGAAATAATCTCATATTTGTAATTAGGTTTGGTACGAGGCCCCTACCGCCCCACGTATTAAAAGTAAATTTGTTGGTTAATGACTTAATTCTGCATTTTCCAAAATAAAAGCTCAAAAAGATAAAATTAATTAATGGGGGAAATTTTGAAGACAGAGTAAAGTGATGCAACAAATTCAGCAGAATTATTAACACATTCATTCATTCTCTCCCAATTTCACACAAACACAATAATAATAATAATGCCTCTGAACTCAGCCTCCACTTACGGCCCCATCTCCGCCGCAAAGCCGCCGCTAGTATCCCGCGCTCGTTCCCTGTACGCCGCCCGCCGTCCATGGCGAGTGTTCCTCGACATCTCCGCCATCTCAATCCCTTTCAGCTACGCCGACGCCATGTCCAGAATCCGCCTCAACGCCAACCATTTCCGCGTCAATTACGCCCTAATTATCCTCATCGTCCTCTTCTTCAGCCTCGTCTACCACCCAATCTCCATGATCGTCTACTCGGTTTCCTTCATCGCCTGGCTCTCGCTCTACTTCTGCCGCGAAGATCCGCTTCTGATTTTCGGCAGAGTCGTTGACGATCGCGTCGTTTTGGTGGCGTTGGGCTTGGTTACCGTGGTCGCGCTGGTGTTTACGCACGTGGGGATAAATGTTCTCGTGGCTCTGATTGTTGGTGTGTTTTTGGTTGGCGTACACGCCGCGTTTAGGGGTACGGAGGATTTGTTCTTGGATGAGAGTGATGCCGCCCAAGGCGGATTGCTCTCCGTTGTCCGTTGAAAAAAAAATTAGGGCTTTTTCTGAATTGAGTTTGAATCTGGGGAATTAGGGTTTTTAGTTTCATTGATTGGGAATTTTTGTTGTGCCGTGTGAATTTGAAGTGAAAGATTCGACATTTTTTTGGAGATTTACGAAAAGTCGGTAACTTGACATTGTAGTTGTATTGCGGGTTTGAACGTAGACATAAGCTTTTTGTGGGAGAGGATGGAACAAAAATGGCTGATCACAGTTTTGATTGGTGAGAGTTCGAAATGTTTATCGGGATCTTGTAATAACCGTATGGGAAAATTGGGTTCAAACTCAATTGCAGTTTCTTTTGTGAAGATTAGAAAAAGTTGTGATGGAATGCTTGCAGTTGCACTAGTCTAACTTGGGAGGTGAGTTATTGTTTTCCTCCGACGTATGAATCACCGTGTTATGAAATAGGGCATGTCGTTTTGTGTTCTAAGATTGTCTCAATGCTTCTTGGTTAAAAATTGAAGCCAATTTTCGTTGACATCTCTAGATGTTATGGAATTCGTTTGCCAGTTTGTTATTTCTTTGGTTTGGTTTTATAGTGATATTTTGCTTGTTCTGAACTATGATCTATTCTTTTGCTGCGACTGATTAACCAATGTTTGGTGCAAATTTGGTCTCTCTTTTTTTTTTCTTGAATTGCTCAGACCTCAGTATAGTCGATCAGAAAAAAAAAAGAAAAAAAACAAAAAAGTGGGAGAAATCATAAACTTGTGCAACTCAAACGTCATTTGTTACATTGGCTGCAGAAAGAATCTTTTTAGTATATGATGATTGTTCAATCCACAAGTTGCACATGTTAGCAGCAATAGAGAAAAATGTCTGTAGGGATGCACTTACGAAAATAAGATAACTAGGATGCATGAAGATTATTCAATTAGCTCAATTTGTGAGCAGAGTAGATGCAAGAAAGTTGTTAGAGCAGATTAAATAAATAAAAACATTTATGTTTCTTTTTCAATGATAATCCTCTGTTTATGTATATCACTGTACAGTGATCAACAATACTCTTGTGTATAGTTTAAGATTTGATCAGGTGCGTTTGATGACCTAATAAACAAGCTTCGTCGTTCTTGATCGACTGTTCATACTTAACAGCGTTATCTGATGTAGAGTTAACTACTTACGCATGTGTTCATTCAATATGTGCAGGCAGAGTTGCTCGTCTAATGAACTTAGTTTTACAGTTGACAATGGTTTATGTGAAGTTTTACTAAACTTTCGTATGCAGCCAAAAACCAATTAAATTTGGCTTACATGTTACTGGTTGCGGGACACAGTGCATACTGTTTGACAAGCCAAACCATTCGATTGAACGTTAAAACCAAACCCAGACAAACTTCAAGCTTTTGAAAATCATAGAAAACAAGCACAGATGTTATATTTTTTCTATTCGCCGGACCTAATAACCCTTAATGTTTTTAAATAAAAATATAATAAAGTCATCCGACATAAAACATAAGCCCAGTAAAGAATGACTAGAGTCTGAAACTAACACGTCACTAAACAAACAAAACTGAGATCTTAATCAAGATTTCGGCTGCTGCTTTGAAGCGTGAAATTTTCTTCCAGCGTCAACAGCTTCCTTGAAAGCAGTTACAAGCTCCATGTTATCGGGGTTAAGCGTTACGCCCTCGTAGAATGCATTCGCTGCATCTTCGTACCTCTGCAATAATTCAACTTTAATAATAACTCTAAAAAACAAATATACATCCACACACACACACGAAAAAAAAATTATATAATACAGACCTCTAGTAGACGAAGGGCAGCACCCTCACGATAGTAAGCTTTGGGCCAATCGGGCTTAAGAGCTTTACATGCTTTGGCATCAGCTAAAGCATGTTCAGCTTGTCCCAAACGATACCAGCTCAGACTTCTATTCGATAGCAATGTACCATCACTCGGGTCGAAATCTATTGCCTGCATATTATATTCACCTTAAACAACTTAACTATAAATCCAAATGAAATGACAGACAGTTCGAATGAGTTAGCCAATCGAGCAGAAGATAAGAGTTTTGGTGCAAACCTAAGTTTTGGTAATAGGATCTGTTGAGGTTTAAATTTGACTAGTAATCTAGCAAGAGGCTACAAGTCACATGAACTTTCTAAAAAAACAGGGTAAATTAAGAAAACCCCGTGAACGTTGGCAAATTTACGAAAAACACCCCACCTATCCGTAAGCACCAAAACCCCCCGACGTTTGTTTATGTCTTACACCGACCCCCTTAAGGTGTAATTTTTCACGGAATCTTCTTTATTCCAGTTAATATCTCCCAAAAAATGTCAATTCTACCCTCTGCAAACGTGGCATTTCTTTATGCTACTTTTTAAAGACAAAAATCACCCTCAGATAGGTAATGATGTACTAAAAATTGTGAAGGTGTTATTTAAGACCAAGTAAAGATTCCGTGTAAAGGATCCCAAGGGTAATTTTTTCCTTTAAAAAGTAGCATAAAGAAATGCTACGTCTTTAGGCGTAGAATCGGCATTTCTTGGGAAATGCTACTTGGGATAAAAAGAGTTTGGTAATCACGGATAGGTGGGGGGGGGGGCATTTTTTGTAATTTAGCCCAAGTTCAGGGGGGTTTCGTAATTTACACAAAAAGATATTCAATTATAGGTTGAGATAAGTGGTTCTTGGCTTATTGTTTGCTCTGATTATCCTCATAAAAAAAAAAAAAAAAAAAAAAAACAAAACAAATTATGCATTTTGCTTTTTTGGACATTTTTCTCGCTATCATGTTATAATCGGCAGAGAACAATTAAGATTAACTTTTCAAGAGGCTGTTTGTCTCGACTTATTTACAATTTCTGCACTAGCTACAATTTTAACAACCTAAAACATGCATCACTCATTTCAACAACAATATCATTTTTATCTTTTCCAAACATGTAACCATCAATTTCAAATCAACCATCTACTTAGTAAAATTAGGACCCAAATCATTTCCAGAATACGTAATAAAATAAGTAATAATTTGCACTCCGACATAAATTTGACCAACAAAATGTGAACCTGTGTATAAGCATCAACTGCAGTCATATAATCTTTCCTCCTAAAAGCATCGTCAGCCCTGGCCTTTGCTTCAGCAGCTTTCTTCTTCGCTTCGGCGGACACCTAAACATTGAAAATTATATTAATAAAATCCAAACGAGAACAGATTTCAGATTATCGTTGCCGTTTCCAACAACAGAAAATAAATTTTGTAGTTTTGCAAGATTCAATGCGAATAGTTTGTTGACAACTTGCTCGGGAATAAAAACTATGCCAATAAAAACAGAGTTAAAATGCAAATAGAATTGTAATATTTCAATAACAGTTAAAACAAAGAGGAAAAACACGTTCAACGGTAGAGGCAAGTATAATTCAAGAAAGACCTGCGGTATATCTTGCTTGGGTGGTGCAATATCCTTCACTTTGTTAGATTCCTCCAATCCTTCATTTTTACCCTGCAATTCATTTACATAGAAATCATATAACATCTAATGTGTAAAAAAAAGACGAAAGCATCCATTATAAGGCCACTTTTAGTAAACTGTAATCATCCATCATAAGACTTCAACTTGTTTCAGAATATCAACACCTCAAAAAATATCAATCCTTTCTCGATTATCAATTGTAATCACACAATGTGAAAAGAGTGATGAAGAAGGTACCTCTATTATCCCTGTTTCACGTTGCATGTGTTGAAGAATTCCATCAACACTCCATTCAGGTACTGAAGAAAGTGGCAATGTTACAGGGTGAAGAATTTCAACAGCCACTCTGTTCCCTCGGGCAGCTGCCACCTGTATCGGCTTCAAGCCATCCTGCAAAGGTATTTCAAAATTTTCAGCAATGATGTAACCATTCAGAACCCCCTCGTTTTCTCCCAATCACACTTGTCACAAAAAAAAAAGGAAAGAAAGTAAGAAACAGGAACATGGTGATATCCTTGTTGAGCAACTCCCAAATAATTCTGAGCATGTAAAATCAACCAAGACTGAAGTGTGTCAATACATGCAAAAATGTCGCTACTAATTTCTAATACCATCAAATAGCGAAAGAATACTAATTGAGACCTTCAGCTAATTCTATTAAATTTTGAGTAAGTCGCTATGAAAATGATATGTTGATAAAGTTAATATCATTCCGTAGTAGAGCACAAATTAACAATATGTGAATGTGGGTTTTTCATTCAATATGTCTTCAGTCGATCCAAAACAAATGTAACATTACATATCAATTAACCGCATTGGGCCTTAGTTCTGATCTGTGCGCTGAAATTTGAAAGCTGATGAGTTGAATCAAGAAATCGAAGAATGACGGTGTTATTCTTTGAGTGATCTTGTAAAGGTAAATATAATTAGAGACGAGATATTTGTATCAACTTCATTTGAGCCTCAAATGGAAAAGGACAATTGGCATGTAAAATTGTGCCAGCTTTACCTCATCGGCAGCATTAGGATCGCCTCCAGCTTGTAATAAGCAGCTTATAATTTCTGGGTTACCGCCATCAGCTGCAATGTGCAAAGGTGTTGCTCCACCTGCAGCAATGTTCACTATTGCACCTGCCTAAATAAAGAACATGACAGCTGTCATACAGGCTTTGATATTCTGGGAATAACCAGTACACAATACAAATTTACGACCAGTTGAGTGAAATAAAAATAAAACAGTAATGTCGATTTATGACCAGAGAGTGCATGCAAAAGCAACAATTTCAGTATTGCTCACTTATGAAACCTTACAACTGCTGCATATTCAGACCGATTATTGCTAAATCACAGTGTAACTGAGTTTAACAGTCCGAAGTGCTGTAACTAAGTTTTTCTTGCCTCAGTCACTGAATATTATGGTGTTCAACTGAAAGCTAGTACACAATTAAATCATCTAAATACAGAATAGTATCCAAAGCACCTCGGAAATAATTTACCTTAATTAACAACTCCAAACACGGCAATGAATTTGCTGCAACAGCTGATAGTAGAGGAGTAATATCATCCTCGGTTTTAATATTTGGCTGCAAAAAAAGCAAACAAAAAATATAAAATCCATAAGTGACCACCAAATCTTCAATTAGATAATAAACATGTTTATTCCGTAAATTTAGTCCAATCAACTCATGGTTGCAATGAGAACGAATTTTTTTTATCGCTGTGATGAATAATAGTCCCTGAAATAACATGGACAAAAATTATGCAGGTTTTTAATAAGAAAAACAATCGGGAATTGATTTTTCATGTTTTAAATGGATGAGGAATATTACATCAATGTTATAACTGGAGAAATGACCGATTCCAGTTTGTCATGTTTTGCTTTCTGTATTTACATAGTAGTGTCAGGAAGTATTGAGAACACGAAATAATTTAATCGCATTTTAAATTCACCCTTATCCGACACAGAGGCTCCTATGCTATAAAGAAACATCATAGAGTGATTATTGCAAAAAAGATACTTGATAGATTTGACTTCGATTAAACCTTTTTCAAGTTTTTAGAGCATTTAACTTACATCGGCTTTATGTTCAAGTAGAACTTCAACGGACTCTTGCTGGGCATGACCAGCGGCCCATATAAGTGGAGTACCGGCGTCACTTTGCAAATCAACGTCTACATCCTTGGTCAGTAAGAATTTTAACAACTCAATATCTCCTGCAAGAAATGATGTAAACCATCAAAATTTTGACTCGAACTGTGGAAAAAGAGAGGGAAAACACAGCTAGTTCCAGAAAATTATTTGGTGAAAATGTTTCGGAGTCAAATTCAGATCATTCAACAATAAGGAAATCAGGATACAGCCTTTTCATAGAAAGGGTTCACGATTTTGTTTAACTTCTAATTGATCTATGTAAGATGTGGCTTCTGTTGTGAAATCGACAAAAAGATAATTCGGAAGCCTGATTTATATCCAGAAGGACTGAAGGAGAACACGTTTGAACAAGGGAAATTACTTTGAGCAAAATTTTATGAAAGAGAATACCAACACTCCAACTGGTTGAGAAAAGGGCACAAATGAAAAGATTGGGTACGATAGCCTAGGGACGAAAACTATCACATAAACAAAATGGACGTCCCTCTGTTGAAGTTCGACATTTCTTATCGACATAGGATATCAAAATCAAAAGTTCTTAAAATGACAGAACTTGATTGAAGTTGGTCTTAGCATACGACTTGTCATTCGTATACTCATAAAGACTGGAAATTTTCTCTACCCATCGAACCGTTCTCTAATTTCTTGTAACAAAAAAAAATTAAACGAGTATATTGACAATAATAGACAACCCTTGTGCAAAATAACAAAGATAAATGATCATAATTTTTTTCATTGTCACAAAAGTTAAAATTTGCACATATCTAAACATTCTTGCCGACAAAGTTTGTTTTACTAATGCTCTTGAAAAGAAGTAGCACTCCTTGTTTATGCCTTCATGAAACACTTCACTCGAACTTATAGAAGAAAATTCGAAAGACAACCATACTACAGGCAAGACCATATATATCTAAACATCGTTAACGCAAATACAAAAACATCAAACAAAAATATACCCAATCCTGCAGCATGATGCAGAGCAGTGGTCCCTAATTCACTCGGTATAGAAGGATCAGCGCCACGATCCAAAAGATATTTCGCAGTGTCGGAATGCCCTTGCCTCGTTGCGTGAAGAAGAGGAGTCTCTCCTAAATACAAACAAAATAAAACAATTTCAAATGTGAAGCATCAAATATAAAATCACTGATTCTTTCATCGAATTTTTCGTAATTTTGCGTACCATCGTCGTCCTTGGTATTAGCATCCATCTTCAAATCTTCAAGCAAGTACTTGCAAACATCAATCTGACCCTCCCTCGCAGCAAAATGCAGAGCCCCTCTCTTGTTAGCATCCTTCACATCTGCTACAGTTTGTGCTAACCCCTTTCCATCATCAAGTTGATGTGCTAATTCTAATTTTTTTTTTTGGGTACATCAATAGAAAAAAAAATTGAAATTACAAATTGAAGCGGAAAAAACAATTAAAACTGTCAAAATCGTCCAAATTGGTACCGATTGAAAAATAAAGGTGCTCACTTTTAAGGAGGTCCAGATTTCCAGTCCGGGCTGCATTCAAGTAACGCTGAACTTTTTCCCTAACTGCAGCCAATTAAAATGCATCAGAACAAATTCAATTGGAAAAAAATTCAATCGGCTTAGTTTCATGATTTTTAGTCCATGTTTTCAATTTCAATTTGAAAAAAATCAGAAGAAATAAAGAAGAAGAAAAAATACCTGCAAGAGCATCAGAGGCATCAGCAGCCATGGATATCTTCTACCGGAAGAGGAGAGAGAAAGAAGAGAGAGAAAGAAGACTCTTATTCTCTTAGTTGTGGGTTTTGCGGAGTTGTTCTAAAGGCAGGCGGGTGTTTGCAGGGTTTTTGTACTTCCAGAGAATTCGCGTTCTGCCGAATATTACTTTCAAGCCCTTATGTTTTAAAACCAGTGCAAAGATGGTCCTGGGGTTTTTAATTGGTTTTTGTTTTACTTTTTTCTTTTGGTTGAATACAATTTTCACCCCTTAAGTATGAGGATTATAACACTCATGACTTAACCCCCTCATGTATTATTTTTTTTATTTTTTTATTTTTTGAGTAAATTCGAGTTCATGGGAAGTAGGGGAGGCGGCACTCGAACCCTAGACTTTTACTCTACTGGTAAGCTCGGTACGAACTCTCCTAATTAGGGTTGGACCATAGTAGTTAAACTCGCGAGATACCGCGATATATCTCGCGAGACGGTACGGTCTCAATCAAAATAATACAACTCATACTCTGTATCGGCTACGCATAAATACCGGTAAATATCGCGAAATATCGTGTCGTATAGCCATATCACAGTACGATACGATATTTACGATATTAGTAAAAATAATAAAAATTTATAAAAACAAAATGAAAAAAAAAAAGAAGGGGAAGAAGGAAACGAGATATTCAAAAAATCAGGGCTTGAAAAATAGATTTCAACATAACTCTCTTCATATTCAGAGCCTAATTCATCTTTCTCTCTTCAATTTCTCCAAAAAATCTAACAATATCGCAACCCTAACTCAATTTCTATAGATTCTTGCAATTTGTTTGCAATTCAAGACCGATTCAAGTGCAAATTCGACTGGATTTTGTGCATTTTCAGTATTTTTTAAATATACTATTATTCAATATTATTTAATATTTTTCGTATATATATTAGGTCCAACAAATTTAAACGCCAAGTTTGAGATTGATAAGAGGAAAAAATGAAAGACCAAAGTAGTTCATGAAGTTGAAGAGATTGATGAACATGAGGACGAAGACAATTGTTTGAAATTGGTGGATGACGAAGATTTAAGGGACATTGACCTTGAAGATGATAAGTGACACAACAGTTTTTTTTAGAAATTAGATATTCGGATTTGAACTTTGTTTATGTTATTTTATGAACAATTATGAGTTTTGTCCTATTTTATAATGCAATGTTGAAATTTGAATTTATATATATATATTTAAAAATGAGTAGCTTGGCTTTAAAATATTATTTTTTACATTTTTATAGCATTTTTATTATGTAGATAGAATTTTTATTCATTATTTTTAATAGCTGGTCAAATATCTTACGATACGATACGATAAATGATACAATATGATACGGGGAGGAAAACGATACGATGATATTTTCCGATTTGATAACCGGTTGGTTACCCCTCTCATGTATTAAATGTACCACTTTCCCCCGCTCCTAGTAAACTTGACAGTTTTTTCGACCCTACACCCAGTGACAAACACCGAGTAGGTCTTCTGCTGACACGTGTTATGTTCTACTATTTATTATATATTCCTCTACTTTAGTTTTAGAAAAATACAAAAAAATACACGTGTCAGCAGGAGACTCATCCGGTGTTTAATCACCGAATGTAAGGTCGAATGAGCCAAACTTGACTATGAAAAGCTGATTTTGATGACGGGGATTCTTTTGCTGTAAATGATTAGTTGCATTTTTATGTGTATAAATAGTCCACCTCAAAATAAAGTTTAAAAGAACCCTCAAAAATCAAAATCAATCTCAAAATTAACATAGGTTTTGGTCGTGAGTTTGTGATAAGTTGTCAATCAATTGCGTATTTTTTGTTGTACTAGGAAGATGGACGTGCATTGCACGTCTAGATGTTAATTTTTCTATATTTTTTGTAATGCTTGAATTTTTATTGATATTATATATGTAGATATTTTGTGATGATAATTTATCCATTTAAATCAAGCAACTTCATCTAATATTGAAATCTAGAAGTATGATATTTTTGTTCATTATAATCCATGACTCAATTATTATATTATTTTCTTGTGATGTCGATAATTTAATTCGACCATCTGTTTTTCTTGTTTTTTGTCCACATTCTTAAATGCTTCAAGTATTTTTATATCATCATATATAACTTTGGATATCATGTTTTTTTGGTGATACTATTGTTATTTTTGACTTGGACTTCTCTTTCTTTGGATTTGTCCAATCTTAATTATCTCATTCCTTTTTAGAAGAAAAAATAAACAAAATAATGATGTCTTTGTTTCATTTTTTTCCGGTTTATCATTAGATTGCCTCAATGGCTTTCAATTAGTTATTTATCCTAATTTGTTGAAACATTATTATTTGTTGTTTAGAAGAATAGAATTATTTTAGGGGCAATTTGCTATAGGTCCTCCTATAAGAGATTATATGTGTTAAAATCCATCTAATAAACTCTAATTTCCAGCAATTTTTTGTATTTATAATTTGTCAAAAGTACCCCTATCAATATCCCTATTAATATACGGTAAAATATATCTTCAAAATCCAATCCCCTATTTTTCTCCCGATTATACTGCAAATCCGAAAATTATAATTGCAAAAATATGGAAATCGATTTCTTCCCTGTTTCTTCAAAGCGAAAATCTCACCACGAATTTTGAATCCTTCCATAGGTTTTGGGTGTTTGATCGTTTGCAGTTTTACCAGGTCGTTTGCATTTTGTCTTCGTTCGATTTGCTGTTCACTATTTGCATTTGTTTCGTTTGCTGTTTATAAATTACCAGGTCTGAGCATTTTGCCTTTATTCCGTTTGCCTTCGTTCGATTTGCTGTTGCCCATTTGTATCTATGTTGTAAGTGTCTGCTCGTGCTTCATTTGTATTTTGGAGACATCGTTTGCTATTTTGGAGAAAAGTTCAAGGCATTATCGCCATAACACAAAAGGATGTTGAATTGAATCGAATCTAGAGGTACTTTGACACAAGGGGGTAAATGAGGAAAAAAAGCAAAGTTCTAAACCCGGAAGAATCTGCTCTTTATTTGTGTTGTTTGGCGAAAAATGTGGCGACTCCAAATGACCCACACACACCCCTTACCCGGTAAATTTCAGGCATTTCTACAAGCATTAACATTATAAGTCAGTTTATGTTTGTAAAATTTGTATGCATTTTTTTGGTTTGCATTTTGAATTTCTTGTTTGCATGTGAATTTTATGGTTTTATTGTTGCTGGGTTTTCTTGTTATTTGTTTGAAGTCTACAACTTTTTGGCATTTTAGGTAGTCTAGTACTTTTAAGTCCGCAAAATATGTGCAATTTGTTGTTGTTTATGTGGTTAGATTATTATTATTTTTCTTTTAGAATGTTGTAATATTTTGATATTCTGTAAATTGCAAATTGCAGCATGTCAAATGTAAACATCAAATAGTAAAAATTTAAATAAAATGCAATAAATATGAAACCAAACAAAATTGTTTATCAAATACACTGCAGACAACAAAATATAAAAAAAAATTGTTTGCATAATGCAACTTAAATCAGAAATTACAATTGCAATGTAAACTGGAATGTAGAATTGGAATGTAAAATAGTTATTTCGACAATTTAATAAATTTGTAAGAATTTCTTTATTTTGTTTACAATAAATTATTTTCATTTTTTACTTTGTTGCTTGCATTTTTTTATTTTTTTTTTTGCAATTTCTTGTTTGAAGTTTATTGTTTGCAATTGTTGTTCGGCATTTGTTGTTTGCAATTTTTAGTATTTTTTTGGTATCTCCACTTTGTTGTTTGCAGTTTCTTATCATAGGTATTTGTTGTCTGCAGTTTCTTATTTTAAGTTTCTAGTTTTGTAAATGTTTATTTGACATTTGTTGTTTGTCATTTCTACCTTTTCTTCAATTTTTCCTGTTTGTATTTGATGCCTGCAAATTGGTGTTTTGGTTTCAATCCCAATTTGCATTTGGAAACTCTTTGTAATGGTAAAATGTTTTTTTGCATTTTGGTGTTCTTGCTACTAATTTGTAAATAACTTATTTTGTCAATTTTACTGGTTGTTTGCATGCTAGATATTGCAACATTTTACTTGTGTCAAATATGGCTGCATTTTATTGTTGTTTGATAATGTGCCTGCATTTGATTGATTGTTTATATTTGCAACTATTATAATGTTGTTTTGTATCTGAACCTCATAATTTTTTTTTGTTTTTTTTCGTTTAGTGCCACGAAATATTGATCAAGTTTTTGGTTTTTTTTTTTGTTAGTGTCATAGACACGGTGAAGAACCACGAGAGCGCGGGTGATGAACAAAAGTTGACATTTGAGTGAATGCAAGTTTTGATTCTGCTACCCATTCACCATACTACAATCCTAATTCAGTGGATTGCGGGTTATTTTTCATGTTTAGAGCACGCCAGTTTTACTTGCAACAACTGGTAGTGCAAATTTTCATGGATAGTAAAATTAGTGACCTAAACTCTGAATTGATTTTATTCATTAGTTTTTGAATGATGAGCACGTCAAGTTTGATTAGAACATATTACGTACATTGAATTGTGCCTTGTACTACTACTTTATTTATAAAAGTGTTTGATGTTTCACATCCACCTTGCAAATTCCAAATTTAAACTGCAAATGAAAAAAATGTATGTGTTGCTATTGCATTTTGCATATTATTATTTTCAAACTAAAGAAATCACAAATTTATGTTTGCTACTTTTATGTTAGCATTATTTAGGATGCCATTTGCTATCTGCTATCTACTAATCAAATGATTAGTAGTGATACTGAATGAAAATAGAAATTAAACAACATTCTTAAATATTCAAAATAAATTTGCCTAAAATGAGTAGGGAGAGTGGAAAAAAAATATAAGTAAAATCAAAGAAAGTGAGAGAAATAATGTGTGAGGTAGATGAGAGAGGTATAGAAACGTGTGACATGAGATGAGAGAGAGACGTGTGAGAGAGGAGAGAGAAATAGAGGAGAGAGAAATTGATAAAGAGAGTGATATGTGGGATTTGTTGTCATTTTCTATAATTCACTATTTTTAAAAAACGTGTAGTATGTGGGTATTTATGTCTATTTACTTTTAATTTTATTTAATTAATAAGGTAAAAGGACCTATGCCTATATTCATCTTGTTCGTAGGACCTCTACCTATATAAGTCCAAAATTAGGGGTGTCTAGCCAATTTCCCCATTATTTTAAGCATATAGTTTTTTAGTACTATCATTTATTTTTCTTCCTATGATAAATTATATTAGTAATTGAATTATTTTATTTATGTTAAAGTTAATGCTTCATGAAACAGTATTTACGTGCACGCATTTATCCTAATTTGTTGAAACATTATTATTTGTAGTTTAGAAGAATAGAATTATTTTAAGCATATAGTTTTTTAGTGCTATCATTTATTTTTCCTTCTATGATAATTAATTATATTAGTAACTGAATTATTTTATTTATGTTAAAGTTAATGATTCATGAAACAGTATTTACCTACACCCATTTGTAAAATTATTTTTATTTTAATGAAATTAACAATAATTCAACATTTACTATCAATTTAAGATATTTACTAATTGAACATACAATATAAATATTTGTTTTTCCTCAACAATGTTTTACTTGCACTTTTTCAAATAATATATATATATATATATATATATATATATAAAGATTGGGCCTATTAAATAATATCAAGATTAAATGTATGGGTCGAAACAGATTTATTGGGCCCACCGACCCAATACACGTCAAAGATAGAAGCTCGCGGTTAACGAGCTCGTGAACCCATCCAAACATGCTAGCGACAAATCAACGAGCAAGGTGGCGAGCTGAACGAGAGTCATTAAAAGCAGAAAACTCGGAGATATTATTCTTAGATAGATAAGGAAAGCATGTAAATTAGTATCACTAATGGATAATGTAAATCTCAACCTAATTATGGCGAGTTAAACTAGGAAACAATTAAAGAGATCTTCCTATATAAGGTCTTGTACCAAGTCTGATGAAAAGGCACGATTTGACATCAATAAAAATACTTTATGCTCTCTTCCAAGCTCTCTCTCATATCCATTCTTTCCGTTCATCAATTCACCATCGCCGGTCCAAGATCCGGCATCCGGTGTGTTTCCGACGGTCATAAAGGAGTAGGGTTTGGAGTGAGGTATATATATATATATATATATATATATATATATATATATATATATATATATATATATATATATATATACATTTACTTAGCTATATTTATTTAACTTTTTTTTAATATTCGTCCGTGCAGAGCACGAGGCAAAGTACAAGTATTCCCTAAAATACCAATTTTATCCTCAGAGTTAACTGTAATAATATTATTTTATAAGGGGGCAATTGTGATATATTTTGTTGGACTATAATAAGATTGTTTTGTCCGAGACGTTATGCATGAGGAGTTTTATTGTATTCTTTATCATCAGAATGATTTGCGCAGGTACTTTTCAAACTTGCAGATACTTTTTTACCTTTCTTTTAAAATCGAAAGGTAAAAACTCTCTCAAGCTTTTGGAGTTCTTTCTCAAATCCCAACTCTAGACGACATCAGATTAGAGGTCATTTTTACGTTTTTATGATTGTTTCGTTATGTAGATTATGATTATGAAAAAAAGTGTCTAGTAGAGTTCGTGTGATTCTAATCTAGCATAGGGGACTTAGTCGTGTAGACCCACAAGAGCACATGAGTATTTGTTTTTCTTTTAATTTAAATTGAATAATAGCGTATTATTTGATTAAAAAAAAGTTTAAAAAAATGTGAGCTCATGTGTTTGTAGGCGAACAAGCGGACTGAGTTCGCGTAAAACCACGGGAACTCGATTCAACGAGTTCGCCTGGAAACACACAAGCTCATATTTTTTAATTTTTAATTTTTTTTTTCTGAATTTCGGGTGCTCGTGTGATAACACGCAAGCAGGTTCACTATGCTCGCGTGCCTACACATGAACACAATACATCTGCTTGCGTGTTTTCACACGAGCACTTGAATTATTTTTTTTAAATACTTATCAGTTTTTATGTTAAATTATGGATGTCACGAGGTAGAGGAAAAAGTTTAATGCGTCAAGTTGCGGGAAAAGGTAAGAATTTGATGAAAGCTTTGGTTGGGAAGTCGAACAATCCGGACGATCTGGATCGCATTCGAGATCGGGGAGTTCTTGCATAAGACCGTAGAAGGAAAGCTAGAGAAGAAGCAAGAGCGATAGAATATTGTCTGCCTTCGTGGAAAGACTGACGTCTAATCTCATTACCATGACTAACGGTCGTGTTCATCGCCCACTCAACTAGTGCATCTTTACTATCAAATGCAGTCAAAATTCTGAAAATTGACTGAAATCATGTACCTTGAATGTTTCCGTATCTTCATCAACGTTTATTTAATTTTACTTCATGTTTTCACATAAATATAGTTAGCAAAATATTAAAGTAAAAAAAAAAAAAACAGAGTTCGCGCAAATCTACACGATAACCTTGTCAGGGCTAGTGTAAATTCACACAACATGTGACAAAAGTGCTCGTCTGAATTCACATGAAATAAAATAAAATAAAATAAAATAAAATAAAACTTCATCTGTTCGTGTAGTTTTGCACGAACACATGGCGTGGCGTGTGTTCGTGTAGAACCACAAGAACTCAAAAAAAAAATTATGTGTTCATGTCATATTACACGAATACGGGGCATGTGGTCGTGCAAAATCACACGAACACATGAATTTTTGAGAAAAAAACGAAAAATGTTACCTCCGGGTCTATATTCGTTGGATTTATTTCAGACATTGTTGAATATCTGATTTTTTTTTTACTTGAATGTTGAGATTTGGATTTTGTAAAAGTTTATAGAGTTTGGTGAAAATTTTGTAAAATGGTAAAACAAAATATTTGCACGCCAAAAGAAGACCTGAGTATCATTTAAGGGCATTAATAATCTTCATCTTTTGGGTGTTTGAGCGTATTTCAAATGTAATATAAATACTACATGATAATTTTTATTTTCATTCACTACACCTCCCTTCATCATTTATCTCTTTTGTTTCTATGACTTCCCCTAGTAGCTCTTCTTAAATCACAAGGTTGAAATTAGGAGTGGAAGCGTTTTTGGCAACAAAATATCAATATCTTCGGAAACCCGATAGTTTGGATTTTGCGAGGGGACTCGCGGCTGAAAACCGTCGTGATGTCACAAATTCCTTCAATAATTTTGGCGTCTAACCCCCGCCCGGCGATAAATTGGCCTCCTCGAGGTGCGCCCCGATTTGTACGATTTCAAACCTTAGGAACCGAGCTTACACCATCTTCAAAAAATCTTGAAATTCCGTCAACTCCTCCGAAGCTTTGAAATTTTTGCTTCCTAAAACTGTAGGACGCAATGGCAACACCGCCTTGCGGGATTCTTGCGGCCAACTTCTAAATTTTCGGCTACTTTGGGCCTCTAGCAAAAAATAATTAACATCTTCGGGCAACTATTTCTAAGTTACTCCGGACAGACCCACAAGCCCGTGACCCAATCTAGGAGTGGGGTGCTTAATTATGTGTACAATTGGAGTTAGACCCAAGATGCCCAAAATTGGCCCATATAGAGAAAAAAAAACTCCAATTAGCACTCTTAATTACAATCATATTGTTCCACATTGGATTTTTAACAAGAAAACCACATCAAACTCCACATATAAATATATGTTTCATTCACATAACAAGGTACGCACTACTTTAGCAATTAATTAATATTATTTGCGTATATTGTCATAGTTTTCTGAGTTGAGTGTCGGAGGACAGTCGTCGGGCCAACCCGGACGTGTACCCTAGTGTTTTTCGACTGTTTTGTAGGATAACGTACAGACTCTACTCTTGCGGGGTTCAAATACTCCTTGGTCGCCTAATCGATATTTGAACAACAACGAGTGGACCCATCCCTTCGACACGTGACAGTAATCTTCGACATTCTCTTCCATTGCAGGCTCAAAGATTCTTGAGTTGCTCAATCGACATTTGAGCAGTATGAATGACCAATATCATGAGATATTTGAAGCAATTGGAACCCTGAAAATGAAGTAATATAAATTGAGTAAGAAAGCCACATTGTTATTCAAAGGAATAGAGAACCACACCGATTGGTCGGATTCTTCTACACATGCCTTCCAATCACGGTACCTATAGCAAGGAAATCAAGATTATAATTCTTCAACCGCCCCTACCTCAACCATTCGCTACATCAATCAACTGGGTCGAGCCACAACCTGTTACCTATAATTTTTGTACTAACTTGTATGGACTTTTACTGCAATGTCTGAAACATTTCGGGTTGAAATAAACATTTTTCGAATTTGGTGCATTAAACATAAGAGTTTAGAAAGTTGAGGGGCTAAAATGTAAATTTTGGAAAATTGGAATGTACAAACATCAATAAGGGTATTATATTAATTAATAAAGATAATTATTATGTTCTTAAAAAGATAGCAAATATAATATTTCCCTCCCTATATCTAGAATCTACTCTTTGCTAATAACTACTCCCTTTCAACCTCACCAATATAAATAGATACTTGGAAAACTTGAATACCATGTTTTGATTAACACATTCTCAGTTTTTTCTCCAATAACTGGTCGTGTTGAAGGATCGATCTTGTGAATAAAAAATTATCATGGCGGGTATTTGAGGTTGAATAAGAGTAAAAGTATTTCTCAAAGGTTTTTCTTTTACTAAAAGAAAAGGGCTTTACGTAATGACAAATTTGCCCTTCATAAACCCAGATTTTATGAAAAAAGTGACTATTGGGTTATGTGCAACTAATTTAAAGTTTTGAAGGACGATGTTTCTCTTTTTTTCAAGGTTGTAAAAAGCGGTAATCGGGTTCGAGGCGGTCATACCTCAGGGGGTGTTTGTAATTTACCCAAAGTTTAATAATAATAAGATCATAATACATAAATATCCTTATAAAATATATATAAAAAGACATTTTTTTTGAATTTACATACATTATTGGCATATATCATTAGTTCTTTACAATAATAATTAACATAAACAAAATAAAGCATAAACTCATATTTTTTTTATAAAAATCCCAACTTTTATTTTTATTTATAAAAAAAAAAAAAAATAAAAAAAAAATTGATTTTGACCCATTTTTTGCCGATTTTCGCCACCAAAGTTTGACCCGCCTTAAAGTTTTGACCGCCTCGGACTGCCACAAACCGCAAAAAACCGATTTTTAAAACTTTTACACTAAAATCGTAAAAGTTTTGGACCGCCTCCGCCTCGGCCGATTTTTAGAACACTGTTTTTTTTTTTTTTTTTATAATTATAAGGGGTTAAGTGCGAAAGTAGAAGTTTTGCAGGGGGTGATGTACTATTTTCCCTTGTATATAAATATAATGTAAGATATATCCTTCTGCACCTAAACCCAAACCTAAACGACACAGCCTGTCTAGGTATCCATCCGCCGCTGGCAAAATTCTTCATCTTCACAGGTGCGCGTGCGTCTCCGATTCCCTTTCTCTGCCCCGCTAGTTGCAAATTTTGTTCGATATTTATATTTTATTTTGTTTTGGAATTTTCAATGGAAATAATTAATTTGTGGTTTGTTTTGTTATATCTTGAGTTTTTTCTTTGATTTCTTGTTGTTTCACTTATACTTAATGTATTTGATTACTTGTTAATCTATTGGTGTTTGCTATTATATTGTCTCTATAAATTATATTATTACAAGATGATGCTTTTCTTCACTACTCCATAGACTATCAAAGGTTTGAGAAAAATCGTATTTTTCATTAATAAATCAAGTTGAAATTCTTTTTAGTAATTTTGCAGTATATATGTTTACACGATAAGAGCATATGTATATATAATATATTGATTGTTTGAAGAAATAGGTGCATGCAATGGTACCGATATTAGAGCGGCAATGCGGACACTGTGGGCAGATTTCCGCGTTAGAGAGGAGTTGTGATGGCCGCTTCTACTGTGATTTCTGCTGCGTGCAATTTGATGATTTATTTGTATATGATTGGTTTGATGTTGGGAACTTAAGATCTTCATACTGTATTAGTTCTTCTGACTCTGAACGATCTGAACGAGTACGTGATTATTGTGATGTTGATGATGATGATGATGATGATGATGACGACGATGATGTTTTTTCTGATGAACAACTAATAAGTGATTTAGATGATGATGATGATGATGATCATAATGTTGTTTCAGATGTTACACCACCTTCTGATGAACAATTATTAAGTGATTTAGATGGTAATAATATTAATTCAGATGTCTTGGGTGATGGAGTTGTACCTACTGAACTATCAATTACTGATTTTGGCTCTTCCGAGAAGAATGTCAGCGTCCAGCCGCGAAGTAATCGAGCTAGTGCCGAACCAGTCGAGCTAGTGAAGAATCGTGATGAAATCATTGAGTGCCAAGACAAGGACGAAGAACAAGACTAGGAAGAAGAATCCGATTTCAGCCCTGTCTAGTGAAATACTTTATTGTTTTCCTATTTTATTTACAAATAATCTGTTACTTTTTTATATAAGTCTCGGATTTGGACGACTATGACTAGAGGGGGAAAATTGCATTTTTCGTCATATACTTTACCCACTTTTTTCAAAACTGTCTCTAAACATTTTGGAGTTACAATAGTAGTCCTTAATCATGCCATTTTTTGACAGAATTGGTCCGCCGTTAATTTTTGCAGTTAAGTTGGATGGAAAACGGCATGTCCCTCTCACATGCCTTCAATTTACAACACTACATGAAAATGGACTTTCAACAACACGCATTGCGTCTTGTTAAAACATATTTTTATAATTATTATTTTTAATTAAAATTTAATATAAAATCGAAATCACGTAAATTCCAAAAAAATCTACTTGTTTCGGAAATATTGTTTAAGAAGTCAAAATAAGTTTAAAAATTTAAAATATTGTTCCAAAATCGGCATTTTTGGAATTCAATTTAAATATAATGTTTCAAACCAAAATAAGAACCCAATAGGAATTGGGGAATTAGAAATCTCCATTCCAATTTTCACCACTAGTCAATTCCAAAAATCCCAATTGCGAGACAATATGTCGAGTTTTAAATCATTCAATATGGGTGAAAATTGGAAAGGCGTATGCTGCCTTGGTTGATCGAATTTTTATTTTATTTTAAAATAATACAAAAACTCCGATTTTAAAACACAATATTATTTTTTAGACAGTATTATGATTTTTTAAACAATATTTCTGAATTTATTTTGAAAAAACATATCGAGTTTTAGATTATTAAATTGGGTGAAAATTGGAACGGAGTATTCTTACTCCGCCTATTCCGATCAGATTTTATTTTATTTAAAACAATAATTTTCATTCAGATTCAAGAAATCCCGGTTTTAGAACATTATATTATTATTTTAGACAATACTTCTAAAAACCTTTTGAAATAATTTATCGAGTTTTACATTATTAAATTAGGGTGAAGATTGAAATGGAGGTTTCTTATCCCACCTATTCGGATTGAATTTTTATTTTATTGACACAATGTTTTCAGTTGAAATCCGAAAATCTTGATTTTGAAAGCAATATTTCATTTTTTTAAAACAATGTTTCAATTGTTTAAAGAATATTTCTCAAAATATGTTAAAACAATATATATCGATTTTGTTTTTTTGGAATTTATATAATTTCGAATTTCAATCAAGTTTTAATTATGAAAAATCTATTTTAACAAGACGCAATGTGTGTTGTTAAAAATACATTTTAATGTAGTGTTGTATATTGAAGGCATGTGAGAGGCACATGCCATTTTGCATCAAACTTAACTGCAAAAATAAATGGCGGATCAGTTCTGTCAAAAAATGGCATGATTAAGGACTACTATTGTAACTCCAAAATGTTTAGGGACAGTTTTGAAAAAGTGGGTAAAGTATGAGGACGAAAAATGCAATTTTCCCAGAATTTTCAGAGCCTCGGTGGAGGTGGTGGTTGGGTGCCGGAAACCAAAGTCAGCTTTCGGACAGCCGACGCTTCCATCGTTGATCACCGACATGTCTTCACAAAAGGCTTGATTTGTATGATAAGTAAGTGTACTTGATTGATTATGGATATTTTTGAAAGGTTATTTTATAGAATATTTTTGATCTTATATAGTGTCTTAATTGTTGAAAACTCTTATGTGATTATGTAAAGTAAAACCAAGAACCTTGTATGTGAAGTTGTGATGTTAGGTGGCACTTTTGAAGAAAGATGTTAGTATTAAGCAGTGTTCTAAAAATCGGCCGAGGCGGCCGATTAATCGGTCGCCGAGGCGGAGACGGTCCAAAACCTTTACGATTTTAGTGTAAATGTTAGAAAAATCGGTTTTTTGCCTGTGAGGCGGTTTGAGGCGGTCCGAGGCGGTCTGAGGCGGTCCGAGGCGGTCAAACCTTTAAGGCGGGTCAAACTTCAGTGGCAAAAATCGGCAAAAAATCGGTCAAAAATCGGTTTTCTTTTTTATTTTTTTTATTTTTTATAAATCAAAATAAAAGTTGGGATTTTAATAAAAAAAAAATTTATGCTTTATTTTGTTTATGTTAATTATCATTGTTAAAGAACTAATGATATATGCCAAGAATGTATATAAATTAAAAAAAAATTGCCTTTTTATTTATATTTTATAAGGATATATTTATGTATTATGATCTTATTATTATTAAGCTTTTATTATGTTATTAGAATATATACATGATCGAGATATAACTATGTTTTAATATTTTTTATCTATGTTTTGAGTATTTATAAATAATATCTACAAATATATTATATTAAATTTTAAAAACCGATTTATTTCCGATTTATCACCGATTAATCACCGCTGCACCGATTAATCGTGAGTCGGTGCCTGACCGACTCGGACCCGATAGCGATTTTTACAACCTTGGTATTAAGTGATGAAAGTAGCCGCACCGATTAATCGTGAGTCGGTGCCTGACCGACTCGGACCCGATTACCGATTTTTACAACCTTGGTATTAAGTGATGAAAGTAAAATAATTCCTTATGTAATAATTTCACGGTTTATGACATGGGTGATATTATATATACTATAAATTATAAGATTATATGATCATGTGATTATCCTAGGGTTAAAATTGAAGATTGCAGTTTTTGGTGTTACTACGTGGAATAAAATCTTTACTTATGAAATGAAATAGGAAAGTAAAGGTATTATGTTTTAATGATAAAAATATTTAAATGATACAAATATGTGACTATATGATTATATGATTTTGTGTTTAATGATTTAATTATAGATGTGAAGTATTTTTGGTACTTATATTTGTAATATAGTGATTAAAGTTTACATCAGTATGACTACATGATTATATCATTTGTCTTCAATGAATTGATTAAAATAGATGAAGTATCTTTTGGTATACTTATATTATAGGAGAAATGTAGCTATTGAAATGTATGTAACAACAAAATTCTTATCTGCGATTTAGACAAACAAGAAAAACTTGCACAAAGATAATTTTATTGAATTAAAAATAAATATTGCGGGTTACAAACTCTAATTTAATCCTCTGATTCTTCTCTCAAGAATAATATATGTTGACTTTGAATTTCGGAGTCGGATCGTTGACTTGATCTTCTCCGGATTTGATTTTGAACTTGAATAACGTCTTCCGAGGGTCTTGCTACTTGAATCTCGGATCGAACGCAGAACTTTGACGGGTTTTGACTTGAAGATCTTGGAGTTCTTGATGGATTTGGCCCTTCAATCTTCCTTCGATCTTGATTTGTTGAACTTTGACGGATTTTGACTTGAAGATCTTTGAGTTCTTGATGGATTTGACCCTTCAATCTTCCTTCGATCTTGATTTGTTGAAGAACGCCCTCGATTTGATGAAGAACGCCTTGAATTTGATGAAGATGACTTGAATGTTGTAGAGAGAATTTTCTCCTACGATTTTTATTCTTCTTGAGTTGTGTCTTGAATTGTGTAGGGAGGGTCCCTATTTATAGTGGTAGAATAAGAGTCCTACATGAAGTCTTCTTGATGACGTGGCGCGATTAGATTGGCTCTCTTTAAATTGATATTTATCTCTTATAACTTGGAAGAGAAGAAACAATCATATTGGTCAATAATTAATTGATAATTATCTCCATGACTTATTTTGCAAGATAAATTATAATCTTGGGATTCAATTTAATATAATATAAATTACATTAAATTTACGTGTCTACAATGTACTCTGATATTTATTATATGAAAGAAAAGATGGATAGATCATGTAAGTGTTATGTGATTCATTTTGTGAGTCTAAGATTATATAAAACATACTTTCAATGTTAAAAATGTTTGGAAAGAAATTTGAGAATTACGTGAATAAGTACGGCATTGGAGGGTGGTGGGGTGGGGGGCTGCGGGGGCC
>NW_012194855.1:1229901-1264379 GCF_000504015.1 Erythranthe guttata
GACACTTGGAAGGAAATAGAGTGTGAGTAGGGCGGGGATGGAATTGTCGATGGCTCGGGGGGGGGGGGCGTTGATGGTGACGCGGTGTTGGGCATGAGGATGGCGCTCGTTAGTTTGCAGCGCTCGGGGTTGGAGGTGGGGGTGGCGACGGCAGCGTGGGTGGAATTTGTGGCATTTTTAGCGGCATGGGTGACGTTGGCGTCACAGATCTAGGTTTGGTGGAGGAGATATAAGATATTTAGATTTCATGTCTACAGTTGTCTGTGAGTGTCTATGGGTGTTTGGCGGCTAGGGTTCAAATGAGGAGTTGGGGTTTTGAAAATATGTGATTACGGATTACTATAGTTTTCTACTAATGTATATACGTGACTACGGGCTACTACGGTTTCCTACAAGTTTCTATAGATGACTACGGCCGAAAAAAAATTAAAAAAACCATAATTTTCAATACTATAAAGAAAAAAGGGAAAACAATAAAATAAATAAACATGTTCTACCAAAAAAAATTAATAACAAATTTTTTTTTTTTGAGTAAATTCAAGTCCATAACAAGGGGAAGTAGGGGAGGGGAGGACTCAAACCCTAGACATTTACCCTATTGGTAAGGCTAGTTACCAACTCTCCTAACAATAATGCTAGATGCAAAAATGTAAATGTTAAATGCATAATGAAAAAATGATAGATATAGTTTAAATATTACTTCGTGCAAATTTCATTGTTTGTGTGTGAGGACATTTTTGGAATGAAATTTATAGAGGATGTGAAGCAAATATTTAGTTAGACATGTCATTTAGTTCTAATAAGTTTTCTGACCAGAGACCTATATCTTAAAGTCCCTAATATTTAATTATAGTCAACTAAGTCCCGTTACTTAATAATTGGGAAATTAAAAAATAAAATGAATTTTTTTTTTAGACATTTCAAAGAATTCAAAAGGCATACGGAAGACTTGATTGTATATACTTATAATAGAGAAACGACAATTCCATTGAAAGGTGTACAATCTCCAAAGACTCTGTGAAAATACTTTGGCTCATGAAATTTAGGGGCTTATGAAGGAAACAGTCGAATAACCATGAGGGTTTTTGTACAGAGATTTTTAATGAGACTTATAACAAGAGTGTGCTGATTTTTTGGGATATAATGTGGAACCGAGACAAGGGGTTTCTTGGATAGCCATGATGTTGATGTTTATACTTCTGCAATTGTTGAATATTGTAGATTGGGTTAAGATGAAGTAAATGAGACTTATTAGCAAAGGCAATGGGAAAAAAACCAAGTGTGTGAAAAGAGAGAGAGAGTGAATTTCAAAAAGGCAAGTAAAATCACCCAACCCTAGTTTCAGATGATTTGAAACCTAGGCTTTCTCAATCCATAATTACAAAATCTGAGTGTCTTTATAAATGTACAAGTATGTATTACTCAGGCTCTATTATTTAATGCATAGTAAGCGCCTATTTCCTATTTTTCCTTAAAATAATTGACTATACACGTGCAACGCACGTGCACCTTGCTAGTAATACTAAGAATGTGGAATTCCTTAGGGGTGCCCATGAAAAATTAGATGTTACACCTGATTATTTATATTGAGTGAATTTAAACAGTAGATCCACACATAATTACATATACACACACTCATGTATATGTGTGCTTAGTGAATAGTTATTTAATAAAATCTACGGTTCAAATCCATCCGATATAAATAACCTAGTGTAGCATCCAACTCCCTGGATCGGATGTGCTTTAACGATCACCGAATATGATATGAAGTGGGGACCGTTTGTTAGATAACCATAAAAAGCAAAATTGGAATCACAACCGAAGCCAGGCGTTTAACTCGGGGGTTCATGCCGGTGTTTGCCTTGACAACACGGAAATGAAGCAAAGTTGCTGTCTGAAGATGAATAAAGAAAATACGGACAATTATAGACAAAAGCACAATAGCAATACACGATTTAACATATAGCACATGCTCAAGGGAAGAGGTTTTTTCAACAAGAAATCATCACATTTATCATCCCTTTATTTTATGCAAACATATATATGAACAGAGCTTAAGAATAACTTGTGTCCACAATAGATATGAATGTATGTTTTTCCCAACTCCACCTTCAAAAGCAAGCACCGGCATTATGGAAAACGAAGTGTTAAATAACATGTTTTAGCTATATGGAGAACAGTAATAACCATAACCAAAATACAAAAGGGCGAACACGCATTCTTGACAAAAGAATATAACAGTAAAATGCATCTATACAAACTCCCACCTGTTGATAAAACAATCATAAAAGGTAAGGAAAAACATAGAAGAATGTGTCTATTTGACAGTAGTGTAGTTCTACATACATATTGGGGTAAAAAACGCAACTTAACCAATATAAATCAATATTGGAACAATTCCTATAAGGAAAAAAAAAACATTAAAGTTTAATAAAGCTCCAAAATCTTGACTTTTCAAATACAGAGAATGAAAACGGAATAAACCCCTTGTTTTACAGTGCACAAGTATCAATGTATCCCGAAAAGTTGTTGAAGAACAACAAAGGAGAATTTTAATATAAGTCTAATAAAGAAGACATTTAATATCATACGTACTCATAGTCCAAATCGGACACTTAAAAAATATAAATCCAAAAGATCTGCTCTCCTATACATTTGAGCTTGATGATTCTTCCTTGTCTTGGCACATGATTTCTTCATGATTCTTCCTTGTCTTCTTGGCCCATGATTTCATGATTGCTTCATGATTCTTCCTTGTCTTGGCAATCGATTTCTTTAAGATTTTTCTTTCTCTAGGCACATGATTTAATAGCTCGACTACTGGTTGGGCACTAGCTCGCGTACTTGGCTGTTGGACGCTAGTATTGGACGAGCCAAAATCAGTTACTAGTTGCTCAGTCGGTACAACATCCCAAATAATATTATCATCATAATCGGAAGAAACATTATTATCATCTTCATCTTCAGAAGTAATATTATCATCATCTTCTTCTTCTGAAGCAATATTAATATCGGGAATCATAATATTATGATGATCATAATCATCATCATCATCTGAATTAATATTTTCATACAAACCGGAATCGGAAGAAGAGGGGAGTTCAAGTTCAGGTGGTGAGAAGTGGTAACGTCTGCGCAACTCATCTTCATCAAAACCAGAGTCGATAAAATCCTGAGCTTGTGAGTAGCAGAAACCACAGTAGAAGAAGCCATTATATAGTTCAAACACACCAATCTTCTTACAGAATTTGCATTCCATCTCATAACTCCCTGCCATTGCACTGCACTTCACAACCTATTTTTCAAATATATATTATATATGGACCATAATATATACATTATTATCAACTATATATTTATGCTAATTAAACCTTTTCAATTGGTAGCTAGTAGATATACGTATTCTTTATGTAGGCAATAAGAAAAATCAATAGCAGAACAAGTATGTATGTATCACAAGTAATCTATATAATCCCATTATATAATTAGTATCAGCGAATCATCAAGAAATAAAATCAAAACTGAATATTTAACTAAACAATCCACAATTAATTTCCTTTGAAAATTCAAAAAAGTTATTCAATAATTTTTTACCAACTACTTTCAAATAATTGATTAGAAATTTGTATTCGGAGACGCACCTGACAAGATGAAGATTTTTGCTGCTGTCGTCGTCGTTTAGGTTTAGTATTTCTGTCTAATATTATATCAGAAAAGAAAGGGGTTATTAGACATAGGCCCTCACAAAGCCACATAATTACGAATTGGCACCAATACCTTTTATAATTTACAGGAATGCCCATTACTTTAGACCTTTATTTAAACTAAACCCAAATAATTAGATTATACATTTTTTTTACCCTTTTCAAACTCTAATTAGACTTTTTGTTGCTCTTTTTATATTGTTTATCTATTATTATTACTTAAGAAAATTAATTTGTTTCTTATTTTTTTCATTTTGTTTTCCACCGGCAGTGGATCGCCGGAACTTTCGATTAGTTGACTTGATTATTGCAAAACAGCTTCCGGTGCCCGGCTTGGGCGTCCGCCCCCCACTTTCTCGGTTTTTATTGCTTTTTATTTTTTTATTAATTTTGTTTACGTTTTTTTTCCCAGGGAAACCAATACAATGCGAGGTAGACGTCAAGCGTGAAATATTCTAAATAGTGTTTGATTTAGTTTAGTTTTATCGGATTTAATGTATTATAGTATTTTATTATGTCGAATTTAGTACTTTATTATGTCGAACTTAGTACTTTGTCCAACTTAGTACTTTATTATGTCGAACTTAGTACTTTATTATGTCGAACTTAATATTTTATTATGTCGAACTTAGTATTTTTATTGGATTGACAAATCCGAATAAAAAAAAACCAACAATCCTGAATCAACAAAATAGAATAAAAAAGAAATCAACAATCCAACATCAACAAGTGCTCGTGGTTGTTTAAAAATCATCGTCCGTTCACCACATCGTGTAGAACTAGCCCTTCCCGTTTCGATCTTCAATTTTTTAATCCAATTAGACATCCTGCAAATATAAGAGGTATTCAAATAAGTAAAATTGAAATTAAAAGGAAAAAAAAAAAAAAAAAAAAAAAAAAAAAAAAAAAAACCAACCCCTGCTGAACGCCCAAACCGGGCGTTCACCAGCATTTTGCACGCCCAAACCGAGCGTGACAAATGCTGGTGAACGCCCGGTTTGCGCATTCATTGTGCGCATTTTCCCCCAAAATCAGCCATAAAATTCAATTTTTAGGGCTGTTTAACATGCAATTACAACCGAAATTTCCTACCCAATGCAATTAAAACGTTTAGGAATTGAAAATACCTCAAAATTTCGATGAATTTGGCTTGATTTAGCTTCAATTCGAATTTTTTGATTTTTTTTTTAGAGAGAGAAAGCTTTTTGGGTTTGAGTTGCAAATAGCAATTTTCAGACCCAAAAAACATTTCAATTTTTTTTTGTCATAAGCTAAGTGCCTCCACCCCTAATTTCAAGCTAGTGATTTAAGAACAACTACTAGGGTAAATCATAGAAACAAAAGAAATAACTGATCAAGGCAGATGTACTGAATCAAAACAAAAAAATTGTCATGTATTTATATTACATCTGTAATACGTCCAGATACCCAAAAAAATTGTCAATTAACTCCCTTTTAAAGTGATAAACAATACAATAAAACACATCATATACAACGGCTAGGATAAAACAATTATATTATATTCTAACAAAATATATTACAATTCCCCCTCGTGAAATGATATTATTACAATTGCTCCTGAGGGTAAACCTGGTATTTTTAAGAATATTCTTTGGAATAAAAAATATTTCATGAAAAGTCCCACCGTAAGTATTATTTAAAACTTTATCAAGCACCAATGAGACGAGAAAAATATTGCGAAAAGTTTCGGCATTGTGATTTTGACCTACCAAACTAAGGGTACACACTTGCATAATTTTTATTTATTTATATATTTGCATCCAAATTGGTATATATTGATTTTATAAACACTTTTAATTTCTTCGTACACATGTTGGCCGGTAATATATGATATGCCTAGTTGACCCAATCAAATGGGCCTAGAAATTATTTACCAATTGGGCTACGAGCCCAATATCGAAAATTACTATCACCGAGGCCCAATCACCTTCAAGTAAGGTTTGGGCCCGACAATCTCAACTAAGCTATAAATAAATGTTTAAACTCATTCCTTAAGGTACGTCCTATTAACTGAGCAATACTACAATACGTATTCTCTGGACTATTTCTACTATCAGCACGTCTGACTTGAGCGTCGGAGGGGTTTCCGCCGGATCAACCCCCGGCTTAGTTCATGTGTTCTATGATCGCAGGTACCTCAGGATCATCAAGTTGTCAAGCTACTGATTTGCTTTGCTCTCCCAGTTCATTTTCTGCACTACCCCAGGTGATATAAGTAATTAGCAGGAAAAAAAAAAAAAGAGAGAGATAGAGAGAAGAGGCGCGCGTGCACAGCACGCGCGTGTGGCGTACACGCGCTGACGCGCGCGCGCGTCAGCAGAAAAAAAAATATAAAAAAATTAATTAGAGCGCGCGCTTTCCTAAGGCGCCCTCGGATCGCGCTCCCATCAAATTGCGCACAATTTTGACTACCCTCTACCAAATTGCGTGTAGATTTTGATTCGCTTCACCAAATCGCATGAGAATTTCAACGCGCTTCACCAAATTGCGCGAGCTCTCCAACGCACCTCGCCAATTCGCGCGCGCTCTCAAACGGATAAATAAAAATAAAATAAAAAAAATTATTATTTCTCCGCACCACGCCAACAGTTATCGGTTCACCACGACACCGATATACTCTCGACACGATCCGGTATCATTTTCGACTAGGCTCCCACATCGAATCGAGAGTGGGGGGCTTGCGAGACAAACCCACCGCGAGACAACTCCCACGAGGAGCAAACTCGCACGGTCATATAACCTGTTGCGAGGCAACTCCCACGAGAAGCCAACTCCCTCGGCTCTACGAAACCACAGCGAGATAACTCCCACGAGGAGACCACTCGCTCCGTCCTATAACCCGTTGCGAGGCAACTCCCACGAGGAGCCAACTCCCTCGGGTCTCATACCCACAGCGGGACAACTCCCACGAGGAGACCACTCGCTCCGTCCTACAACCCGCAGCGAGACAACTCCCACGAGGAGCCAACTCCCTCGGGTCTACGAAACCATAGCGAGATAACTCCCACGAGGAGACCACTCGCTCCGTCCTACAACCCGCAGCGAGACAACTCCCACGAGGAGCCAACTCCCTCGGGTCTATGAAATCATAGCGAGATAACTCCCACGAGGAGACCACTCGCTCCGTCTTACAACCCGCAGCGAGACAACTCCCACGAGGAGCCAACTCCCTCGGGTCTACGAAACCATAGCGAGATAACTCCCACGAGGAGACCACTCGCTCCGCCCTATAACCCGTTGCGAGGTAACTCCCACGAGGAGCCAACTCCCTCGGGTCTCATAACCACAGCGAGATAACTCCCACGAGGAGACCACTCGCTCTGTCCCACAATTCGCAGCGAGACAACTCCCAGGAGGAGCCAACTCGCCCGGTACTACAACCCGTAGTGAGACAACTCCCACGAGGAGCCAACTCGCTCGGTACTACAACCGGCAGCAAGACAACTCCCACAAGGAGATAACTCGCTCAGTCATATAACCCGTTGCGAGGCAACTCCCACGAGGAGTCAACTCCCTCGGGTCTACGAACCCACAGCGAGATAACTCCTACGAGGAGACCACTCGCTCCATCCTACGACCCGCAGCGAGGAAACTCCCACGAGGAGCGGTACTACGAACCCGCAGCGAGACAACTCCCACGAGGAGCCAACTTGCTCGGTACCACAACCCGCAGCGAGACAACTCCCACGAGGAGCCAACTTGCTCGATACTACAAATCCGTTGCAAGGCAACTCCCACGTGCAACCACCTCGCTCAATAATAAGACTCGCTACGAAACAACTCCCACGAGGAGACAACTCGCTCAGAGCAACCTCAATCCGCACGCGCCTCAATCGCGCGTCATCCAATACTCCTACAACTTCACTTCAAGACAACTCTCTCGAAGAGACAACTCGCTCGCAATGCACTACATAATCACAAGCTCAAGTTAGCACGATTACAACCCTAGAAACACTTAGAGATATTATGAGAATCTATATAGCCTGGTCAGCTTAATTACTCAAAATTTATCTACTTGTTTTCGATGGGTCCTTCATTAAAACGTGGCCACGGTTCAAATATACTTACGACCCACGAGGTCTAACAAAGGTCACGATCCCCATAAAAAAAACTCTTGAGAGCCTGATCCCCTCCTCAAGTACATCACGCACAAGGCTATATGTAAACACATACAAGCAACGCGTCCGAACATTGAAAATGTCGATAAATAACAACTCCCACGAGGAGAATACTAGCTCCGTGCTACTACATTATTGCGAAACAACTCCCACGAGGAGATAACTCGATCAACTCTATTACCCCACGACGAGACAACTCGCACGAGGAGATTACTTGATCCGTGCTACCACATTATCGCGAGACAACTCCCACGAGGAGACAACTCGATCAACTATATCACCCCGCGACGAGACAACTCCCACGAGGAGATAATTCGCTACTACATCATCGCGGGACAACACCGACGACTCAAATAACTTACATGGCGACAACTTGGTCGCGCTACGCGCCAACGCGCATTCACGCCCCTCCGACAGACGCTCCAACGCGTTTTCGCACACCATCGACCACTACAATTTTCACTCTCGACACGATCTGTCACCCATTTCAACATGGCCCCCACATCGACTCGAGAGTGGGGGGCTTAATGATATGCCTAGTTGACCCAACCCAATGGGCCTACAAATTATTTACCTACTGGGCCACGAGCCCAATATCGAAGACTACTATCACCGAGGCCCAATCACCTTCAAGTAAGGTTTGGGCCCGACAATCTCAACTAAGCTATAAATAAATGTTTGAACTCATTCCTTAAGGTACGTCCTATTAAATGAGCAATACTACAATACGTATTCTCTGGACTACTTCTACTATCAGCACGTCTGACTTGAGCGTCGGAGGGGTTTCCGCCGGATCAACCCCCGGCTTAGTTCACGTGTTCGATGATCGCAGGTACCTCAGAATCATCAAGTTGTCAAGCTACTGATCTGCTTTGCTCTCCCAATTCATTTTCTACACTACCCCAGGTGATCTAAGTAATTAGCATCATCAATATATTATTAGAATTGAGGAATAATAGAAAATCACTATAATGTATGTGTTGATTTGTATTGATTATATATAGAGAATATTACAAGGTATATATTAATCTAGGTAATTGTAACGTACATGAAGACTAGACGATCACTAGTTAACATGCTCCTGCAGTCGAAACGGGTAAAAACCAAACCTAAAGACTGGACAAAAATTCCCGAAACACAGCAGTACATAAATCATTTGTAAAAATATCTGCCAAATTGATAAAGCCAAGATATAAAGAAGAAACAAAACCTAAAAACTGGACAAAAATTCCCAAAATACAACAGTAGAGAAATCATCTGTAAAAATATCTGTCAAATTGATGAAGCCAAGATATAAATAAGAAACAAACGGGGGAGAGAAAAAGAAACCCTTTTGTCTTTGTTTTTTTTTTTTTTTTTTGTATGAATCGAGAGAGAGAAAGGATGATATGCACGAGAAAAAAGAGAGATATGAGAGTGGAGGAGAATAATTAAAAGAAGAGTACCCACGACTGGGGAGAGAGAAAATTGGATGGTGGTCATGGCTCTATTTGGTTGTCAACGACGACGAAGGGTGGGGGTCGAGGCTAGGTTAAAACCTGCCAACCTGGTGTCTGAAGAAAGATAGTAAAACAAAGAATATAAGTTAAAAAAAAAAAAAAAGGAGATTATATTCCTGAAAACAGCCCTATTTTACGAACAGCCCTATTTTATGATTTTTTGTGGAAGGGATTAGTGAATAATCGATTCTAATTCCGATACCTCTAAATTTTCCGGGGTAAAAAACAAATCGGAACTTATTTTAAAAACTCACTTGTTCCTTTCTATCTTTGAAGTTTGAAACACAAATATTACATTCTAGTAGAACGATTATTTACGAATCATCGTACAAAGATGAGGGAAAAATCAAGTTACGAAGAGTAGTAGTAAACAATTATGTGGCTGCTTTGTCCATGGCTGTGGAGCAGAAAAAAATGTAATGAAAAAGAAAAATTAGAAACGAAACGAAAGTCAGTTAACGCTTTTCCAACTGAACTGCAACTAGATTTTGTAAAATATTACACGTAAACATATAAAGCCAGGGTGTGCAGTTGTACACCATTGCGCTATACCAACTCCACCACTGCACATGCTCAAGTGAAGAGGTTTTTTCAACAAGAAACTCATCATGTGCAAAAAAAAAATAAAAAAAAAATCAGATTGATCGTTTGTTTTATGCTAACATATTAGCGGAGCTTAAGAATAAATTCTATAGACGATAGATAGGAATATTTCTTTCTCCTGGTTCCACTTTCAAAAGCAATCACCGGCAGAAATGCCAATGCTTATTATATCCACAACAGCAAAGTTGTGGTGCACATATAAGAAATCTTAGTTAGCTAACAAAAGCATAACATGTCTTTAACAGTCTAAAATCGACAAACAAGTGTTAAACAATATGTTTAAGCTATATCAAAAAAGTAATAATCAGAACCAAAAATTACAAAAGGATGAACATATTCACAAGATATGAAGGTACATACATACCACACATTCTCGATAAAAGAATATATAACAGTAAATGCATCTATACCAAGTTCTCACCTCTAGATTAAACAACCATACAAGATAAGTAACAACATAGAACAATGTATCTACAATAGAAATAAATATTGGAGCAATTCCCATAAATAAATAAAAAAAAAAGAAAAAAAAAAAAGAAAAAAAAGTTGAATAAGCTCCAAATCAGGACTCAATATCTACAATTGAAATCAATATGGAATAAACTCCTTGTTGTAAATCATTAGCAAATATCTCGAAAAGTTGTTGAAGAACAACAAAGGAGAATTTTAATCTCTCAATTTAATAACATAAAAACGTCCAAATAATATAAGTCTAAGAAGAGAAGTAACTAAACAAGGACAATAACTCCGACTTATACAGAATAAAGAAAACACTTAACATCCTCTACTCATAGTCGTCCATACCGGAGACTTACATAAAAAAGTAATAGATTATTTTTAAATAAAATAGGAAAACAATAAAGTCTTTCACGGCCGCTGAAATCGGATTCTTCTTCCTAGTCTTGTTCTTCGTCCTTGTCTTGGCACTCAATGATTTCATCACGATTCTTCACTAGCTCGACTGGTTCGCCACTAGCTCGATTACTTGGCTGCTGGACGCTGACATTCTTCTCGGAAGAGCCAAAATCAGTAATTGATAGTTCAGTAGGTACAACTCCATCACCCAAGACATCTGAATTAATATTATTACCATCTAAATCACTTAATAATTGTTCATCAGAAGGTGGTGTAACATCTGAAACAACATTATGATCATCATCATCATCATCATCTAAATCACTTATTAGTTGTTCATCAGAAAAAACATCATCGTCGTCATCATCATCATCATCATCATCATCAACATCACAATAATCACGTACTCGTTCAGATCGTTCAGAGTCAGAAGAACTAATACAGTATGAAGATCTTAAGTTCCCAACATCAAACCAATCATATACAAATAAATCATCAAATTGCACGCAGCAGAAATCACAGTAGAAGCGGCCATCACAACTCCTCTCTAACGCGGAAATCTGCCCACAGTGTCCGCATTGCCGCTCTGATATCGGTACCATTGCATGCACCTATTTCTTCAAACAATCAATATATTATATATACATATGCTCTTATCGTGTAAACATGTACACTGCAAATTTGATAAAAATAATTTCAACTTGATTTATTTGGTAGTCTATGTACGTATTATTTTTGTAGAGTAGTAGTGAAGAAAAGCATCCTATAATAATATAATTCATAGAGACAATATAATAGCAAACACCAAGTAATCAAATCCATTTAGTATAAGCGAATCACCAAGAAATAAAGGAAAAACTGAAGATATTTCCTTTGAAAATTAAAAAAACAAAATAAAACATAAATACCGAACATCAAAATTCAAAATTTGCTGTGAAGATGAAGAATTTGCTGCTGTTGCGCCAGAGACGAAAATTGATACCTACACAGGCTGTGTCGTTTAGGTTTAGCCTTTTAGGTGCAGAAGGATATATCTTATATTATATATTTAACTCTTTTAAAATAAATTTTATTTATTTAAATTGAGTTTATTAGTATTACTCGGTGAGTGCGGTTATATTCAGCTTAATAGTTAATTATTTGGGTCTTTTTAGGGTGAGATCACCTGTGTTCTAAACTTATATGAGATATATATTAATTATCATTAATTTTCTAAGATTAAATCTGGACCCTTGGAAAATAACATGGCCTATGTTCTAAAAAATGAAGTACTTTACCAAATTATCCTTCGATTATTTTTTTATTAAATTAATATAAAATTGATTAACATTGAATTGTCTAATTTACCTCCTACTATATTTTAATTAAATAATTAATTTAAATTCATTGTGACCGTTTTATTTGATAATCGAAAAACTACTATATTTTAATTAAGGGATTATTTTGTAGACCCCACTCATTCCCAAATTATATAGAACTAACTACCAAGTGGATTACACTCTAAGGGAAACCCCCATAATTTCGAAAATATTTTGACATACCCCCCTGGGCCCATCTGAAGTACCTATAATACCCTTGTAAAATCAGTTTTAAACCCTACACACACTCACATTTCGGTCTCTCTTCTTCTTCCAGATTCAAAATCCCGTCTCCACAAACCTCCCACCGGTGAAATTGCTTCCCGGAGCCATAACTCTCTCTTCGGTGGTCGGAATTCGATGGTTTAACTACCGTTGGAATCCTCTCGTCGAGCTCTTTCTTTTGGTGGTGATTTCATTCAGTTTGGAGAACAGATCTGTTCCTGCAATTTTTTTTCATTCGACGACGGTGGTCTTGCCGGAGGTGTTCTTTGTGTTCCACCAGTCGAAATTCGACGGGCTACCCACCGTTGGATTCCTCTCGTCGAGATCTATATTTTGATGGTAATTTTGTTTATTTTTATGTTTACAGATTTATTTCTATATTTTTTTGCATTTGTGGGTGCACGAAACTGTGGGTGGTTAGTAGCGGCGCCTAGGGTTTTGGTAGGAGGCGAGGGGGGGGTGAGGATTCACTGTATGTTTGATTTAAAATTTGTAGCATTTCCCAGCAATAACCTCTCTCTCTATCTCTCGATCTCTTAGTATTTGTTGATTTTTGAGTGTTTTGATGTTTCATTAAATTTTGTTAATTTGCAACTAAGTAATTTTTTTTTGTTTTGATTTTGCAACTGCAGCTTATGAAAGCCATTGATCCTCTCCTTGAAGGTGTCAAAAATTTGGTTGAAGTCACTTGTGAAACAGTGTTTGACAAACTGTATACATTACTATACATTACTATACATATATAGTAACATGTAGTTATATATGCATATATTTGTGTATTTTCAATTTTTTATTTTTTTTGGTTCTCAGGTGATTTATAATAAAAATATTGACATTTGTAAATTTTTATTGGGGTTTATGAATTTCTTTTGTATAAGCCAGTATTCGTGTGTGTATACAATTGATCGACTAAAAATATGGGGAAAAAACGAACATAACTACGAATTACTATAGGTACCATAGTTACACGTAGTTATTTTCAGTACTGCAAACGTATTGTTTTGAAAATTAAAAAAATTAAAAAAATAAAAAATAAATAAAAAAAATAAAAAAAATTAATTTTTTTTATTTAAAAAAAAATAAAAAAAAAATAAAAAAAATATATATATAAATTTAACAAACAGGTTTATGATTATTTATTAAAAAAAAATGAAAATAATAATAAATAAATCAGTGAAAATGATAAATACAGTACCAGAAATGCTGAATGCAGTTTGGCCGAAAATTGCATATAAGGGTAGTATAGTACTTTCCCTTCTCCAGGGGGGGTATATCAAAGGATGATTTGGGCTTGGGTTTATCCCTAGTTTATTTGGTGGCTAGGGGTATGTAAAATAACCCCTTTAATTAAATAATTAATTTAAATACATTGTGACCGTTTTATTTGATAATCGAAAAAAATGCATTCATTAGGGATATAACTTGTGACATCTTAATACATTCGTCACTTAGAACCATCCAAGCACATTAACTTATTATGATACATTTAACCATAATTGTATAAATACTGTTAATTAAAATACTAATTGCAACATTCATTATTATTAAATGATATTAAATAAATTATTAACAAATTTAATATAATAAAGTTTGAAAAATATAAAGAATTGCAGTTCAATACGCCAAAAATCTATCATTAATTATATAATATTAAAATTATTAATAAACTCCACCATTTAAAAATATAGAGAATGCTCAATTAAATATAAAGAAAATGCATAACTTAATTCAAACTCATTTTTGTTATTAAATCGATAGTGTGACAAATCCAAATAAAAAATAAAATAATATGTTTATTTAGAAGAAGAAAATTTATAACTCATTCCAATTAGTTCTTTTCTCACTTTAAAATAAAATTATATACTATAAATACTATATTGTGAATTTTCTTTTAATATTTAATTTAATCAAATAGTAAGATTTGAATCGATTAAGTTCAAATCCTTTCAATTAGTAAACATTATTCAAATATTTGAATCGGTTGCTTAACTATTGACATATCATGTTACATAATTGACTTAACTATTTATAAGTAATGTCTAATATCTTTTAATTTAATTTTGTCATAAAAAATAATAAATTTAATTCCTAACACATGTAAGAACCTAATCGTAAATCGTAATATTTGATCAAAGCGTAATATTTGAACCAATTCAGCTCAAGTCCTTTCAATTTGTAAACATTCTTCAAATATAATATTTGAATCGATTAATTAGCGCGCTCAACTATTGAAAAGAACGTCTTAAGCAAATTAACTATTATTAATTAAAGTGTAATACATTTTTAATTCAATTTTATCATAAAAAAAATTCCTAAATCAAGTAAGAATCAAATCATAAGATTAATTAAAGCGTATGATTTGAATCAATTAAGCACAAATCCTTTTAATTTGTAAATATTATTCAAAAATTTGAATTGATTAAGTTCAACCACTGACAAGAACGTATTAATCGAGTTAACTATTTATAATTAAAGTCTACTATCCTTTTAATTCAATTTTAACAAAAAAATAATAATTTAATTCGTAAAATCGTAAGAATCAAATCGTAAATCGTAAGATTTAATCTAACCATGAACCGATTAAATCTTATTATTTTTACGAATTAAATTTTATTATTTTTAATGATAAAATTCATAAAAAAAGATACTAAACTTTATCTATACATAGTTTGATTAATACGCTATTGTAAATTATTGAGTTTAACCCATTCAAATATTTAAATATTGTCTACGAATTGAAATGAGTTGAGCTTAATCGGTCAAATCTTTGAATATTGTTTTTGAATTGAAAACACATGAGTTTAATTGATTCAAATATTAAGATTTAATTAAATCTTACAATTTACGATTCAATTCAAACTTCAAATTCTTTCGAAATTCATTTTTAAATTACACGAGTTGATCAGCATTTCCTTAGAGTTTTAAAATATATTATATAAAGATTTGTTAGTATGGGATATTATTAATATATAATAATAATTATATGAGATTTAATAATTTATTTAACATTATTTATATAAGTTTTATAACCATTAGAAATTGTAGCTTTGTGATATATATCCGTATTGTTAGTTTATTGTCAATTATGTGTTGTGTCTTAATGGTAAGTATTCTTGTATGTTTTCAGATGGTCACAAGTTTGAATTCAGGTTGATGTAATTTTGGATGGGTGGTTTAATTATTTTATGAATAATGATATAATTGACTTCGGTAAAATTGACATTTCATTAATTATTTATAATTGCCGATTTTTTAAAAATAATTATTGTACAAAGGGTATTTGCGACAATACATAAATGAGGAAAAAATAGGTTTTTTTCTGGGACACGTGTCGCAATTTGAAGGGGTATCTCATATAAGTTTAAAACACATGATCTCATGATAGAAACACCCTAATTATTTTAACACATGCTAATTAATCCCCTGATCCACTAACTCATTATCTCTTGTAGTGTGTTCATAGTCGTGCAGGACAAGGAGCTCTTAAATTCTATAAATAGAAGAGGTTCTCAGTTCATTTACTCACGTATTTCTAAAGAGAATTAAGAGGATAGAACTTTAGGTATTGGAACATCTTGTACAAGACCTTGGTTTCATTTATATTTTTCTCACTGCATGATTGAGTTTATTTGTATTCAATATCATTGAATACTGTTTCGTAGGAATTCTTGTACAGGGAAATTAACTTGTGATTGTTCATAAAGGGAAGAACATTACTTCGCCTTTGTATTCTTTGAATATTGATTAAATAAAGTTTTCATCTGTAAATGCATATCGACAAGTTATATACTTGTGGATATTTAAAACTTGTGTTGAATAATTTTCGTTGCAAAATATATCTTTACACTAGTATTTATCAAATCATTTATATAAATCTCCGATTTTATATTATCTGTATTATATAATGGGTAAATTATAACCACCCCTAAGGTATGGCCAAATTATGAAAATCCCCCTCTTGTTTGGGTAATTACCACCACCCCTTAACTATAAATCCTTTTACACGTCCACCATTGCAGTTTCAAATTTAGTGGAATCTTCGAGATTATATAGAATATTATCACTTTTGTACCCATTCTATCCAATTCGAACTTTACATTTTGAAGCAAGATGACCATAATATGTGTTTTTTGGCTTGTATATATCAGATTGTGGTGCATCAGAAACTGTATTTTTACACAATACGAGTACAAACTAGAGCACATTCTACAAGATCTAGATGATTATGTTGAACTTGACACCGTAAGGCTGGAGGTGTAAGAAAAAATCATAGTTGAGGGGTAGATATAATTATCCAAACAAAAGGGGATTTTTCGTAAATTGACCATACCTCAGGGAGGTGTTTGTAATTTACCCTTAAATAAATTACACGAATTCGATAACATTGAATTATTTTCACCTTGTCTCTCATACAAAAATAAATTCAGTGCCAATTTCTTTTAATAATTCAAGTAAAAAATCGTGTCTACCAAATTATTTAGTGACAAGAAATAAGGTCAGAGAATATTTTTGTAAGTACTTGAGATATAGTTTAACTTTTGCTCTTTATAGCTTCAGAATTGATTTGAAGGATTCATGAATTTGACATTTTCACACCTAAATAAATATCACTAATTTTCTATGTCGGATTCCGGCCACCCCCGCTTAACAACGCCGCTGGATGCCACCAGCAGTAACCAGTAATAGCCAGAACCAAAATACAAAAAAAAGGATTAACATAATCAGAAGATATGAAGGTAGAGAGAAATATTTTGTTTAATACCATGTACCTACCGTATTTTGCGGTATTGGAAAAATCTATACCATTACTGTACCAACCATTGCGGTATCCCGTTACTTTCGGTACGGTATAATCGATACGTGGTACTCTACCGTACATCATTTTGTTGATGAACTCAGATGATACCATGGTTCGCCGGAACAGAACAGTGCATTATCGCGGACACTGCCGTTCCACTTCCGTTGCAACGTCGCGGCGGCATTGCAGCCGGAACGGACACATTTTAATTAAATTCTTAAAAATATATAATATATTTCAAATATACTTTTAATAACAATATTACAATTCAATAATATACAAAATATTATTACAATTTAAAAAATAAATATTACAAAGAATATTATATTAATATCAAGTAGAATACCGAGCTGGAATTGTGTAAGATATAATTGAAGAGTGAGGCCAAAGATCTGTGATTCAGGAAAATTTCCGTTCTGTAACGTGGCCATCACCATCATATTATTATTTTTTTTTCTTTTATGTTTGTTTTTTCCTTATTTTTTTAGTCAAATTTGTTTTGTGTTTTTTTTCAAACTCTTTTTTTCCCGTTCCGATGCCGTTCCAGCGCCGTTCTGGCTGCGTCGGGGCCGTTCCGTGGCTCCGTCTCGCCCATCCCACTGATTTCTCGGCGTTCCGATGAGTCACGATGAAAACACCGTTCTGGTTACGGATTCCGGAACGATGGGCAATTAAGCAATCTAAGGAAATATACATTATACGACCGTATTTGAATCTAATTTTGCATGAGATAACTAATGCTTACGAAGAGATCTATAAAAGATATATATAAACTGATAATGAGTAAGATAGTTTTATAGTTGAAGTAAAAGAAAAAAAAAATGCTACAATGCTAAAGAAACAAGAGGTTCGGAACTCACGGGTTGAAAAAAGAAGAAAATTGTTACAAAAAGTCCAACAATAAAAGATTAATTGGACTTTGAAACTAAAGAAGTACGTGAACAAAAACAATTTTAGCAAGAAGTGAATAATGTGTTTGCATAAATATATGAAGAAAATAAGACCATAATTATGAGTGTGAATATATATATATATATATATATATATATATATATATATATATATATATATATATATATATATATATATATATATATATATATATATATATATATATATATATATATATATATATATATATATATATATATATTTATTCTTGTTTTGATTATAATTTAATATTTGTTGATTATATTTATTTATTTAACAATATAAAAGAAAATATATATTAATTAATTTTTAAAATACAAAATAATGGTGCGGTATCAATACCGTACGAAATATAGTGGTAAATAGTAGTTCGGTATTTATTTTCAATATTTAGTTATAGATATACCATGGTAATCGGTATTTAGTATTTTTTTTTCAGCCCTACAATGTAAATAAAAGATATCGAATAATGTGTCCAGAATAGGATAGCACTACATATCGGGGTTAAAAACGCAACTTAAACAATACAAACCCTTAACACAAAATTTCAATATTGGAGCAATTCCCATAGGGAAAAAAGCAATGTTCTTAAAACCGCACCGGACCGGCCGGTCCGACCGGTTCAAACGGGAACCGGAAGCCAGTCCGGTCCGGTTAAGCATGAAAACTCGGATGCTCCAAAAAACCGGTCGGAAGGCGAAAGACCTGGAAAACCGTTGGTTGAACCGGAATATCCCGAACCGGAAAAAACCCGGGTTTCGTCACTAACTGAAATTTTAAGACAATTAATTTATAGATCTGACTGAGTTTAAAAAAAAATGTATATAGATCTGATTAGCAAGATGATAGAGGAAGAAGAAAAAGAGAAAAGACAGTCAAGTTTGCCGCTGAAATAGACGAAGGGCTGTTGCTCCGATCTGGATATAAGTTCTACAATGGTGGAAGAAAGAAGAAGACGAGATGGAGGAGGAAAAGAAAAAGAATTTTGGCGTGGGGTAGGTGGCTGGGGTGCTTTGGAGTTTGTGATGTGTCTGTTTTGAGAGAGAGAGAGAGGAATTCATGACATATGAAAAGAAAAAAAACAGAATATAGGTATAAATAAAAACTATTTAAATATATTAATAAATTTAGTTAATTAAATTATTTCTTTTTTGTAGATGTTCAATAAATTAATTCAAAATTAGCTTAATATTATTGTATTGAATTTTTATGACGAATAAATTTATTAAATTATATTTTTGAAAAGATAATAATATTATAATTATTCACAAATAATTCAAAATAAAAAATATTCAAAAACCCGGTTGGACCCCGGTTGAACCGGTTCGACCGTGACCCAGTTGACTAGCCGGTTCAATGTCCGGTCCGGTTTTCAAAACATTGGAAAAAAGTCAAAAACATTAACGACAAGAACAAGCTCCAAAATGAAGACTCCTAGGGCAGCAAATATACAGAAAAAAGAGCAACAAGCGAGAATTTTTATTTTCTTGATAATTTAATTGCTTATTCTGATTGGACGAGCCAGAATTAAACCCGGAATTTCCGGTTTTTTTTTTTCCAAAAATTGCACATGTGGGGTTCAAACTCGGGAAACTAGGAAGAATGCAATTCTTACCACTCGGCCAACCAACATATTTGATTAAATGTAGACAATAAATATATATGTATAATATAAACTGCTGGTGTAAATGATAAATATATTAAATAATTTATTAATTTTCATATTAGTTATTATTAAATAATTTTAATTTGATTATTATAAAATGCAATATAAGAAACTTAAAAAAATATAAAATCACGGTTTAATACTTCATAACATCTATTATTAATTACTATATTAATATACTCTCCACTATTGAAAAAATAAAGTATTGAATTAATTCACTTATGTTAATAAAATCGATAGTGTGAAAAATTCGAATGAAAAATAAAATAAGATGTTTATTTAAAAAAATAGATTATAACTCATTTCAATAAATTTAAATCGATTGACATCAATTGTTGACAAGAACTTATTAAAATCATTGATTATTTTATCATAAGATAGTTATTTAAAATATAGATGATGTTTATTTTAACAAAAATAGATTATATCTCATTCTAATTAATTTCTTACTTTAAAAATAAAACTATATAAGACGAGTATAATCAAAATATTATGATGTGATTTCTCTTTTAATAATTGGTTTAATTTGTATAAATCGTAAGAATTAAATCGCAGATCATATAATTTAATCATCTTTTTTTACATTTACATTTTATTCAAATATTAGAATCGAATCGTAAGTTTTAAATGGATTAAGCTCAAGTCTTTTCAATTTCTTTTTTATTATATTATATTTGTTAGTAATTTAATAATAATGAATATGAGAATTAATAATCTATTTAACATTATTTATTATAATTACTTTACATCTTTTGTTTATCTTATATATATATTCCTTGTTATAATAATCCTAATTATACATCTCTCACTCTCAATAACCACTGCCAAATGCTCCTCATAATTGTATAACTAATGTTCTATAAATTATTAATTGTCATGTGGACTATTATTAATATAAAAAATATCGACTAATAACCAATGCATATATATATATATATATATATATATATATATATATATATATATATATATATATATATATATATATATATAGCTTTGGAAATTATAAAAAAATATGATTTAATTTAAAAGAAAGATTGAATTTTGAGTTTTCTTATAAATTTTGAAATTTTGGAAAATTTCTCAATTATTAGTTTCACTTATAAATACCCATAATCAAATATTCACAGCTTTCATTTTATTGAGTTTATGTCTCAAGGTCTTAATCGTTTCATTTTTTTCTAAAATTGTTTTGTGTTTAAATTCAATTTTTTTTAATGTAGAATCTAAAGTTAATCTCAATTTTTTTCAAGTTTCGATTTAAGTTTTTTTTTTCTTTCTTGTAATTATTTGAAAAAAAAAAGTTAAAAAACCTGTTTGGACCCGGACCCGGACCCGCCCCGTGGCCGTGTCTATCGGGTACCGGGTTATTTGGGTCGGGTACCGACACTATCGGGTTTTCAAAAAAAATTACTCGAACCCGACACAGTCGGGTACCTACCGGTCGGGTACCCGAAAAATCGGGTCGGGTAGTTTGGGTTTTCTTTATTTTCTGTTTTTTTTTTTCTCCTTTTTTGAGTGAGCATACTTCATTATTCATGGGCTGTAAATCTTGTAATCTGTAGAGATTTGACTGACTCAGACTTGAATGAAAAACAAAAAAATTACAGAATTGGATTATATAATAGGCAACTTAAAAAACCTTAATAACATATTTGTAATTTTTTTAATATTAATGATTAGTATTTCTTCATTTCTTATTTTCCAATTTGTTTTCTCTAATAACCTTCCTAGCAAATCAGATGCAAATCCACTAACAAAATCATAATCCGTTTGTATAGATGATTTCTCTCTCTCTCTCTCTCTCTCTCTCTCTCTCTCTCTCTCTCTCTCTCTCTCTCCCTTTCTTGTCCGTTCCACTTCAATTTTCTGTTATTTTCTTCAAACAACAAACGAAAATGGATACGAAAAGACGCAAGAAAACAAACTCCTAAATATGAAGCAACAAGAACAAAGAAAAGGAAGAACCAAAGTAGTAGAGGAAGAAAAAAGAAAAGAGGAAAGAGACCCATTTTCGAAGAATGATGAAGGGGAAGAAATAAGATTTTATTTGTTTCCTATAATCATTAAATCGGTTCCAATATCTGTTTTTTTGTTGTTTGAGTTTGCAAAGATCATTTATTTATTGTCGATTTTGAACACTTCCTCTCCCTGGAAATTATTCTTCGGCGATATTAACATGTTCCCAAAGCATTTTTAGTCCTCGCAAGGATTTGATATATGATGTTTGATGACTTTAATATAGGATATGAGAAAAAAGTTTATTGTGTTATTCTTGATAATGTCGTAGTATATGCCATATGCACTAATGGTATTCCTAGTGCATTTGGATGGTGTTGAAACAGAGTATTGGAACTTTATAGTACGTTGTATTTGTTATAATTGTAAGGAGAAATTACAATTTGTACCCCTGAACTATGGGGTATGTCACGAACACACCCATAAACTATAAAACGTAACAAAACGCCCCCTCCATTTCAAATCCGTTTGTGCTTGCTGATGTGGTATGTTGGCTTTTAATCTGTTAATTAGTTTTATTGTTGTTAAATTTGTTTTGACTCGTTTACCCCTCGGTATCATGTATGATATGTATAGAGACATAATTCATTAACAATAAACAATCTAATGAGTTCTATTTCTTGTCCAGATACAAACATAATTCATACACTCAAAATTTAGAAAATTCTTGGGCTAATCTCGTTAGCATAAACACAAATTTTCAATGCCTAGAAATAGGTTTTGCAGAAAGAAAGAGAAGTTTCACAATTCTTAAGCAATGGTGAATGAGAGAGAGAGAGAAGACGGTGTAGGGGCTTCATTGTGCGAAGACGGTGGTTCCACGCTCACCGAGTGTGTAGTCGATTTGGCAGCCGGAGAATCAGGAGATAGGTTGGACATTCGGCGCGTGTGAGGCGGTTTTGGCTGCTGAGTGATGTGTAATCAGACATATGGCTGGTGAACAAGACAGCAACAAACTCAGCCCCGAAATTGGGATACTTCAATTAATTGATTTTTTGTCCCAAATCCATGGAATATTGCGAACATGTTAATATTTTTGGTTTTGGTAATGATTTATAGGGTTGAATTTGTACCTCAAATCACTTGAGGATTGTGTAATAAGAGCTCTCGTTCTTGGTATTGAACCCCTTTCACTTTAAAACAACTTGCATTTCTCCAAATCCCTCTCTCAGTCTAATATATATTCTGATTTTTACAGAAGCTTATCTTTTTTTGCTTAGGAGGAACCGAAAAACAAGAGAGAGAGAGAGAGAGAGAGAGAGAGAGAGAGAGAGAGAGAGAGAGAGAGAGAGCAGTGATGAAGTTAAGATTGTGTGATGGAGCGATAGATGATTTTCCTCGGAGGGGATTTGAGGGCAAAAATGTAAATGACCCAAAACTTAACGGTGTCATTCTGTTTAATGTTGACCCAAAATGATAGGGGCCTTTTTGTTACGTTATGTAGTTTAGGAGGGTGATTGAGACAAATCCCATAGTTCAGGGGTGCAAACTATCCTTTCTCTTAATTGTAATTATGTGTATGTAGTTGCAGGAGTCTGTCCTTTGTTATAAATCTAACAATATTGTTGGTCAGCTCTACTCGTACTTTTATATTTAAAACATTGTACCGTATATTTGGATGAATTGCATTTACCTGTTGAACACATGATACTATATTTTGTTATGAATTGAGTTTATATGGTTAACTTTGCCACAAAATAATATAAATAATACAAGTGTACCATACTAATGAACAACAACTACTTTCTAGTTTATTTGAAGATACCGTGTCAATTCTAGTCATGCACTTCACATGTGTATTCACTGTACTTACATGTTTCACACATTGGACTATAGTTTGTGATGAATTGAGTTGTACCGATTTCCATGATATTAATGATCAATTAGTATGGGAGATGCATAAATTATGTTTTAGATGTGTATTTTAAGGTTGGTCAACATTATTGTTGCATTTGGACTACAGATGCCATGAATATGTTGAATTTCATACATGATACTTATATAAGTGTACAAGATATCATAAATTTGTTGGATTTGTTACATGATAATAATATAAGTGTATAAGGCTCATGTGTAGAATTAATATTTTCCTCAAATGTTGCCATAATCTATGTTGATCAACTCCTACATCGTCTCATTTCATGTTAATAGTCTTAAAATGAAGAAATGCGTCTTAAAAATGATATTATATGGATGCATTGGCCCTACGATAATACAAAGAATATAACAACACAATATAAATGGACAAAATATACTTTATGAATAAACTCACAATACTATATGCATGAATAACTCTAACTTTATTAGTTTATACATTGTACTTGTGGGATAAAACATACAATATTTTGTGATGAATTGAGTTGTACCAATTTCCTTGATACTTTAATGATGAATTAGTATGGGAGATGCATAAATTATGTTTTAGATGAGTATTTTAAGTCCGGTGAACATTGGTGTTACATTTGGAGTCCACAAATGTATTTGATTTCCTACATGATATTCACATATAGTACAAGCCTTGTATGTAGGACTAGTATTTTTCTCAAATGTTATCATAGTTGATGTTAATGGATTCCCACGTTATCTCATTTAATGTAATTAGTCATATAATAAAGGAATGCCTCATAAAATGATTTTATTGTTGCATTGGTCCCAAAATAATATCTATAAGGCAAGTGTACCATATTAACGGACACCATTTACTTTTTCATTGAAAGAAGCGCACTGTATGAATGTACAACACGTGCATCACCGGTGTAATGCATTTACTTTTATGTAGAATAAATTGTACCATAATTATAATGGTTAACTGCAAAAAATCCCCTAAATTTTGGAAAAGAAATTGGCCGCGGCGGCGTCGCGAGGGCTTGTTGGGTATAGGCGGAGGAATTGTACATTTGGACGAGGTGTTGTTGGAGGAATTGGTGGTGGAGTTGAAGGTGATAGTGGAGGAATTGAAGGTGGAGTCAGTGGAGGATTAGGCGTTAGTATAGGTGGCAATGTTGGTGGCAGATTTGGTGGTGGTGGTGGTGCGGTGGTGGAGCAGACATGGTGGTGGTGGTGCGGTGGTGGAGCAGACGTGGTGGTGGTGATGTAGCGCCGTAGAGAGGAAGAAGACAGAGCAAGCCTTTTCTCTTTCCATTTTCCCTATTTATTTGTTTTTTCTTTTTTTTTTCTTTTTCTTTTGAGATTAGGGATTTTTCATATTGAATTTTTAGTAATTTGATATGATAATTTCAGGTGGTGGTGCGGCGGTGGAGAGAGATGGTGGTGTGAAAAATCCTGCTTCCCCTGTTTTGTAGCAAGAGGGAGACGAAGAAGATGATGGGTGGCTTTTTTTTTTTTTTTTTTTTAATTCTTTTATCTGAAAATCTTATGAATTAACGAAATTGCCCTTCCATTGTCACGTGTGAGTTGCACGTGTGCAATTCAGGCAGATATTTTGCTATAAATGGACTTTTTATTCGCCGGTGCAATAATTTGACAAGTTCAGGTATGCTCGTGCAACTTTTTTGCGTTCAGGGGGTAAAGTGTAAAAATGTCTAAAGTTTAGGGGATTTTTTGTAGTTAACCCTAATTATAATGAATTGAATTGTACCAATTTCATAATAAATTTAGTGATTATTGCGTGTGAGAGGGACATAAAATATATTTTAAATGACTATTTTAAGATTAATGAACAATGGTATTGCGTTTAGGGTTCAAAATGCCACAAAATGCCGACATGATACTCACATAGACAACATGTACTTCACTACTGAACTAAATATACTTGATTCTAGACGTAAGCGTACTATGTTGATGCATTTATTGCACTACATGACTAGCAATACTAGTCCTTTTCATCTCTTATTTCAACACCATTCAACCACACTAGCAATACTATTGTTTAATACCGCATGTACTACTGCAGTCACATAAAACAAAAAACATGTTTCAAAAAATAATATGAGAAACGTCTTTCACAGATCCTACATCAAACCATCAAACATCTTCTAAATATGTGGCTAGAAAAAAAAAATCAAATCTTGTTTTTTTCCCTCACCATTCTTCGAAAATGGGTCTCTTTCCTCTTTCATTTTGTTTTGTTCACGAGTTTTTTTCTTGCGCCGTTTTGTAACACCCCACGTTTTCAAAACACGATACTTACTAAACAACAAATCTCACATCACTTAGATACTAAATCTCCGCTAATTGTAGGGCTATACATGAATTATTATGTACTAGATTAGTGTTCTATATGTGGCCTTTTGTGCATATGTGTGCGGGTGAATCATACTTGCATGACTAGGACTTAGCATAATTATCATAATACATAATATATATGTACATATATATGTGTGTGCCGTATATGTATGTATGTGTGTTTAGGGGGGGGGGGGGGGGGGGGGGATTATTAAATAATTATAAAAATAATAATCCTAAAGCCTAGCCTAACCCCTACTAAGGCCAATCCCACACTCCACCTCAAGCATGCCTATTAGAAGGCCAAGAGTCTCCTTCTCTCTCTCTCTCTCTCATTTCGGCTGCCTCACCCCTCTCTCTCTCCCTTATATTTCTCTTTTCTTCAAACCACCGAAACCATCATTGTCATCAGCTCCATCAAGCTCGAACCACCCCCCTAAATCAGCAAGATACTTCTCAAGCCAAAAATAAAAATTCCCTATCTAACCCTTGCCCTTGAATACTCCAAAAATACTATAAATACATGGTGTCCTTTCACTAGTGAAAACACCTCTCATCTTGAAATCTATACCGTGTCCTTCTCCATCAAAGTAGCTTGGTTGAATCTCCATACTTGAAGAGGTAAGAGCTGCCATTCGAGTTCTCAATCCCTTCTTTCTTCTTCGTTCCTTTTCTTCTTCTAACTTCCGGTTTCCTTTGAAGGCTCTCAAGAACCTTCCCCTTTTCAACTAGCTTTTTGTTCCTTTCTATTTTTGAGGTAAGGAATCGAAATCCTTGCTGCAAATGGAGGTATCAAGTATCAAGAACATAATTTCGAAATTAAATTAAAAGACACCCCTAATTCTTGTTTTATGTTGTTCTTACATTTAATGGTTTCTTTTTGTTAGTTCATATGCTTTATATCATTGCATGTATGATCAGAGGTCATAAATGGTAGATTTGAGTTAATGGCTTTCATAGAAATTTTAGTTATTTCGAAAATCGTGAAGAAAATTAATTTGGGAAAACTTTTGGGGTTGCATGTGTAAATCTGCATACTTTTGGGCCAGATCTGTAATTTGTGAGAAGTCAGATTCATATGAGTTTTCAAAACTGGTTTTTAGCATTTATTGAACGAAAATTCCAGATTTAGGAAAGTTTTACAAGAAAAAGTAATTTTTGAACTCCTAGTGGTCTTGCATGTATGGGATCTAAAGGTTTTGGGGTGAAAAATAGAATTTTCGAAGTTGTTGCATAAATAAAAATTTTAGCTTCGTTTTTCTGCATATATTGAACAAGGATTCCGGATTTGTTAGGGGTTCTTCTTGAAAAAGGTGATTTTGAAATCATAGTGTGGTTGCATGTGTAATTCAAAAGAATTTTCGGTCAAATCTGTAATTTTGGGAAGATAGTTTTGAATGGATTTCCAAATCTGTTTTTTCAGCACTTAGTAAAGGACAATGTCAGTTTTTAAAAAGTTTTGTAAGAAAAAGGATTTTTGGGAATTTCTAAGGGTCTTGCATGTATAGATCTAGAGAGTCTAGGGTGAAATATGTAATTTTCGAAAAATCTGCATAATATAACTCCTAACTGGATTTTCCTGCATTGATCAAAATTTCAGATAAGTTAAGGGTTGATTTTCGTGAAAATATGGATTTTGAACTTTTAGGTTAATTGCATGTGTGAGTCTTGAACTTTGGGGTCATAACTGTAATTTCCAGAATTAAGTTAAGGGGCGTTGTGCTGAATACTTGAAATCTTCCAAACTGATATGTTTTCTTGATCCTAAATTAATTAGCAAAGAAATTTTGGGATTAAGTAGCTTAAGGAAAACATAGAAATTAAGTAGGTCTTTAATAGTATTGTTTGAATTAAGGTTATACGTGGGTAAACATGCATGAATACATAACTTGATATATGATAATAGTTAAATTTTTGTGTAGTATATGGTTAATTGGCACTTGATTGATATTTGTGATGTCTTGTGGTGTTTCAAATTATTATGGGTTGTTGTGGAATATTGGTATCTTTATGTACCTAACTGAAATTCTAAATACTTCGATCATGCCACTTTTAAAATTAAGAAAAATAAATTGGGGAGATTAATGAAATACTTAGAAAAGATGAGAAAGGATACGGGTGGCCGGTATTCCAACCATAGATACTACAGTTGGGTGGTTTGATTCCACCAAAACGGGCTCAGAATAATCTTCTTATTTTCTAAGTAAAGAAGTTAATTTCTCATCGGATCCGATAAAATGAAAAGTCTTTGAAAGAATTTATGGTCCCGAATTCGTTTAATACAGAGGTGTTGTTGAAGGTGTTATGACACTTGAACAAACAAGCAGCGGAAATATAAAGACAAAAGAACAATACTCAGAATTAAAAATGTTCACAAGTAAAGACTTGTGAACTTGCCCTTTACAGGACGGAAAATATATTAAAATCAGTATTCCAAGAATACAAACAGAAGAGTGTGAAAACTTCTTCCTTATGAGTGAATCTTTTTCAAGGTCACTCTTACAACCAAATCTAGATACTAAAAGAAAGATATCAAAAATTCTAGATTTCAAAGAATGTACTTATAAATAGTACGTACAACAGATCCTAGAAAACACACTAAAATTCTCGAGATTAAAACTTCAGCTCTCTATTTTGTTTTCTCAAAATCTATAATAATCTTGAGTCTTGAGTTTGATATTTATAGACTTGCCAAGCTTCCACTCTTCAGCCCATGATCTGCAAGAAAACCAACCACAAGAGCACTCAAGATAATGGGTTAGTGGGTTAGTTAGGAAGTTAAGATAAATCCCATAATTAAATCCACTAAGCACTACTTAACCCTACTAAGCCCACTAACTAAGATTTAGTTTAGAAGTTAAGAAAAGTTAAAAACACATTGTGAAATTAATTCACGTGTTTCAGTCTTTCTTTCTAAAAGTTCACGAACTCTAAGTTCTAGAAACGTGATTTATACTTAATTTCGTTATACTTGTGTTGCTATAATATAATATATGTAGTATGACTATATTTTAAATTCTCGGTACCTTTCGAGATCCTTACTGAGCTTTGTTAGCTCATATAGATATTCTCCGTTTGCAGGTACTAGTACTACTCACTCCACCGGATTGGACTAGTCGACAGTTCGAGAAGCCGACTCCGGGTTTTTGGCTCGTATGGAGGATCTACTTATAATGCTTGTAGTACTATCTTTTGTGTATATTGTCCTTAGGACAATTACTATTTCCGTAGTAGCTCATGTGTATTATTATCCGTGGTAAATGAGGCTAATTCCTCCGAAGATGGACCCATTTTTGTTATATTATGGTCCATGTATAACATTTCTCTATAAGTAAGGTCCATTTTATGTAGAATTAATATGTTGATTTAACTATGGACTCTAATCTATTATCAATATGAATTATCAAGGTGACACCACTTACGGTTTCTATAAAGGACGAATAGAGTAGTTAGATATAAGCTCACCTATTCTACTAAATCCCTTCGACGAAACTTTTCTTCCGAAGCCCACCTCGTCCTTAAGTCTTAGGTCTTGAAAAACGTTTTCTTAAATCTTGGGGTCTCCCCATATATCTTAATACTTACATAATACATATAAAGCTTCCGTGCATGGCAAACCGTCTCGGTTTGCCATACTATTGCTAGGGGGTGTCACACGTTTCGTTTGTCGTTTGAAGAAAATATCTGAAAATTGAGTTTTGAATTGGAACTGACAATGAAAGAAAAGAGAAAAGAAAAAGAGAAAAAGGAGAAAATAGGAAAGAGGAAAGAGAAAAGAAAGAAAAAAAGGAAGAGAGAGAAAAACTAAATGAAGAGAGAGACAGAGAGAAAAAAATAATATAATAATACAATCATATGGACTGAATTGTATGTAAAACTCTGCATTAGTGACTAATCCGCATGGACTGATCCGCGCTTTAAGTTTGTATTTGGGGATTTATCTGTACTTACCTTTTTTTTTTAACCTTTTTGGGTTAAAATCGGGTATCCGATCGGGTTGTTGATATCCGACCCGATATATTATAAGTGGGTACCTGACCTGACCACTAGCCGACGCTTAATTAGAATATCCGACCCAATCGGATCGGGTCATTATCCGAAATACCCGACCCCAATGCCCACCACCCCTAATCACAAGCAGTCAAATCCATTGTATAAGTGTCAGCGAATCATCAAGAAATAAAATAAAAACTGAATATATAACTAAACAATCCACAATTAATTTCCTTTGAAAATTAAAAAAATGTTATTAACAAAACATAAACACCGAACAAGATTGATTAGAAAGTTGTCAAGTTTAGATGCAGGAAGATGTATCTCTAATCTTATCTTATATATAATAATAACTAGTATTTTTGTCCAATATTATTATAACGTAAAAGAATGGGATTATTTGACATTGGCCCCTCACCAAAACACATAATTAGGATTTACTACCAATATCTTTCACAATTTTGAGCCAAGTCCATTAAGTTCATACTTTTATTTCAGCTAGACACAAACAATTAGCTTATATATTTTTTCCCTTTTCTAACCCTAATTAAATTTTTTTATTTTATTTTAACTGTTTATTTATTATTATTTACAACCTTTTTTTAAAATTATTATTTCCGGCTGCAGTGGGTCGCTGGAGCTCCAATAAGTTGATTTATAATTCGTTGATTGATTATTTCGCCAGCTTCAGAGTGGTCGGAGGTTGGTTGTCAGGGCTCCAATTAGTTGATTTACCAGACGAAACGTAATCCATATGGCTCGATTTAGAAGCGCAAAGCGAGACTGGTCGCCAAAGGCTACTCACAATGTCCATGTGTCAACTAAACTATTTTTTTTTCTCCGGCTGCATGCTTAGATATAATAAGAGCACTTATTGCATGAGCTGCACAAAAAAATGTAGAATTTATCGACTAGATGTCAAATCGGCCTTTCTCAATGGCTATCTTGAAGAAAAAATCTACGTTTATTCAACCACAGGGATTCGTGAAGAAAGGAAAAGGAAGAAAAGTTTAGTTCAACAAGAAACCTTTATACGGCTTAAAGCAAGCCCCACGAGCTTGGTACAACCCGATCAAAACTTATTTCACGAGTCGAGGATTTGGGAGGAGTGAAAGTGAGCTTACTCTCTACATCAAGACACAAGGTACGACCGTTATACTCATTGTCTCTTTATACGTAGATGATCTCATATATATGGTAAACAATGAGAAAATGGTTAAACAATTCAAAGAAGATATGATGAAGAAAATTGAGATGAGTGATCTCGGATCACTGCACTATTTCCTAGGCATCGAGATAAATAAAAATGAAGAAAGTATTTTCGTACTGTAAAGAAAGTATACATAACTTTTACTAAAGAAATTATGGATGCACGACTACAATCTAGTTGCCACACCTGTAGTAATTAATGAAAAACTAAGAAAAAAAGATGGATTACCAAAGGTGGATGATTCACTCTACATGTGTATAATTGGAAGCCTGCTATATCTAATAGCTATAGGGCCATACATTAAGTAAGCCACAAGTTTATATCCATGTTCATGCAAAGTCTGAGTCAAGTACATTATAGATGAGAAAAGATGGTCCATAGGTACTTTGCAAGGGACAAAGGACTATCGAATTTGGTACAAGCCCGTAACATGCTTGAGTTTAATAGGCTACACGGATAGTGACTGGGCTGGATCATTGGATGACATGAAGAGTACATAGGGTTACTCATTCTCACTTGGATTCAGAATATTCTCATGGGCATCAAAGAAACAAGAAAATGTGGCACACTCATCAGTAGAAGCAGATTATCTAACATCTGTAACAATTCCAAGTCAAGTTGTTTGTCTATGACGAATACTAGCAGATATGGGTGAGGAACAAACTAAGCCGACGTCAATCTATTGCGACAACAAAGTCTACAATAGCAATCGCGAAGAATTCGGTTCAACACAGCCGAATTAAGCCCACATAGCCATCAAGTATCATTTCCTAAGCGAAGCAGACGCTAACAAAGAAATTTAAATGCACTAGTACCCGACTGAAGAACAACACGCATATATTTTCATGAAGGCAATACCATGACCGAAGTTTAAAGAACTACACACGATGCTAGGTATTTCCAAAATTACCACTAAAGAGGAGTGCTGCAATTAATTCTCATTTTTGGAATATTCTAGAAACACTAGTTCTGTAATACAGTATCTCGAATAATATATAGTATTCAAGGGTAGCTAGATACTTCTAGATATAGAAGAATATTCAAGAATTGTTAGCAGTGCAAAGATAACTCTAGAGAAAGAATTATCTAGCAATTCTTTAGAGTTATCCATGAAGCCTATAAATAGGCAATGAGACATTATAAACTATGCAAAAAAAAATATAATAAAAACCTTCTCCTTCAACTAAGTCATGTTGTCCCTTCTCTCCAAACAAATCAAACTATTTCCAAACAACTATCTCAACATTCCCCAAACTAACATGAATTGTATATTTTGTTTTGTTATTGTTAGAGCTTCTCCAGCCCTCTTGTTTATTTGTAAGATTTACACAATATGACCTAACACATTAATGATTGCTTTCAATTTGAAAATTTATTCCAAATTGTTTAGGAGCAATTAAGAGGAGGCTACTAAAATACTAGGGTTTGCATGCGATTTGGAATTTTTCGTCGTTTCTTGTTCCACAAGGCCCCGATATGACATCACCATGGAATTGGTTTACTTGAAATTAATGCTCAGAAACAATACTTTTCTTGGGGCAATGGTTCAAAGTCATTATCCAAGGTGATTACCTTCAAGTTATGTGATGAAAGTGGTGAATTGTTATCCTTTGGCGCTATTTTGGATGGATGTCTACGTCTTGCTCTTGATTTTACGTTTTGTTTTTTTAAATTTGTTAAGCATTCATGCAATAAATTCGCCTACGCGATTGCACAATTTAAGTGTAAAGACTCTCTAGAGGGTTATGAACCCCCTTTTGCTTTGGTGTCCATCACTTAATAACATTGCTTTGTTCTAAGCTAACTATCCTAAGTCAAAGTAAAATGAAATCTTCTGCTACTTCTCCCAATGAACAGTTTGAAATCTATAAGATTCAATATGGTATCACTTTAAGTTTGAGTTTGAGTTTGAATTTCGACAATATTAATCAAAGACCCACTCCGATCTTTTGATTTTCGTTCACAGAACAATTCTAATCTTCCATTTCTTCCTTCCAAAATTTCTTCTTTAATCATGCTTTAATGGCACAACTACCACGTACAAATCGAGATGATCCATTAACTTTGTTTTTCCTTAAGTCATCGGAAGGACCTGGCATGACTTTGGTTTCTCAACTGCTAAATGATGTGAACTATTTTTCAAATCAAACAATTTTTCAACTCAAGCAATAAGGAAATGTTGATGCAACTTCGCTAAGCCTATGAAGTGGGTGATCAATGGTGACATAAGTTGTAGGGAATAATTAGTTAATGCAACAAAACGACTCACGACAGTTATAGTAATCTATTTTACATACAATTTTCATCGAAATTTAATTAATTAACTAGTAAAAAGTTCAAAGTAGCTTTACTTACAAATTTAAATATTCTAGAAATATATAGGAAATTGTGGTTAAGTTGTAAATATTTTTCTAAAACTCTCTACAAATCTCTCAAGTGTACTCATCTTCTAGAATATGCATATAATATTTATGAAGTTCTCTAGAAGAGAACTTAAATCAACTAGCATCATCCATAAGAGAAGTCAAGTACTATAAATAGTTGATAATTAAATTGTAAATCAACGGAAAAAAAATGTAAACACTTCGGAATAATTTATTTTAATGTACATTTACGTTGTCCATTACCTATCATTGAGGTGGGAATAATAAATAAATAGGTAACTAAATCTAACTAAGAATTTTGGTGTTGAGATATTGTATAATGGAATTTACGGCACAGAATTGGCATATGAAATATTTATGGGTCTGTAAACTATCAGCATATCTGACATATGGTTTCAGACATGGGAGTAGGAGAAATGAGATCACTAAGCTAGCAAAGTCTTCATATGGTAGATGCAAAATAATCTTATACTTTAATTCACGATTTGAATGAGAGCGTGGGATGTGTTGTAGTTTCGAATTTTGTAGATAATGAAAATGAAGCAGGCCAAGGATCGGTAGAGTTCTACTACATCAATTACGTCGATGCAAATATGCACACAATGCTTATTATGTCGAGACCGATGGTTCTGCCCCTCTCCATTAGGCACGCCTAAATGGCGTATGTTTTCGAGAAACATACCACCCATACACTAGCCAGTTTACCGGAAAAACAAAAATCCCATTGAATGTTCCTAAAGTATGGGTTACAACTTTTGACGAGGTTAAAGATGCGTTCTATAGTGGTTATCCGGTCATAGAATATATTTATTTATATCCGAATTTGGAAGACTTCAATCGAAAGGAAATTTATCTATACTCTATATCTATATCTATATCTACACTACTTATAAAATTTCGGGACAACAAC
>NW_012194855.1:1268560-1362262 GCF_000504015.1 Erythranthe guttata
ATTATTATTATTATTATTATTATTATTATTATTATTATTATTATTATTATTATTATTATTATTATTATTATTATTATTATTATTATTATTATTATTATTATTATTATTATTATTATTATTATTATTATTATTATTATTATTATTATTATTATTATTTTGTAGACGTGGGAAGAAATACAAGGACGGAGCACGTTATGTTGTCAATGCAACTCGTGCATGATATGATGATTTAGATATGATTGCCTGTCCTTGTCTTACATGTAGAAATCTACAACAACAACACTTTAATATTGTTTATGAACATACGAAAGACTTTGATCCGAGCTACAAAATTTGGGTTTTCCACGGCAAAAAACCAAGTGAAGCAATATAATATGATGATGATGTCGAAACGCATGAGATATATATAATGTACAAAGACTTCGTTTTTCAAAATGACGAAGTTTACGAAAAACCAAACATAACTAGAGAGACAAAATTTTATAATCGTTAGAGATGCAAAAACTTCACTATTCTTGAGTTGCATAAGGTATACAAAAATTTCTGCCATTATAACTATGGTTAAGTTCAAAGCATCATTTAGCATAATTGATAGTGCTTTGATAGCATGATGCAAATGATTCATGACATGTTGCCTGATGATAATACATTGCCTAATTCCTTTTTTTAACAAAGAAATTATTCAAGACATTTGATATTGGATATGATGAGAAGATACATGTATGCTTTCACGATTATTGTTTATTTATAGATGAGCTTAAGGATGCAAGTGAATGTCCTACATGTGGTGCGTAAAGATGGAAAGTTAACAAAAATGGCACTGGAACTAAAGTATGCGTTCCTCCAATTATACTAAGGTTACGAAAAATTGTTCGTTATAGCTGAATGAGCAGAACAATTAAGTACGTGGCACTCAACTAATAAGAGTACGGATGGAAAGTTAAGACATTCTCATATGCATGAGATTCGACATATAGGAAATTTTCGTCAAACTAAACCTCGGGTGCATAGCATTATGGCATAATATTGTTACGATCAATCTCTCATATGCCCTGATGGCCCCACCCCTTCCCTCAGCTATTTTGTATAATATAAAACTTTTTTTCATTTCTTATATCATATTCAACAATCAAAAGTATGTGGCCATTAAAGACTTCTTATTACCTCTTTTATATGAACTAGTAAGTGACACAGTGTATTACACGTGGTTCATGATTTTTATTAATTAATTATATGTTTATTAATAATTTACTCGATTAAAATTAACAGCGGTGCTATAAAAAATATCTAATGAAAATATAAATATTGAAACTTATTCCACAACACTTTGTATGAAATTAAAAATTATCAAGGTTGTAAAAAGTGGTAATCGGGTCAGAGGGGGTCAGGACCGACTCACGATTAATCGGTGATACATTGGAAATAAATCGGTTTTAAAATTTAATATAATTTCTTTTTAGATATTATTTATAAATACTCAAAACATATATAAAAAAATATTTAAACATAGTTATATCTCCATTATGTATATATCCTAATAACACAATAAAAATATAATAATAATAAGATCATAATACATAAATATCTTTATAAAATATAAATAAAAATGCAATGTTTTTGAATTTACATTTATTCTTGAACATTCCTGGCATAAATCATTAGTACTTTAACAATAACAGTTATCATACACAAAAATAAAGCATAAACTCATATTTTTTTAATTAAAATTCCAACTTTTATTTTGAAGTATTAAAAAAAAAAAAAACCGATTTTGACCGATTTTTGGCCGATTTTTGCCACCGAAGTTTGACTCGCCTTAAAGGTTTGACCGCCTCGGACCGCCTCATAGGCAAAAAACTGATTTTTCAAACATTTACACTAAAATCGTAAAGGTTTTGGACCGCCTCCGCCTCGGAGACCGATTAATCGGCCAGCTCTGCCGATTTTTAGAACACTGAAAATTATACAATTTCGAATTTATATTTTGAATGTAAATTTTGCGATCATATTATTTTGCTTGGTCTTGACTTGGGCACATAGTTCCAACGGAAAAAACAAAACAAATCTTCATATTTGTTCTTAAATTTGCATAAGTGATTCCTCTTCGTAACATAAAAGTCAAATATCATTGTAATATTTATTATTCTTCCTCCGAACTAACCAACTATTGTTAACACTCGGTTTTGCAAAATCTAGCCTCATTATTTTAGCATCGTTATTTATTTAACCAATTTGCATGATTTAGTCAAAATAATTTTATATGATCAATTATTTTTTTATATATATTTTTATTTAACATGGTGATTTATCTGAAGACTGAATTAACGACAATAAGAGAGAAAATTGATTATACTCTCTCTATGCAAAAATCGTTATGAATACACTTCATATGTGTATACACTTACACATATTACAAGAATAACAAAAAAAAAAACTTATTTTAGACATATATTTAATTTACACTTCAAATGTTATTACTTGTTAGTCTTCATTTGGATCCCTTTATTACATGGATTGTAATTTTTTTTAAAATCTTTCTTAATAGAAAATTTATTTTATGAATAAATAATTAGATGAATCTACTTCAAAAATAATTGCCAAAAAAAAATTATGAAGTATGATTAAATGCCTTTAGTAAAGTTGATCAGAATTGAGCCTTCATTTATTAATATCTCATAGCTATTTGATAACTAATTTAAGGTCCAATTATGTAATGTTTGTTAAAATGACAAGATATGAAAATGTGACGTTCTTCAGCCAACCATTAAGGTCCAAGAAATATGAATTGTTCACAAACAATGGAGGAAAATCTTCACAGGCAAGGTTCAATAAATAAGCCTTTTTAATTCCTAGTTTATGGTGTTTAAGTACTGGATATTGTTAATAATTTCTGATTTTGTGGTGGATTAATTGTGGATTGGATTCCTGAGTTGTGGATTATGTGTTGTGTTCATAAGTTGGGTTAGGCTTTTCAAGTACTTGATTTATGTGTTTATATAATGAATTATGTGTTGTTTAATGTTTTAAAGAAGTGTTTTTTTCTTCTTTACTTGATTCGAGTACTCTATGCAATGTTTTCATTACAGTCATTAATGTACAAAGAGCTCCCTTTCTTATTGGTTGAGCTCTTTGCAAAACAGTTCCACACAAAAATGAAGCATATAACTAGTGCACGTATCTTCATTATTCTCCTTATCTTATTGTACTTGGAAATCTGACATTTTAGTATTAGGACTTAGTCTTCATATGGTTTCAACTTCAGCATCATATTCTTAACACATGACCTAAAAAAGAAAACCCTCTCATTTCCCTCTCTCTCAACATATGACGTGAAGAATTTTTTTTTTCATTTCACTCATTCATCCTCGGTAATTTGGTCGCATTCCTGAAGAATTTCATAAAGGCCCAACTTGTTGAATTAATCCGACGTTTGGAAGTAAGGCCCGAATCTTTTAAATATATTGAGGTCGATTAAAGGAAAGATAAGTTTGAATTAATTAGTAATGTGGGTGTAGGGTTTAGGGAAATATGTTAGTGGGAGAAGATGGGTTTTGATATGGGGGCAGAAAGCAAAGAAAGATGATTTTGAATTTGAATTTGGGAATTTTAAATTTGCGGGGATTTTAAATGAAATTAGGAGTTTTCACTGAATTATGATTGAAATTTGGTGGTTTTAAATTGAATTAGGGTCTTTTTCCAATTTTTTTTTATGTAGCAGTTAGGGGTTTTATCCAGGATTTTCTTGTAGAATCGAATTGAATTGGGATTTTAAGTGAACTAAATTAGGGCTTCCTTCCAGGATTGTCTTGCTTTAGTTCAGTTCTCTCATTAATTGTCTTGCTTGTGTTTCTGTTTATTATAATTGTAGGTAACGTTTATTATTAATCTACATTATGATAGACTGTAGAAGGGGGTCTTCAATATATTGGGGCCAATATTAATATCATGATAGGTACTAACTATACTGTTATATCTTATATGGATCTTGAAAATGTAAGTATGGCTCTTAGCTATCTTAGAATTACAATAATTTTGTACAAAGTTCCTGATAAGAATGGTCTGCAAATATTTTTTTATGATTTGGATGCGATTGAAACGTTCAACGCACGCCTTGATTTGGATGTTTATCATGTTGAGTTTTATATTGAAGCTTCTGAAAATGATGGCAATAAGGGGGATGGAGATGAAGTTAGAGCAAAAAATGTTAACTTAGGAGGTGAAGATAGTGATAGCAGTGATCCCATTTTTGCTACATTAAGTGATGATGGAATAGCTTATTTGATTTTGACTATTTTGCTGAATGTGATGAATTAAGTGATGGTTGGGATCAAATAGTTGATGAGATAGGTAATGCTATATGTGAAGCAAACCAAGAAAGTGAGGTAATACACCGTGATGGAGATTTTAATGTTGTAGAAAAAAATGTATTAATTTTAGAAAGAATCAACAACAAGGTGCATTAAAGGCACGTGGTAAAATACATAATTTCATAAGGTGTAATAGTTGTACGTGGTTGAATTCATTTTGTTAACAACCTCTTTTCTTTTAGTGATAGATAAATATCAGAACATAGGGAGAAAGAGGAAGCAAGGTTTGGTTCAACGCGGCGAAAAAGAATGGAAATCAGCTGTTTTTCATTTTCGAGTTTGCCTTATGAAGGAAATAAGCATAACTAATGTTTAATTAATATTTCTTAGTTTGTATTTGGTAAAAATAGTAATTAAGTTCATTTTTTACTAATCTATACTTTGTGATCCCAAGGAAATTGAACCAATAATCAAATTCAACAAAAATACGAGAAAAAAAAACTTTATATTAAACTTTGTTATAAATTTAAATGATATGCACAATCATAATTAGCATAAAAACCCAAAAATACATTTGCGAATTAACAGAAAAAATAATAAAATATTTTCAAAATTCTATTAAATTAAAGGTTAAAATGCACTTCACCCCTACAAATTTCCCATTTTCGTATTTTCCCCCATAAAAATTCAAAAACTTGATAGTCCCTCTTCTTTAAAATATTATTTTGGTTGCACTTTTCCCCATAAGTCAATTTTTGGTGGGCATTCTGCAACAAAAATAAGATTTTAAAGGGGCAATATGCAAAAAGATGATGTGTCTAAGGGATAAAGTGCAAAACAAATAACATATAAATGGGCAATGTGCAACAAAAATACTCATATGCCAATGAATAATCCATCGAAAATTTGTTAACGGGCAATGTGCAACAAGAATAACATTTTTAAGAGGGGCATTCACTTTTTAAAATTTTGAGGGGGTAAAGTGCGAAAATTAGAAATTTTTAGGGGGTGATGTGCGATTTGTCCTAAATTAAATGTACCAAAAAACATTCTAGAGCCTCCAAACATAAAATACGTTATCAAACTAAGAGTAGCAAATATCGATAACGAGTAATAAAATATAGTTAATTACTATTTTTATCAATTGAAAACTATGAAATATTAATTAAAAAAAGTAGTTAATATAAAATTGCTTATTTCATTCATTAAATAAAAAAATAATTTGATGGTATATTTCTTCTCCCTCCAAAATCATCCAACTCATTAGACACATCGTCTAGTTTATTTTTATTCTATTTATTTTTATAAATTAAATGTCAACTCATTCAACCAACCATTGTTTAACCTCTTATAGCAGATCATAGGACCAACATTCTCAACTTTTGAAACCTACAAGACTAAAATTCTCATTTTGAAACATGATGGACTAAAATTCTCAACTAACAAACTTACGGGACTGAACTCATTTTGCTCTAGGAGATATTATATGTATGTTATGTTTTTGCTTGGACAAAAGTTAACTAAGGATTCTTGAATATTTTATATCAAATAAAAAAATGAAGCATTATGAATGTGGTCCCACTTATTAGTTCTCAAAGTTGTTGCTTTGACTCAATTATTAAATTTGATACTCTACTAATTTAATTTGCCATGACATTGAGAGAGATTTTTTTTTCTTCAAGTTCTTTTGATAAAAGTAGTGCATGAGTTGACGAAACAACCTGTCAAAGGTATAAATCATGGTGGTGGGATCCGCTTCGGAGAAATGGTATGAGACTCGTTTCTTGCTCAAGGAGCAACAAATACGTTACACGATAAGTTACACATAAGATCCGATCGTCACATTGCTCATGTGCGCTCCCCTCTGTAGAAGCATCTTGACTACAATGCCTCATCCAATCAAACACAAGAGAGCTACGTGATATGGTCGTTAGGGTCCAGCCAAGTGCCACACCCCTTACTTCCAAGAAAGTTACACATATTGTCTGCAAAACTAGTAAACAAATGGAGATTGTTTCCATACCTTATGTTCACATATACTTATCCGCATAATTGGCAACCACGAACGTTAAAATGACTTTCAAAGTAAAAGTAGTAGCGAAGCAGTAGCCTAAGATTTGAAATTTGAAGGCACAAGACAACAATAGTTGAAAGGTTAACTACAACGCAAAGGGGTAAATCGTAAAAAAAACAGGCTTTCAATTTGCTTGCTAGTTGATCTCGATATTTGAAACCATTTTTTGGGACATTCCCTCATAATTAGATGCTCGCAACTAAATGTCTGACATCTATAAGACTGTAATATTTGTTTTGGAGAATTATTAAAGAGTATTATTGTTGACACGTGATTAGTTTAATTTTTTTCTTCAAAGCATTGATTCTAGAATTGATTTAAATCATAAATATTTGTAGGGTAAATTATATCCATATCCCTGTGCTATGCTAAAATAACTTTAAGGTCCTTTTGGTATTAGTAATTAGTAATTACAATCACCCTCATGAAACATTGTTAGAAACTCTAATGGGATAATGCATTGGGTACCTTATTCTGATATGTTCTAACGAATTATTAGCTTCATAAAGTGGTGGAGACAACATAGAGCTAGGTGGTGATTTAAGAAATGTTACAGGAGCCATGTCACCCCTAGCTCTATATTAGTAATTGTACTAGTATTAATATTAGTATTAGTATTAGTAATATGTGATATTCTTCCATTCATGTTCAATACATCTTTTTGTCAAGGTAGTGGTATATACATCTTATCTCTTCTGAAATATTTATAAGTTGTATTTTTTTTTAGTATTGTGTTTCACTGATTGGAATCCGTTAATGATAGTTTGCAGGTTATTCGAATTATCATTGCGTTACTTTTTTAATACCGTGTTTGATATTAAGTCAGTTATTTAGCATAAGATCCACATGCTTTATTAGATCGTATTCCATGAAACAATTGTACCATATGTTTTAAATGATTTCACTTAATTTCTATATTGCGTTTTGTGCAGCACGTTTTCTTCTTTGTAATATTTAATTACATTTCATGTATTATAATTCTGGTGCAAAAGATAAAGTTTATCTCTTTTTTTTTCGTTTCATTTTATTTACATGAATTAAATTCGTTCCGAAGAGATCGTCGATTATATATTACTATAATTTTTATTTTGAAACAGACTCTCGTGCATTGCACGGGTGAAGTACTAGTTAAATTATATTTTATCAAGCCTTCATAGATCTATAAAATATGTACTGTACTATGTAATTTTCGAATTTATTTTATGCATTATTAATTTATATATTACATAGGGCTTCTTATTTTTTTTGAATGTGTATGATCTTATAAATGTAATGAATTATTCATTTAGGCTAATGTGTATGATTTAGCACTGTCCTGGAGTCTGGGTCAAAAAACAATATTATTTAAGTGAGGCTATTAATTTATCGGGTATTAATTTGTTTAGGTTATACTGTATATGTGTCCAATTATAGCCTCTACTTCTATAATAGAGGTTTAAGGTTCAAATATGTCCCCCTCTCCCTATTTGCCAAATCTTTAACCGGATTTATTTTTTAAACTTGCATCCATTAGAACGTTAACACTTATATTAGTGTTCTAATAATCGGTACACGCCGAGACTGATCCAAAACTTTACATTTTTTGTGTAAAGGTTTGAAAAATAGGCTTTTGTCATGTGAGGGAGTCTGAGGCGGTTTGAGGTGGGTTAAACCTTGGAGGCAAAAATTAGGAAAATATTCATCTTTCATGTTTTTTTTTTTAATCAAAAATAAATTAGGGATTTTAGTTCAGAATCGTTCTTTTCTTATCTCTCTCGACTCTATTATTTCCGCAAGAAAGAAAACAATGTCGCACTCACGCAAAACGGCCAAAACCCGCAGCATTGCTCTACGAATGAATCAATGATGATAGAAAAATGTTTAAATGATGGGTATATAGTTATGTTTAACTTTTTTTTTTTAATTATTACGAATCCTTTGGTAAGTGATTATAAGATATAAATGATGGGGGTATAATCATATTTATAATCTTTTTAGAGGTAAGTACAATTAGCATTCCTGGACTATATGCTGCGACCCAAAATGTCCCCTCAACTATATATTGGGATTTAAAATTGGGGGTTTTAATCGAATTGGGTTTTTTTTCCAATTTTTTTATGTGGAATTGAATTAGGGGGTTTTTTCTAGGATTTTCTTGTAGAATTGAATTGAATTGGAACTTTTAATTGAATTGAATTAGGGCTTCCTTCCAGGATTGTCTTGCTTTAGTTCAGTTCTCTGAGTAATTGATTTGTTTTTGTTTGTTATAATTGTATGTAATGTTTAACATTCGTCTACATTATGGTAGACTGTTGAAGGGGGTTGTCAATATGTTGGGGACTATATTAACTGCATGATAGGTCTTGACCATACTGTTATGTCTTACATGGATGTTGAAAATGTATGTATAGATCTTGGGGATCCTAGAATTACAATGTTTTTTTAACAAGGTCCTGGTAAGAAATATTTTTTAATAATTTGGATGCGATTGAAATGTTCAAACTACGCCTTGATTTGAATGTTTATCATGTTGAGTTGTATATTGAAGCTTCTGAAAATGATGGCAATATGGGGAATGCGGATGAAGTTAGAGCGGAAAATGTTAACTTTGGAGGTGAAGATAGTGATAGCAGTGATCCCAATTTTACCAACTGAGTGATGATGTGAATAGCTTGTCTGAATTTGACTATTGTGCTGAATGTGATAAATTAAGTGAGGGTTGGGATCAAATAGTTGATGAGAGAGGTGATCAGAGAGGTGATCAAAGATGTAATGATATCGGTGAAGCAAACCAAGAAAGTAAAGTAATACACCGTGATGGAGATTTTAATGATGTAGAAAGAAATGTACAAAATGATCTAGTGAATTTGACAAGACATAGTGACCCTGATAAGGAGTGAGGTGAGATGTTTCAACAGTTAGATGAGAAAACTGATATGACTTATCCAAAACTTGAAATAGGGCTTATATTCCATAGTGCTGAAGCTTATAGAAAAGCACTTATAAATTATTCTGTTATGAAAGGTTTTGAATTGGAATTTGTGAAAAATGAAAGAGATAGAGTAACTGCAATTTGCAAAAATAAGTGTGGTTAGAGAATACATACTAGTTTCATGGGGTAATCAACTGCATTCCAAATTAAAGATTTAAGGGTGAGCCTAATATGTGTCCTAGAGATTTTAAAAATAAATATGCCAATTCCAAATACCTTTCAAGAGCAGTACTAAGAAACATTCATGGAGGATCCCACAATGTCTTTGAAATCTTTTAGGGTTATTGGTAAAAGAGGTGTTCGGGTGTATGCACATAGAAAACAGTTATATAGAACTAAGAAAAAAACACTTGAGAAGATTCAAGGTAACTTGTTTTAACAATGTTCCAGAAGTAGACCATATTGTGACGAGTTCTGAAAACAAACCGTGGATCAACGGCCACTGTGCAAGAACAACCTTTGTACCCATCTCCGAGATTTCATAGATCGCCTTTGATGTTTGATGCTTTGAAAAAAGGTTCATAGAGAGATGTAGACCTATCATAGGTCGTGATGCTTGTTTTTGTTGGTTGCAATACCTACACTCAAGTGTATGTATCGTACAAGTAATATAATGGATTTGTAAGTCCAAGCATCGATCCCACAGAGAATATTTAGTTATTTAACTAAACGCTAAATCCTACCAATTGCGATCAAGTCCACCCTACACAGTCGAAAGATGAGTAATTATTCTAAATTAACTAAAATATATTAAAGCAAATTAAACAGGTATGAACAAGAAAACAATTACACACGAAGATTAATCAGAGAAAACAAGCCTAGGATTTTATTATCCCCCTATGTGATTATTATTTCCCCAATTCCTTCAATTATGCAAGTTATTAAATCGGATTACTAACCTGAGATGCTAAATTAATCATAACCTGCTTCCCCGTGTATTACCAATACTCTAGATTCAATTATTGTATTCCTACGCAATTAATTCGAGACCACAGAATGAAGCAAAAATCACAATAATGGCTACCTAAGAGATTAACTATATTCTTATGATAATACTACAAAGGCTCTTCTACCCATGTTCTAATTGTTAACCTGATCTTCCGATTCATTCGATTAACAGTAACATAAAAGCACATAAACAGGCAAGTTTCATGCACTTAATAAAACAAGTAGAAGAAATAATCCGGAACTAAAACTTGTATAAAATCATGGAAAATGGTTCATAAATCCCACGTAGGATTCAAATAAAATCCTAGGAATAAAAAGTTTAGCTACTCTGATTAAAGTAAAAACGAAATTAAAATAATTCATGGAAGATAAAATTATGCTTAGAGTCTTCGAATTCTTCGTTATTGCTTCTTTGCTCTTGAAATTCGGTAAAAAGAGGAGGACCCTAATTGCGTGCTTGACATGGCTTTTACAAGGTGGGAAAAATTGGGGAAAAGACAATTTCTTTGCAATTTTTGGAAGTTTTCTTTACTTTCCTTCTCGGACGTTTTACGTCTCCAATCTTGTCCACCTTTTCTTCTAAATTGTAGTTTTAACCCACAACTTCTTCAATTCTTTAATTTGTGCCTGGAACACAATAAAACAAAACATGAAGCACCAATTATCAATAAAATATACTAAAAGCTCAAAATTAAAAGATACGATTAAGTGTAAAAATATACACTTAAGAGTTTTCCTAAGGATCCTTTCTGGGAGCAACTTAAGAGTTTTCCTAAGGGTTCTTTCTGGGGGCAACTGATGGCTGCAATGTGTAGAGATGAGAACAATCAAATGTTTCCAATAGATGTGGGTGTACTTGAAATTGAATGCATGGATTCTTGGTCTTGGATTTTGAATATGTTAAATGTGGGATTTGGTAAATATTATCTAACCGCATGTACATTCATAAGTGATGCACAAGAGGGCTTGGTTGAGTGCTTCAATTCCGTGATGCCAAATATTGAAAACAATTTTTTTGTACGAGACATATATGCAAAATTTAAAATGAGATTTAAAGATTCTGGATTAAAAGACATTATGTGCGCAACATCACAAGTTATTTGGAGGACACATTCAAGAATAAAATGGCTGCAACTAAGGCAATGTATGTACAAGATTATGAATGGTTGAACAATGTCCATCATTCATAGTGGTGTAAGTATGCTATGGTTGAGCAAACCTTCAATGCAACTACATCCACTTACGGTAGAAGGTAAAAGAGAGCCCAGAAATATACTTTAGAGCAGATTGGATTTGGTAACTAGAAGTCTAGAATGGAGTTGGCATGAACAATCAATTTAGGCCTTAATCCTTATGTCCATGTATTGAAAAAATACATCTTTTGAAAATATAAAATAGTATATTTTTGGATTATCTAACCTATTTTATGTTGATTGCAAAATGGAATCAGTAATAGATCTCAGATTCAAATCAATAACAATACAAATGGTGGAAATGTTGAGGTGATTGTCTATTTTTACTTGGCTTATTTCAGTTCAAGTTAGCTATTTGATGACTAATTTAAGGTTCAATTATGTAGATGTTTGTGAAAAGCGCAAGATATAAAAATGTGATGTTCTTCAACCAACCATTAAGGTCCAAGAAATATGATTTGTTCATAGACAATGGAGGAGAATCTCCGCAGACAAGGTTCAATAAATAAGCCCTTTTAATTCATTGTTTATGGTGTTCAAGTACTGGATATTGTAAATAATTTCTGATTTTATGATGGATTAGTTGTGGATCGGATTCCTGAGTTGTAGATTATGTGTTGTTTATGAGCAATGTATTAGGCTTTCAAGTACTAGATTTATGTGTTTATATAATCGATATGTGTTGTTTAATGTTTTAAAAACCCTTTTTTTTCTTGTCTTACTTGGTTCAAGTACTATGTGTAATATTTTCGTTATAGTCATTAATGTACAAAGAGCTCCGTTTCTTATTGGTTGAGCTCTTTCCAAAACAGTTCCACAGGAAAATGAAGCATATAACTTGTAAACATATCTTCATTATTCTACTTATTTTATTGTATTTGGAAAGCTGACATCTTAGTATTAAGACTATGTCTTCATATTGCCTCAACTTCAGCATTTTGAATGCTATTGGAATATTAAACTTATGATTTAAATTAATTAACAAACAATCAATCAAATGCATTGAATGACTTAACGCAAATTCTAATCAAATGATTATATACTATTATTAATCACTTCCATCTATGTAAGCAAATTCCACTTTCTCTTTGCTAATGACTGCACTAATATTTCTCTTCTTAACTTACCATCCTAACTAGGGATGGTAAACCAGCCGAGCCGGCTCGCGAACTCGACGAGCCGGCTCCACAAAGGCTCGAACTCGAGCTTGAGCTCAAGCTCACGAGTTCGAGCTTTGGACGAGCTCGAGCTCGAGCCCAAATATAGTTGTTCGCTAGTTCGCGAGCTGGTGTTTATTTATTTGTTTATTTTTTTATTTTTTATTTTTAATATTTTATATATTATATATTATATTATATATTATATATTATTATTATTATTATTATTATTATTATTATTATTATTATTAGTATTATTATTATTATTATTATTATTATTATTATTAATATAAAATATTATAATAATAATATAAAACTAACATTAAAAAATTAAAAATATATATAACTACTGTTTATTATTTATTTTACAATTTTTTTCATTATACTATAAATATTTTTAATAAAAAATTAATAATAAAAAAAAGCAAAAAAACAAAAAACAAAACATAATGAGCTCGAGCTCGTCAAAATTGGCTTGAGCTCGAGCTTGAGCCCAAAAAAAATAACTCGATGAGCTCGAGCTCGGCATAATGGACTCGAGCTCGAGCTCGAGCCTGCCAAAACAACCGAGCTCGGCTCGTTCACACCCCTAATCATAACCCTCTAATATTATAAGAAATAAGGTTGGTTGCGGGTTCCCTCATCACCATAAAAGTACATTTATTATAAAAACAATATATATTATAAGAAACAAGGAAAAATTTTACTTTCCCCTTATATTTTGGCTCAATATTACTTTACGCTTGATTACATCGATTTGTACCTCTGGACTTGAAAAATTGTCTCAATGTGTCCCTCGTTGTTAGTTGTCAGACATTGGACCTTAACATCGTTTGATCTAAGCTCTGAAATTACAAAAACGCCACCCCTCCCAATTTAAATAATTATTAAAAGAAACAAAAAATAAAATAAATAAAATAAAGTAATGTAAAATTAAAGACAATGAGAAAACATAGTCCACGACATCAGCCACAATTTATTTTTTATTTATTTAATTTTTTAAATAATTATTTAAACTGTGAGGGTGATTTTTTCGTAATTTTCAGACTTGAATCAAATGGTGTTAAGGTCAAAAGTATGAAAACTAAGGGCGAGAGCCACATTGATACAATTTTTCGAGCACAAGAAGGAAAATCAATGCAATCAAGAGTAGAAGGGGATAAAGTAATTTTGAGCTAAAATACAATGGGAAAAGTGAAATTTACCCAAGAAAGAATTTTCATTTATCTACTACATATGTGGTCCCCATCCCACTTCCAATGTTTGCTATCTCTCCTTTTCCACGATGGTTAGTCAGAATATCATCCTCGTTGCCACATGCTTCTAGGCCTAATTTCTTTTCCAAATTCTACACGTCTTTCGCTTCATCTGAACTTCTCTTTAAAAAGTTTATGTTACAACATTCGATAATTAAAAAAAAAAAACATTTGATTTTGCTTTTATTCTTTTGATAATTAAAATACGAAAAATCTACATTGATGTGTACAAACAAGAGCAATTTACGAAGAAATGAAAGGAAAAATAACTATTCCAATGGATTAGGATTTTGCTAGCCGATTTGCCAATCTGATTTGCTAGGAAAGTTAAAAAAAAAAAAAAAAAAAAAGCTCGAAAATTCGAGATGGAAATAATAATAGTAATTACAATATTGATTATTTAAAAAAAAAAAAAACAAATATTATAGAGTCCTAGTATTTCTTACTTTTATACATAAAGATCTTTAAGGGGATTTGAATTATAAAAAGAAAAAAAAAAACATGCGAGGCGGACCCAAACCATTACGATTTTTGGGTAAATGTTTGAAAATTTGGTTTTTGGCATGTGAGGCAGTCCGAGACCGTTTGAGGCAAAAATGGGGAAAAATCTATCGTTCAATTTTTTAATTTTTTTAAATCAAAATGAAATTAAGGATTTTAGTTCATAACCGTTCTTTTCATCTCTCTCTCTCGACTCGATTATTCTGGTAAGAAAGAAAACAACGTCGCACTCACACAAAACAACCAAAACCCGCTGCACCGGTCTACGAATCGATGAACGAGGATAAAATAATGTTTAAATGATGGGAATAGAACTATGCTTTAAAATGTCTTATTATTATGAAACGTTTGCTAAGTGATTATAATATACAAATGATGGAGATAAAATGATATTTAAATATTTTTATGTATGTTTTGAATTTTACAAATTATTATATTACGTTAAATATGAAAACTCGATTTGTTTCACTTCATCGCACATTGATCAATCGGCGAGGAGGTAGACCGACCCGGCTCATGTTTTTTAGAAGCTTGATGTGTATTAGTTTGGGGGTTCGATGTTGCATCAACTCACTTATGTCGAATGATTTTTATCACCGACTAAGCAAACATACATGCTCGGTATACCATCCAATAAGCCATTTTCTGGATATACACATAACTACTTAACATCATCTAACATGTCATTTTCATAGTCAATATCAAATCGAATAAAGTGTAAATTACAATCAACCTGAGGTATGGTTAATATACGAAAAAAACCCTCTTGTTTGGATAATTACATTTACACCTCAACTGTGATTTTTTCTTACACCTCCACCTTTATGGTGTCAAATTTAACATAATCATCTAGATTTTGTGGAATGTGCTCTAGTTTGTACTTGTTTTGTGTAAAAATACAGTTTCTAATGCGACACAATCTAATATATACAAGTCAAAAAACATCTTATAATCATCTTGCTTCAAAATGTGGAGGTCGAATGGGATAAAATGAGTACAAAAGTGATAATATGCCATATAATAAAAAAGATTCCACTAAATTTGAAACCGCAAGAATAAAGATGTAAGAAACTTTACAGTTAAAAAAAGTTATTGTAACTACCCAAATAGGAGGGGAGTTTTCGTAATTTTACCATACATTAGGTGTGGTTGTAACTTACCCTCAAACAAATGGAGAAGCCCAAAGAATACATAAATCAGTCTCAAAGTCTCAATATTTGTTCTTTACTTTTCTTTCTATTAAAAAACTGAAAATTAGTGATGAACTCAGCCACGGAACAACAAGCTTCCAAAACCACCGATCAAACCACCTTTCCTCTGCAAGTGGATTCCGAACACAAAGCCACAGTATTCCGACCATTCTCGATATCTCCGCCGCACATGCGCGCCTTCCACCTCGCCTGGATTTCCCTCTTCGCCTGCTTCTTCTCCACCTTCTCCATCCCCTCTCTCCTCCCAGCAATCCGCCAAGACCTCCACCTCACCGCCGCCGACGTAGGCACCGCCGGAGCAGCTTCCTTCTGCGGATCCATCTTCTCCCGCCTCGCCATGGGCCCCGCCTGCGACATGTTCGGCCCCCGCGCCGCCTCCGCCGCCGTCTCCCTCCTCACCGCCCCCGCCGTCCTCGCCGTCTCCTTCGCCTCAACCGCCAAATCCTTCATCCTAGTCCGCTTCCTAATCGGCATCTCTCTCGCGAACTTCGTCTCCTGCCAGTTCTGGATGGCATCCATGTTCTCCGGCGAGGTCGTCGGGGCGGCGAGCGGCGTCGCCTCCGGCTGGGCCAGCGCCGGCTCCGGCTTGACGCAGCTCGTGATGCCGTCCGTATACTATTTCCTAACCCATATCGTAAAATTCAAACACTCATTTGCGTGGAGGGCCGCGTTTACGGTTCCAGCACTTCTACAGATCTTAACGGCGTTAGCGGTTCTCGCCTACGGCCAAGATCTCCCTGACGGAAAATATAAACGGATCCCAAATAACACAAACAAAAACTATTTCAGTATTTTGTTCAACGGGTTGAAGAATTACAGAGGATGGGTTTTAGGGTTAACATATGGGTTCTGCTTCGGAGTGGAGTTGACGACTGATAATATTATTGCCCAGTATTTTTACGATAGGTTCGGCGTGGGTATGGAGGCGGCCGGCGCAATCGCCGCCAGTTTCGGTTTCGCGAATATAGTAACGCGGCCGGCGGGAGGGGTGGTTTCGGACGCGATGGGGAGGAGATACGGAATGAGAGGGCGGCTGTGGAGCTTGTGGGCGGCGCAGACGGTGGCGGCGGTGCTGTGTGTTGGGCTGGGTCGGATTGAGTCGCTGTGGGGGTCGGTTTTGGTGATGTGTTGTTTCTCTGTCTTCGTGCAAGCTGCTTCTGGGCTTACATTTGGCGTTGTTCCTTTTGTGTCAAAGAGGTATGTAGTATGTACCCACCGTCTTGCATTCATTTTATTTATATAAAAATATAATTATTTGATTAATGAGAACAAAAGATAAAGTAATTTTTTATAGAAAATGTTAATTTTGACAAGTTTACATAATATAAATTCCATTTTAAACATGAATTACTCACGAAGGTAGGATCAAAATGTTCAAGTTTCACTGATTTTAATCCTAAAATTTCTGATCTCGGAATAGTATTTTTCATTTCGAATTTCAAAATAATTTATTTTTGATTTTTTGATGTTTTTTTTATCAATATTCGAGTACATATGAGATTACTATTTCCCATATGATTTTATGAGCTCGAGCAAAAATAAGCTCCTTAAGTCCGTGGTCATAAAAAAATAAGGGTAAATTACAATCATCCCCTAGTATGGTTAAATTGCGAAAAAACCTCTCATATTTGGATAATTACAACTATCTCAACTACGAATCTTCTTACACGTTTTTCCTTATGGTGTCAAATTCAACATAATCTTGTAGATTTCGTGGAATGTTCTTAGTTTGTACTCGTTTTGTGCAAAAAACCAGTTTATGATGCACTACAATCTTATATATACAAGCTAAAAAACACATCTTATGATCATCTTATGAGAGGGTGGTTGTAATTACCCATACATGGGTGAGTTTCGTAATTTGACCATACCTCAAGGTGGTGATTGTAATTTACCCTAAAAATAATACATTCGAAATTCGACCTTGACACCCCAAATAACTCCTGCTCATTCATTTAAACTCTAGTAATAGTTAGTTCTTCCATCTTGAGGTAAAATGTAATTATAAAAGAACTCATTTTTGAGAAATTATATCAATTCCCTTACAGTTTGTAAATTTGTTCCATCTACCCTTACAAATTGGTGCTAATGTAAGAAATCTACAAATTACACGGGTGAATGTAATTATTGAAAATAAGAGTTCTTTTGTAATTTACCCATAAAATAAAAGTGTAATAATATATGTTTTTATTTGATAAGCAAAAAATGTTCTATATTTCATTCCACAAATGTAAGTCAATAATTTAAATATGTAACAATGGCAGGTCCCTTGGAGTAATATCAGGAATGACAGGGAGTGGGGGTACTCTAGGTGCTGTAGTGACACAATTGCTTCTATTTTCAGGATCAAATAATAATGTGTCAACCCAAAAAAGCATCTCTCTCATGGGTATTTTGATGTTTCTTTCTACACTACCACTCACCCTATTGTACTTTCCCCACTCTGGTGGAATGTTCTGTGGCCCTTCTCACCACCCTAATAGTGAACAAGATTATTATAATTTGCTTTCTTAAGTAATGGTTATATCTTTTTAATTTGTTCCTTGTTTATATTTTGTATTGTGTTTTATTAATATTGCATTCAATTGTATTAATTAAAGGATCACATTAATAAACATTTGGTGTGCATTGATGAGAAAACATTACGGCTATGAGAAATAAATATTATGAGTTTTTTTATCCTGCTTTAATGGCGCAACTACCACGGTGGAATTGAATCGATGATCCATCAACTCCGTTATTCCTTCAATCATTTGAAGGACCAGACATGACTTTGGTTTCTCAACTGCTAAACGGTGATGATTCCGGCACATTTGCCCTATAGAGCCCGGTAAGGAAACTCCCAACGTACTTTAGGCTCAAACCCCACGAGGTTGCCACTAACGCCATCACCCTTCCCCATAAAGAATGGACGGCTGACAGATGGGACTAGTTTTGCGGCTGAAGTGACAACGACGGAAATGTTTGTAGTGACAAAGATCGGACAACCATCCACGTGAGGTCGAAGCGAGCTCTCCTTCGAAGCAAGCGTCCTACTTTTAGAGAACGAGCCCCTGCCCCGCATAATCAAGAGAGCTCGCTAGTGCCGATAGAGCTCGCTAGTGCTGACAGACCAGAAAACCCGGAAGATAACATCACCCCCACGAGGGGATATGGCTGCAAAGTGACACCGGGACCCACCGCCTTACCTAAAGAGCAGGTATAAATAACAGTCTTGAAGTAAAAAGATAGATTGAGAAATATACCTATCTTGCCATTTTTACATATATAGTTTCTTCTCAAGAAAATACCCAACTTACTTAATCGTCGGAGTGCTAACGCCTTTTCACAAGTCTCTTGCGCTTGGAGTGGGCTTTGCTATTTAGGCCTTCTTTCGGTGGTCATTCAATCAATCACATACCTTAGTTTCTCTATTCGGCCACTTAGATCAAATCAGGTGAGGATTGTTTTTCAAATCAAACAATGAGGAAATGTGGATGCAACTTCGCTAAGCCTATGAAGTGGATCGTCGATGGTGACAGAAGTTGTAGGGAATAGTTGGACAATGCGACAAAATGACTCACGATTGTTATCGTAAAATAACTTATTTTCTGTACAATTTTGATCGAAGTATAATTAATAAACTAGTTCAAAAGACATAGTTCAAAGTAGCTTACCTTATAGATGTGAATATTGTAGGAATATATAGGAAATTGTTATTAAGTCTGAAAGATTATTCTAAAACACTCTAAAGTCTCAGAATTGTACTTATCTTCTAGATTACGTATATAATATTTATAGAGTGCTCTCAAAATTAAATCAACTAACACCGTCCATTAGAGATTTCAAGTAGTATAAATTGGAGTATAATTAATTTTTAAATCTAACCAAGAAAATGGAAATACTTCCATAATAAAAATATTTGAATTTACATTTATGTTGCCCTTTAACCAGAAGATAACTAAAAGTTCATTTTCTATTTTTATTTTTTCCATGTTCGTTTCGAAATGAGTAGGGCATGAGTTGACAAGACAATCCGTCAAAGATAGAAAGCATGGTGGTGGGGTCCGGTTTGGAGAAATGGAACGATTCCCTTTTTGCGCATGGAACATCATATATGATACACAATAGGTTACACATAAGCTCTGATAGTCACATTGCTTATGTGTGCTCCCTTTGTGGAAGCATCTTGAATACATCGCTCATCCCATTAAATACAAGAGAGCTACATGATATGATCGTTAGGGTCCTGCCAAGTGCCACACCCCCTACCCCAAGAATGTTACATGTGTTGTCTGCCAAATTAGTAAAGGAATAGAGACTGTTGGCATGCCGTACGTCTTCATATATTTAGCCACATAATTGACAGCCATAAACTTCAAAATGACTCTATAGTAAAAGCAGCAGTGGAGTAGTAGCTTAACATTTGAAGGTACAAGACAAAATTAGGTGAATGTTTAAATACAAGGCAAAGTGGTAAATCGTAAAGAGTAGCTAGGCTTTCGATTCACTCGCTAGTTGATCTCCCTATTTGAAACCTTTTTTTGGACAATCCATCACATTTAGATGCTCATATTTTAGATGTCTAAGATATGTAAGATTGGCTTTTAATATTTTTTTTTAAGGCTGCGGCTATATGCAAGACTAATTCCACTTGTGCAAGACCAAATTAAAATTTTCAATGTATAAATACTATATTACCCTTATTTATTAAAAAAATAGAAAATTCCAAATGTGCAAGACCAAAAACTTAAAAACACAAAAAATCCTATCACAAGACCACAAAACCAACTTTCATCTTCTCCATCTTCCAAAACCCACAAGACCTTTCTCCTTCCTCCTCCATAAACCTACAAAACCTAGACATTCCAAATCGTCAAAACTTAACAAATCTTACAAAGATGGCATGTATGGAGTCAGAAGACATCAAAATAGAAAATTCTACGATGGAAGAACCCAAGAAGGTATGCATTTATGAGTTTTTTTTAGCTCAAAAATCGATTTTCCAAAATTAATCCCGCGCCAACGAATTCGACATGTACAGGTCGAATTTTACAGGTAAAAATCGACATTTAGATGTCGATTTTGAGGTATAAAATTCGACATTTGAATTTGTGCTATAAATTCGACATGTCAATGTCGATTTTTACCTATGAAATTCGACGGTTAAGTGTCGATTTGTAGCATAGTTTTTCGACACCTTGGTGTCGATTTTTACCAGTTTCAAATTTAATTTACTTTTCCTCTTTTTTTGGGCAGATTTAAGTCATGTGCGTGGCGGGGCTGGCGCGGCGGCGATCGGCGGTGGACCTTGGGCGGCGGAGCTTGAGCGGCGGAGAAGGTGGGGGTAGGTAGGGTTTCGGCGGGGGGAGGGGGGGCGGTTGTTTGTCTTCTATGTTTTTTTTTATTTTGTTTTTTTTTTCTCTCATTATTTGTATTTGGTCTTGCATGAGAAAAAAAAACAATTTAATTTATGGGCATATTTGTCATTCCATCTTAATAAAATAGAATCTTTTGGAATCTTTCTTTAATTTGGTCTTGCACAAGTGGAATGAGTATTGCATATAGCCGCAACCTTGTTTTAAAGAGGATTATTATTGAAATGGGATGAATTTAAATATGTTTGTTTTCTAAGGATTCATTTTAGAATTGATCTAAATCATAGATGTTAATATCCATTATAATCCAACAAATAGAAGCACACTATCCACTATCAATGGTCCGAGTAAAAAAGAGCACCAATCATTAAGGAGATATCAATTTTTAAAAGTGAGTATCATCGTATTGTGCATTCACATGTCTTTATATCCTGGTTCCAATTCATTTTGTAGAGTGCGTTTATTACTCTATCATACTCAAACATTGGCTTGAAACTAAATCAATGTAAACAAGTCAACCATTTCTGACCAGATACAGATAATAAGCCCGGTCACTCACAAATTTTCCGATCCCAATCTCTCCCAATCATCATCATTAGAGCTTTGTCACCCTCAAGACAAAATTGCACTTATGTTATTCAATCCCAACTTCTCGAACCTCCACAATCCTTTCTCCTCGTGGGAAGCACTTTTGGACTGCTGCGATTGGTTCGGAGTCACATGCAATGACACCAAAAACCTCATAATCAGTCTCACCGTCACATACCATGACCTAAACATCACAATTCCTCCGTCACTCTCCAACCGAAAATACCTTGAAATTCCCCGTCTCCAAAAGATCCCTTATCTCGTTGGCAAAATCCCTCTCCAAATCTCGAAACTCTCTTATTTTACATCCGTAACTATAAGTTCGACTAATATCCCCTAGCCTTAATCTAGTGGTCCTGTTCATCTCAGGAATCTTGCATTTATTTGATTTATATTTTAACTGTTTCTACGGGTTGATCCCACATTCTCTTGCAAAGCTCTCGTTTCTTAGGGCTATTGATTTCAGCCGGAACCAACTCACCGAACCCATACTGGAATGTTTTTTGCGCCAAATTTATGTTGCTAATTTTGTCACACAACAAGCTCTCCGACGAGATTCCGTCGACGACTCAACGTCGCCAATGTGAACTTTTCTTTCATAGACATTTCTTCGAACACATTGTCTGGAGATGCTTCAGTGTCTTTGGTTTGGTGAAGACTACGGTTGCTATGGTGATCTCAAGGAATGATTTCGATCGAGTTTGATTTGTGGAGAATGGGGTTTATGGGATTTATGATTAGTTTAGATATTGCGCATAACAAAATTTATAAGAATATTTCGAAGTAGATTACTGATGTTGTGTTCTTGGAACAGTTGAATGTTAGTTATAATAGGCTGCATGAGAAGATTCCCAACGGCTGGAAATTGACATATAGGGAAGATGGGGAGAACTTTTCCTTCTTAATTTTCTAATAGTAATAGATCATTTGTGGGGTTGCAAATGACTATGAGGATGCAATCCTTTTTCCTTATTATTATTTTTCTCTTTTTTGTATTCTTTTATTACGTAGTTTTGTTTGATTTCAGTAGAAATTCTTGTTGAATAGACTATGATGTTGTGGACTAGTTTTATTGTTTCTATTTATTTACTGTAAAATCTATAGCCTATATAAAAAGATGATCTATAGTCTCCATGAATGACATGTGTCCAATTGCTTATGTGTAACATAAAATTGCTTAGTTGGAGTTCAATTACTTATATGTTATCTCCAATTTCTTAGGTGTACTTCTTAAGTGTGGTGCTATTTCCACCACCAAAGTATCTCAATTCACCACCAAAGATTATAAAATATCTTAAATACCCCTCTAATTTATAATCCACCACCCGTCCTTATATCCACTTAATGCTTATGTGTTCTAGGTGATTTCTATTTTTTAATTTTTTTTATTTGTTTTTTACAATAAAATATTTATTACAAGATATTTAAACTTCCATATATCAGATGATCTACAGATTATGTAATTTTTTTTTAGAAAACGAAATTATATTAAGCCAAACTGGCCAATTATGGAGGATGTTCAGAACCTTTCGTACAAACATTAATCTTAATTTATTTCTCAAAAAACGTGAATTTTTGCTGCTCTTTTTGACCATCAAAAATATTTCTCTGACGAAAGTATTATTTACTTAAGGTGGAGAGGGTCAGATTTTCAGTAAAAATAGTGGGTTTTTTTTTATAAATATTTTAATTAGTTTAGTGGTAGATGATTTATAAACTTGTAAAAAATATAGGTGAAAGAAGAAGAAAGAGGTAAAATAAAAAATATATTTACTTTGGTGGTGAAATAAGATATTTTGAGGGTGAAAATAGCACGTCTCTTAGTTAATTACTTAGTTGTTGTATGCATCAATGTATAGTTTTAAGTTTTCTTCCATTGCCAATCCTCGTTAAAGAGTTGATACTTAATCTCTAATGTTAAAGTAGATGTCTAGGGTTCAAATCCGACGCACCTCTACTTTTCAAATTTGTAACAAGTTAAGTATTGCTAAAAAAATTCAAAAAAAAAAAAAGAAGAAGAGGGAAAGAAAAAGTTAACCATGAAACTATATACACATGTATATTTCAATTAACGAATTATTCCATTTAGTATGTAACGGAATTCTTTAATTAATAAAAGACATTATTACGTTTTCTTAAGTTTGTATATCAATCAAAATTAACCATAATATAATTTCTTAAGGGGTCATTAGCATGGTAGTTAAACTCGCGAGATATTGCGATACGGTACGGACCCAATCAAAACGATACGACTCGCATTTTGTATCGGCTATGTTAAAATATCGGTAAATATCGCGAGATATCATATCGTATCGCCATATTACGATACGATACGATATTTACAATATTTGTCAAAATATTTAAAAAACTAAAAAAAAAAAAACCGAAATATTCACAATTTCAAGGCTGAAAAACAGATTGCAAAATAACCCTTAAAATTCACAACCCTAATCCACCTTTCTCATTTCAATTTCTTCAAAAACTTATCACAATATGACAACCCTAACTCAATTTCTATAGATTCTTGTTATTTTTTTGCGAGTCTAAGTGTGAATTTATGAGTGATAGATTAGTCTTTTAAAAATTATGAGTGATAGATTAGTCTTTTAGAAATTAGGAATTCGAATTTGAACTTTATTCATGTTATTTTAAGAGCAACTATGATTTTTTTTTTCTATTTTATAATGCAATTTTAAAATTTGAAACTTGATTTGACTTTAAAATATTAAAATTTACATGTATATAGTATTTCTATTATGTAAATATATATATTTTATTATTTTTTAATAATTGGTTAAATATCATACGATACGATACGATACACGGAGGAAAACTATACGCCGATATTTTTCGATTCGATAACCATGGTCATTAGCAATAAGTCCCTTCTATGGCTAAGAAATGATGTCCACCCCTTAAATCTTTCTTTGTGATAACCCCTAGAAATTTTATTCTCAATCTTATCCTTATGTCAACTAGCACATTTTGTCTCAATTATTCTTTTTTTCTTAATTTCCCTAACAACACGTCACCTAATTCCAAAACATCTGCTACCAAATAAAAAAAAATGATTTTATTTTTTATTTTTTTATTATTTTCGGACTTTATTTAGCATTTTTTTAATTTTTTTAGTAACTTTTTTTATTTACATTTATTTATTTGAAACAAAAAAAATTGTTTTTCTTTTTTCTCGACAGATTTACTGTGCCGAATATGACCATAGTTTAATATAACTATATGTGACTATATCAACTATAGTCACATTCTTTCTTAAAACTACAAATTTTTACATTTTCAACTTAAAAATTCTGATTATATAGAGTGGTACATTCATGTTTACCAAATTATATAGAATAACGAAGATTGCTAATTGTTTACGAAAACAATCCAATCAACATTCACACAAAAAATCACTATTTGAATCTTGTTATTACAACTCAACTTGTAACCATAAGATAGAACATAATCGAATATGACTACAGTCATATTCAACAATAGTTTATTCGAATATGACTATATTCATGATACTACTGCTGTTCAAATCTGAAACTGTATTTTTGGATTTGGAGAAAAAAAAAGGAGAAATCGAAAAATACAGAAATAAACATAGAAAAATAACGAAAGAGAGGGGGGGGGGGGGGGGGGGCCAAAAAAAACCGGGGGGGGGGGGGGGAACCTAAAAAAAAACCAGGGAGGCGGTAACCGTGGTGGTGGTGGAAAAATCTGGAAAAAAAACTGAAAAATCCGGGGAAATTACCAAAAAAAAAAAAATTCCCTTTCCTGGAAAAAAAAGAGGGGGGAAAGGCAAAAAACAAAAAAGGGGGGGGGGGTTTACAAAACCTTTGGGAAAAAAAGGGGGGGTAAGGAAAAAAAAATCCGGGGAGATAACCCCCCGGAAAAAATTTTTTTATTTGTTTAAAAACAAAAGAAAAAAGGGGCTTCAATAAAAACCTTGGGGGCCCACCCAAAAAAAAATTCATGTTTCCCAAATTTTATGAAATAACGAAGATTGTTAATTGTTTAGGAAACCATTCCAATCAACATTCCCAAAAAAAACCCCTTTTGGAATCTGGTTATTACAACTCAACTGGTACCCTTAAGATAGACCTTATTGGAATATGCCTCCAGTCTTTTTCACCAATAGTTTTTTGGAATAGGACTTTTTTCAGGATACTACGGCGGTTCAATTTTAAAACTGTATTTTGGGATTGGGGGAAAAAAAAGGGGGAATTCGAAAATTCCGGAAATAACCATATAAAATTAAGAAAAAAAAGGGGGGGGGGGGGGGGGGGGCGACGACAACGGCGGTGGCGGTGGTGAACGTAAGAGAGAGCGAGGGAGGCGGTGACGGTGGTGGTGGTGGACAGATCTGGAAAAAAAACTGAAAAATCGAGAGAGATAACAAAAAAGAGAGAAATAACCTTACGTGGAAACGAAGGAGGCGGCGACGGCAACGAGCGACGACTGTGGTGGTGGTTTACAGATCTATGTGGAGACGATGGTGGTGTAAGGAGAGAGAAATCGAGAGAGATAACAAACAAGAGAGAATTTGATTATTTGTATAGAGACGAAGGAGGAAGGGGGCTTCGATAAAAACCTTGTGGGCCTACACAAGAAAAAGAGTACCCCAAAATTTACCGGAATAAAAACGGGAAATAAAAACCCTATTACAACCTATTAAAAAGGACCCCTATAGTGGGTTGAAAGAGTCAATACTAAAAGACGTAACCTGAACTCTGACCTATTCCAAAAATTTGCAAAAAGATCCCACCTCAAGTACTTGAACCTTTTCTAGAGACCTCTCTCGTGCCTATGCATACGCCACTGCCACACTTGCGTATGAATAAAATTCATCCTCATGATCTACGAAATTGAGGAACCCTCACTTTTTCTAGAAATATCAACTTCTGGATATGGGTAGAAAGATCTAGAAGCCGATTGAAGTCTTTTGTGTGAATTGTACGTAATTGTTGCTTTAGCCAATGCATCTGCCACATTATTTTTCCCTCTGAAGATAAATAAAATCCCACTAACTTTGGCAATAATCAATTGAATCATTCGAACCATGTACAAAACACTTCAGTCCAATCTCTCGTCTGACGTCAATAATTTAACAGCCATCTAAGAATCAGCTTCAAAGATCACATCGGTCATTCCCATTTGCATACATATTCTAATACCATCATATATTGTTGGAACCACGGCTGCAATTTGACAATTGATCACGAAACTTGTGGATTGAGGCTTGTACTTCATTTGTTCACTAATTTTATAGGTAACAAGTTGCTGTAATAAAAAATCACGATGATATGAAGATAGGCAAGGTGAGGCGCGGACTTGGTTGCTCTCTTAAGACGAATTTCACGACCGCTTCTCTAATGAGGTGCCAAAAGGTTCTGATCATGTCGCATATGGGATACAAAGCCCAACCTATGATCTCTCCGCTGTAACTTTACCGAAACTGCACTTTCAAGTGATGTAGAAGCTTACACTCGACACACAACAAGAGCTCAACATATATGTATATAATATAGAGGATATATGATCTTTTTGTTGGGTAACGGAAACGTGTACGCAGCGGAAAACAAAAATTTTATGCGATTTAAACAATTTAAAACACATAAACACACGCTCGATAATTGAAATCAATTAATTGCGTACCTTTGCGCTTCCTGCGAAATTAAAAACAACATACATGCTTTATTACTTAATCGAAATTAAATCAACTAGCATGCTCGCGTTTAAATCAAATAACATGCTCGTAACAAATAAAACAATTTCATGTAATCACATAAAATCATTCAAGAACGAAGATACATATTTAATTTAAACATAACCGAATTCATCGACAATTTATTCGAAACTTTACCTCTTGAAGCGTGAGGTGGACGCACCAAGCAAAGCGGGATTGCTACGGAAACCAATCCGTACAATCCGGGGCAGCAGCGGCAGAATGGCAGCAGCGGCAATACGAGCCACAGCGGCGCGTGTGAATCACGCGCGGTCTTCGGGCGGCGCGTGGGGATGCGTGCGGCTTCGGCTCGTGTGCTGCTCCTCGATTCTTCGATCTTCCTCCTCTCGGATTTCACCTCGTATACTTCGATCTACTAAACACGTGGCACTAGACACGTAATAGTTAGAAAAACGGAAGAAAAGAAAGAAGGAAAGGAATACCGAAAGGGATTGGCCAACGGGTGGCCGATTCCGGCAATTTCCGGCGACGACGGCGCGGTGGCTGCGGGGAGATGGCCGAGGGAGAGAGAGAGAGAGAGCGGCTAGGGTTAGGGTTTCGTGTTGTGTGTTTGTGCAAGACCTATAAATCAAGTATTTATAGTGTCTTGCATAAAACCCTAACAAACTTAAGTTGGACCGGGCCCAACAACTTAAGTTCGTTAGTTCTTTTACTTGCTCATCTCTCTCAATTCAATGATCGGAAAATTATAACGGTTACATTTTCGGAATCATTATAATGTCCTCGTCACTACGAGTGCCAACTCTCAATTTCCAATTTTGAAAAAGTGGAAACCCTAATTCAGTGCACCTTCTAAATTTGGAAACTTCCCGATTTAGAAAGTTCACTAATACGTTTGCCTATTCTTTTCCTTTTCTTATTCTCATTCATAATTCCAAGATCAACATGATTTTCATCATTCTCGAGGAGGAATAACCTATCCGGAATCTTCCGAACTCTTTCGGATCTACGTACCGTAGGTTCAGGAGGTATATTTGTGGATTGTTGTATTGGTTCGATTACTTGTTCTTGCGCTTGAACTTCACTTTGTGGTTCTTGAACTACTTCAAGTTCTATCATGCTGCCTTTTCTATCGGATAGAAACTCCCTTTCAAATAAGGTGGCATTTCTCGAAACAAATGTCTTTGCTTCCTTGACATAATAGAACTCGTATCCCATCGAGTCTTCGGGATACCCCACAAAATAGCACAAGTCGGATTTACTATCCAACTTATCTCCCACTAATCGCTTCACATAAGCGGGACAACCCCATATCCTAATATGTTTGTAGATGGGTTTCCGGGAATGCCAAAGTTCATACGGTGTGGATTTAACTGCTTTGGTGTTAACTCTATTCAGCAAATACGTGGCAGTGCGAAGTGCATGACCCCACAAGTATGCCGGTAAGTTCGTGGACCCCATCATTGATCTAACCATATCCAATAAAGTTCGATTCCGACGTTCGGAGACTCCATTAAGTTGAGGAGTTCCAGGTGGAGTCCATTGAGATTGTATTCCATTCTCTTTTAGATAGTCAATGAACTCGATGCTCAAGTACTCTCCACCACGATCGGATCGCAACTTCTTAATACTTCGTCCTAGTTGTTTCTCTACTCCGTGTCTAAAATCTTTGAACTTTTCAAATGTTTCGGACTTGTACTTCATCAAGTATACATACCCATACCTAGAATAATCGTCGGTAAAGGTAGCGAACTAGTTGTATCCACCCTTCGCACTAACACTTAGTGGACCACACACGTCTGTATGGATCAAATCCAAAAGACCCTCGACTCGTTCCATTTTCCCTTTGTAGGGTGACTTGGTCATTTTCCCTTTAAGATAAGATTCACAAGTTTGTAGTGATTTCACGTCCTCCAAAGAGAACAATCCTTCACCAACAAAATCGTTCATCCTTCTTCAAGAGACATGACCTAATCTAACGTGCCAAAGTTGTGCGGGGTTTTGACCTATCTCCTTACGTTTTGCTTATTTTCGCCTTAGGGGCCCCCACTACCTTCACCCACTTCGAACTTGCTGTTTGGGAAGGGAACTCTTTCCTTTCTCTTCTTTTGGAAATAACTCTTCTTTCCAGAAGTAGCAGCAATGAGAACAGACTTTTCTTTCTTAATGGTGGACTCGAAACTGACCAACATGTTCATTAACTCATCCAAGGGAGGATCTAGTTTGTTCATGTTGAAGTTCACTATGAACGATTCATAGAAACTAGGAAGAGACAACATGATCAAATCCAATGAGAGATCGGCGGGGAAGGTGACATCGAGATTCACTAGCTTTTCAAGGAGATTGATCATTTTGAGACAGTGCTCGTGGACCGAAGTCCCTTCGCGCATTCTCGCCGTGATCAACTCCTTTGTAGCAGCGTACCTCGATGCCGTAATATTCTCACTGTACATGCTATCGAGATGAGCCTTTATATCGAAAGCATGCAATTGAGACTCATATTTCCTCGCAAGCGCGGGCTCCATGGCGGCTATCATATAACACCTAGCATGAGTTCATCTCTCTTCCAAGCTTCATAAGTTTCTTTTTCAGCATCAGTCGCTGTGGCAGGTATAGTGGCGGGAAGTCTCTCGTTCAGAACATAGAGACGCCCCTCAACGGTTAGCACAAGCTTAAGACTACGCAACCAATCTAGGTAATTAGGGCCATTGAGTTTATTGTCGAGGATTGACATTATGGGATTCTTAGACATGATTATCTGAGAGGTATAGAGAAGAGGATTATTAGAGATTCGCGTTAAATGATTGTTACAATTAAATGTTTGGCCTTATGTTATTTAATTGTTCTCCCACTAATTTCATCGAGTTCCACTTCCCTCTAGTAGACAAACGAGAAAACTAATTTTTCTTAATGGGCTTTAGGTCCAATAAACAAATATAACCCCTAGTTAATCTAGCCCGATTATATTTGCCCAAATGTAGATCACATCAATCATATCCACAATATGACCCTAAATTAATTTTCCTCACACTTGATAATGACCTAAGTTAATCTCGCGAATATCAAAATCGTCGTGTGTCAAGTCTAACCTACCAATCAAAGATGCTCATAGAACTTGACTATGCCAAACTAATGCAGTCCCTAGTTAATCTAGCCAAACATGTTAATCTAGCATAACCCTTTTCTATTGCTACCTTCATCACTATGTCGATTGAACTACAGCTTACTCTACCATAGCACTCCCCGCTAACACAGCTTACTGCACTACAGTAAAAGGCTACACATAATCCAACCGTTGGTAGAATGAAAGAAAAAATTCAACAGATTGGGTTTTTCTTTATAGCTTGAAATGATTCTTAATTAGATTAAGAATGAAGAATTTTTATTAAAAAGTTTTATCTCATCAGAAGGTTCGGATTGGTCCATGTGATTCCTACATCTATGTTCTCTAAAGGTATATGGAAACGCATTGATATACCTAAATGGGCCGGCCAAATGGGCCCTCAAATTTATCTACTAATTAGGCCCAATACAGGAAAGCCCAAGATTTGTCCGGCATTCCTCCTCAGGTAGCTCTACATCGGCTCAACGTCGACAAAAGGTTGAAGCCAGTCAAACAGAGGAAATGAACATTTGGTCCCGAACGCAACAAGCATATCAAAGCGGAAGTGGCAAAACTCCTTGAAGCGGGCCACATACGACCAGTTCAGTATCCTGAATGGTTGTCTAACGTAGTACTCGTTCCCAAACCCGGGGGAAAATGGAGGTTATGCGTGGATTTCACTGACCTCAACAAAGCTTGTCCTAAGGACCCATTTCCTTGACCTAGAATCGACCAACTCATCGATTCAATTTCGGGGTGTGAGCTCCTCAGTTTCCTTGACGCTTATCAAGGGTATAACCAAATCTTGCTCGCACCAGAAGATCAAGAGAGGGCTAGCTTCGTCACAGACCAAGGCATCTACTGCTATCGAGTCATGCCTTTCGGATTAAAAAATGCGGGAGCCACTTACCAACGCCTAGTGAACGCCATGTTCGCAGATCAGATCGGCAAGAATATGGAGGTGTATATCGACGACATGCTCGTCAAAAGCGTCAAGGTCTCGGACCACCTAACTGATTTGGATCAGTGTTTCGCCACCCTACGGAAATATAAGATGAAGCTCAACCCCCTCAAATGTTCATTCGGAGTTCGGGGTGGCAAATTTTTGGGATACATTATTTCGCAGCGGGGAATCGAAGCTAATCCCGCAAAAATCGAAGCAATCACCTCCATGCCTCCACCAACATCTATCAAAAAAGTCCAACAGCTTAACGGATGTTTGGCGTCTTTGAATAGATTCATTTCTAGATCCGCAGACAAGGCCCTCCCCTTTTTCAAGATTTTAAGGGGAGGAAAGAAATTTGAGTGGGATGATGCATGTCAAAAAGAATTCCTTGAGCTGAAGTCATATCTCGCATCCCCACCCCTGCTCACAAAACCTCAGCCCGGAGACACCCTCCTACTATACTTAGCTACCTCAGCCGATGCCATCAGCGCAGTACTCATCCGAGATGGAGGAAAAGGTCACCAACCCATTATACTACATAAGTCGCGCTCTTCAAGGAGCCGAGCAACGCTATACCAATATGGAGAAGCTCGCTCTCGCCCTCATCAACGCGGCCCGGAAGCTTCGACCTTACTTCCAGTCACATCAAGTGGTGGTTCTCACCAATTATCCACTGAAGCAAATACTAAGGAGTCCTGAAACATCCGGGCGATTAGCAAAATGGGCGATAGAGCTAAGTGAATATAGAGTGGAATTCAAACCCCGCCCAGCTATCAAAGCGCAAGTATTGGCTGACTTTCTGTAGAAGAAAGCACCTCTCTACCTACTTGGTCCGTCAGCGTCGATGGATCTTCCACTGCCACAGGAGGTGGAGCGGGTATCGTCCTAACGAACCCCGACGGAGACGAATTCGAATATGCTCAACGGTTCGAATTCACAGCCTCAAACAACGTTGCCGAATAAGAAGCACTGATAGCGGGAATCCGCCTCGCCCTAGCAGCCGGAGCGCGCAAGCTCCTAATCCAAAGCGATTCTCAGCTCGTCGTCAATCAAGTACTCGGAGCTTACGAGGCTAAAGAAGATACCATGGCCAAATACTTAGCTCTCGCGCACACTCTCTTATCTAAATTCGAGAGATACGAGATAAGACAAGTACCTCGCTCCAATAACATCCATGCTGACAAATTAGCTAGGCTGAGAAGCTCCATCGCCAGCATCGGAAGTCGGAAGGTGACGCTCCTCACCTCACCTCAGCCAGAGATAACCTCACCCAGTGAAGTACAATACACCGAGGAGGATGAACCATGTTGGTTCACTCCAATCCTGAAGTATCTGAAGAAGGGAGAACTTCCAACGGATCCCACCGAAGCACGAAAGTTAAAGACGAGAGCCGCTCGCTTCATCATAGTGGGAGAAGAACTGTACAAACGAGGGTTCTCATTCCCCTATCTCAAGTGCCTCGACCCGACCACAGTGGATTACGTACTTAGAGAAGTACACGAAGGCATCTGCGGCAATCACTTGAGCGGGAGAACTTTAGCTCTCAAATTACTGAGGCAAGGCTACTATTGGCCAACGATGCATGAAGACGCGAAGAAATTAGTCCGGAAGTGTAAGCCCTGCCAAGAGCATGCAAATATTCATCACCTACCAGCGGCATTAATGCAACCAATCGACAGCCCCATCCCTTTCGCTCAATGGGGAATGGATTTAGTTGGACCATTCCCGCCCGCCACAGGAGGACGTAAATACCTAATTGTAGCAGTGGACTACTTCACTAAATGGGTGGAAGTTGAACCCTTGGCACGCATCCAAGAAGAAGAAGTCATCCAATTTCTATGGAAAAACATCGTGTGCCGCTTCAGAATCCCACGTTCCATCATCTCGGATAATGGAACCCAATTTTGCGGTGACAAAGTAAAAAATTGGTGCCTCGGCTTGGACATCAAACAGTTCTTCACATCGGTAGCAAATCCACAAGATAACGGCCAGACAGAGGTAACAAATTGCACCATCCTCCAACACCTTAAGACAAGGCTGGGAAGTGCCAAAGGAAAATGGGTGGAAGAATTGCCTAACGCTCTATGGGCTTATCGCACAACCCCACGCGCAGCAACCGGAGAGTCGCCTTTCAATCTAGCTTTCGGCACGGAGGCTATCGCACCCATGGAAATAGGTGAACCATCTTGGAGAATCACAAATTATGATCCAGCAGCTAATGAAGAAGCTATGCGAGGAAGCCTAGACCTTGTAGATGAACTACGAGAGATCGCATACATCCGGCAACAGATGTACAAGTCACGCATGGCCAAGGCATATAACTCCAAGGTCCGCCATCGCTCCTTTCAAGTCGGAGATTTAGTCCTCCGAAAAGCTGAAGTCTCTCACCCCATTGGTAAACTCGACCCAAAGTGGGAAGGACCATATAAAATCACAAAAGTGGTCAACACTGGAGCGTATCGCCTCGAGAACACTGACGGACACCCTATACTCAGAACATGGAATATAGGGAACCTCAAACGGTTCTATGCCTAAGGTATACATCTACCTTACTTCAGATCAGTTGAGAACATCACCCATATTTCTTCTTTATGAAAGTCACTTACGAATTGTCACCCGTACAGGCTCCCCGACCTTCCACGTCACTCGTCTTGTAAAGCTGTTTCTACATGGTTGGACATTTGACACTACATAACGAGGTGCGTTAACACCCCACCTAAGCTGGGGGGCTAGTAATTTTTACTTACATCAGAAATTTATAATCACATCCCATCGTCTCCTTACAGATTAAGAACCTACTACGAGAGGATGTATATGAATCAATCAATGGTCCAAAGGTCGAAGACACTCCATACCACATCGCCAAGGGTAACTATACTTCTACTAGATTTCAACACACGGATAATCTTATTTACTCTTACTAACGTGGAAAAATAATCCCACTAGCAGGAATGACCGCATAGCAACTCGTAGCAACTCACGAGTTCATTTCATATCTGGGAATGCGAGAAAGAAAAATCAACCCCCGTAGTAGGGTACGTGAAAGAGCAACACACATCACCACAACTTCAATTAATAAATCCTCAATACAAGTGTTTAAACAAATTATCTTTCTCTCAATTATACTTGACAGGCATAGAGACACCAAAAGAAGTCAGCCTACCATCACCATATCGAAACGAACGAGTACAAGGAAGACGTGGAAGAAGAACAACCGTAGTACAATCACTTAAATTTTTTTTATTTATCAAGTCAATTTATTTGTTTAGCGGTATTTATTTACCTTCGCCTGGCGCAGACCTATCATATTAGCTATTTATTTACATTCGCCTCACATAGGCTTGTAACAATGCAACTTTGCTATCATTGAATTAATCAATTCTATTTTGCTTTACCCTTTGTGCTATCACATCTGCACAAGTTACCTCTTACCAAGAGTCCAATTCAAAACAACCTTACAAACACTTAGAGAGACTTAGAATATCCATATAGCATAGCCAGCTGGATTGTCTAAGTCCCTTTATTTGTTTCACGAGGTATTAATTTTAAATCGTGGCCACGAACAAATATAGTTAAGACCCACGCGGTCCGAACAAAGGGCACGACCCATAACAAAAACCTTGGGAGACTGATCCCCTCCTCAAGTACATCGCGTATATGTTAATGTAAATACATATAAGCAACGCATTAATTCTTGACAATGTCAAAATAAATAAATCGAAATATTAAACTTCAAAGTCAAACAAGGAAGAAATTCAAACGAAATAGTAGTGGACATACCCATCTACATCAGCGATAAAAACAAACTACGAAATCCATAGCAAATAAAAAAAAAGTAAATAAAAGGGGAAAGTTAACTATCCTAGCACATAAGTCTAAACTCCCCTACCACGAGCGGAAGACGCACCCACGGTGGAATCATCCGCAACCATGTCATTGACGAGCTCTGTGCCCGTCCCATTGACATCTATCTCATCCTCCTCTTCATTGGATATGCCAGCTTCCATCCCACGAATCACTTTCTCGCTGATACCACCCGCATCGCGCAGATATTTGCGACAAGCACGCACTAATGGCTTATAAACCACAGCCAATGCATACTCCTCAATCATAGCACCACACTCATCACTACCTCGGAAGCTAGCCTTGGTTTCCTCCACGATGGACTCCCTATAAGCCACACCACCTGATGTCGTGAGGAACCTCTTCCCCGTCGCCTTCTCAACTTCATATTTCTCTTTGAGTTGGTCGTAGCATTCGTTCAACTTATGAACATCATCCTTATACGCCTTCGCATCACCTCGGATAACCTCAAGCTCATCTGTCCTTTCAGCAAGCTCCTCTGTCCTCCGAGCAAGCTCTTCCGAGCGTTGAGCAAGATCGGACCGCGCTACCTCCAACTGGCTTAGAAGTTCATCCTCACGCGCTTGACTTCGAGCCCGTTCCTCTTCCTTCCTAGCTTCCACGTTCCTACCGTGCTCCATGAGATATCTCCAAGTCGCTACCAACTATAAAATAAAAAATAAATAAATAATAACAATATTTTTCGCAAGTCAAGAGGGACTAAAACATAAAATCTTGTTTTAAGTAGACAAGTACTCACCCGACATATGTCCCCACCAGCTAACTCCAGCATGTGAGAAGGACCCTTACCAGACATCCGAGCACGGTCATACTCCCGAACGAATCCCTCAGTACTCAATATCGGCAAATCATGGTCCGACACATCCCAGTACGACTCCTTAATCGCGGTTCACGCCATAGGTAAACAACTGTTTCCCTCCCCCACCATGGAAAGCATAGGTCTCCTCTGGGTCTACCCGTGGACGCTTAGGCACTGCCACATACTCAGTATCCACCCTCTTTCCCTTCCCACGATCCCTCGTTGATGGACACTCCTCCACTTCACTAGCACTGCTACGGTCATCTTCGATAACTCGAGGAGTCTCTATATAGACCGTCTCACGAGGCAAACCGCCCGAAGACCCTGCTAACGTAGCGGGAACCTTCTTCGATGCCTTCTTCGACGTCCCATTCGCCTTAGCTCGAAGTGCCGCAAAAGTAATGCCCCCATCTACAAAAGAGAACAAACACATAAGAATATGATGTATATACAACCAACGGACTCCAAAAAAAAAAAAAAAAAAAAAAAAAAAAGAACAGAGAAAAACTCAAGCACTCAAAAGATATACGGTGCTGACCCTTCGCCTTCGGTATCAAACCCCTCGGGTCGAATTCCACATCACACAACCCTGATTCCTCAATCATCTTCGCTATATTCGCAGTTATCTTGAAACTCTCGCACGTAGGGTTCCAAACTACGGGAACGTCAAAAGTGGGAGCCCTCACATAAAAAAAATGGGTCTTCCATTCCCCCAAGGATAACTTCACACTCATCACGAATTGGTAGGGAACGCGAGGATGGAAACAAAAGAAAGGCATCTTAGTGGGCCGATGTAACGTAAATAACGCCTTGAACAAATTCACAGTCACAGGCAGACCTACTCGAACCACCCTAAAATGAAACGCCTGGAACATCAGAACAGCAGTGGGAGTTAGCTGACTATACCTTATCTTGAATTCCTCGCAAACCTTCAACAAGGTGGGATGCGGTGTAACCTGAGATGTGCACGTCAAGTACCCCAAAAATACCGTATGAAACCCATCGGGTGGCGAATACAAACGGTCGCCCTTCTGAGGCAACAACAACTCAACATTACTTGGCGCTCCAGATAAACAACGAATAGAGTGCAAATGCTCTTCCGTCAACACAGTGTCAAAATTAACTAAGTCCAAATTAAGCGGCTTCCTTTTCTTTTGCCTCCTCGTATCAATCTGAACATCACCCGGCGGAATATCATCTTTCTCCTCCTCTTCATCTGTCGGCTGAACTTCACCACTCGCCATCGCATATTCACTCACCGGAGGCGATTGAGTAGACTCATCGCTATCACTTCCAAAATCCACGACTTGACGCCCATAATGACGTCTACTGGAACCCACTTCGTCAATAGTAGGGCAAATATTAACATTATTACTCGCTTCTACATCGTCACTCCAAGATTCAATGATTTCTCGCCTTACGGATCCCCTAACGTTCACACCATCAACCAAGTCTAAACCCTCATCCTCTCGACCATCACTATCACGCAACGAACGTCGAAAAACATCACCAAACGCGCCGCCACGCGCCGGAAAAATGACATCAGACGCGCCCCCACGCGCGGGCTGGAGCCCTCTTGACGCGCTCCCATGCGCGCTGGCACTGTCGCCCACGGACGCGCGCGCGTCGCCAATGGGAAGCGCGCTTGACGCGCGCGCAACCCCCCAGTTCGCCCCCCGCCTCCACGCGCACCTGCATCACACTCGCCAATCGCGCGCGCGCGTCCCCCCACACCCGACGCGCGCGCGTGTTCTTCAGCCTCCTTCGCAGACGCGCGCGCGCGTACCTCGGCCGGCGTGCCCCACGCACGCGCGCGTCCCTCACCCATTGTCCCACGTGCGCCGCCTACTACTCTCTCTCCTCTCCTCGAATCCGACGCAAGCCAGCGGCTCCGTGGCTTCGACCGGCTCCAAGCCGCCTTCGTGGAACGCACCACCATTGGAATATTGGCGGCTGGCTGCGTGGCTCGAGCCTACGCCCGCAGCCAAGCCTCTAAACATGTTCTTTTTCTTCTCAATTCGTGCACTACCTACTGCAGATTCGATTTCCCCACCCGATTGTACTACCTTCTCGCGTTCCATACCCACAGTACCAAAAGTTTTCTCGCCCCCTTCAACCGGATCTCGAAGTTTAATACGCAAAGATTTTGATTCACCCGGGTTCGACATGACAGATACTTTTCCCAGCCAAATAATCAAGAATCCAAAAGAAAAATTTCTTCTCTACCGCAAAAAAAATTTCATGAAAAGAATAGCACAGAAGAAGACTTAGAATTAAAAGTACATACCCATATTTATTACGCAGAAGAGGAAGTTTATCTCTTTCTACCGCACAAGGAGTCTATTTATTTGGCCCTGGTATATTATTTAAAACCCTTAAATATATACCGCGCTGCCAAATAGATACAATTATCCTTTATTTAATTAAGGAGTTAATTCACCGCCAACGGAAATGACGCAATTAACTCTCGACACGACCCGGATCCCTCTACACAAGTCCCCGTCTCGAATCGAGAGTTGGGGGGCTTAATGATATACCTAAATGGGCCGGCCCAATGGGCCCTCAAATTTATCTACTAATTAGGCCCAATACACGAAAGTCCAATCACATATAAGTGGGTCCACTACACGAAAGCCCAAACACCTTCAAAGTAAGGCTTGGGCCCTACAAAGTAAGCCCAACCCGATCACCGATATATAAATAGGTGTTTTACTCATTTATTGAGGTACGTTCTAATTATTGGCAATCCATCTCGAGTTTTATTCTCTCTACTATCTCTACGATCCGTACATCTGACTTGAGCGTCGGAGGGGTTTCCGCCGGATCAACCCCCGGCTTAGTTCACGTGTGCTCTTTTCGCAGGGACCTCAGGATCATCATGTTGTCAAGCTACTGATCCGCTTTGCTCTCCTAGTTCATTTTATACACCACCCTAGGTGAGCTATATTTTAGCATCATCACGCATATTGTCCTAACAGAAACATACGACCTAACTACATAATTAATTACATTAATTAATTATCGGGTTTTTCAAAATAATTATAGAACCTCAACTAGCATAAATCATTCCTATAATGTTGAGGTACTACTATTAAGTTGAACTATAATCAATATTATATTTGTGTTCTATTAATTGAAATCAATTTAACAATTTAAATTAATTAATTAATCTAACACCTATTTACTCAAATAGATGATTGTTGACTCGATTATCTAATTGGGATTAATTGAAAATGATTTTCCAAAAATTAAAATCAATTTGTTTTAAGTTCAATTTTAGAAATCTGAAATAATTTTTCTTTTTATTTTTTTTTATTTTTTTATTTTTTATTTTCAGTGAACCGGTTCGGCCCAACCGGTCTGACCGGTTCGGACCGAAGCGGTCCGGTTCTGCCCGGTCCAGTTGACCCAAATCAGTGAGCCGGGTCAGTCGGGCCGAGAACCGGTCTGACCGACCCGAATCCACGTGGATTCGGTCAATTGGATCGTGCACAACCATCGAACCGGCCTGTTCGACCGGTTCGATCCGAACAAATTAAAAACCGACGTTTTAAAAATAATTTCAGATCCGATTTTCCAATTTTAAACAATTTTAAAGCAGGAAAAATTCTAAAGAATATTTCAAAAATATTTTAAACTTACGAAAACTCCCAATTACATAATACAACAATCGCTACTTTAATAAATCGAACATGCATAAAATCATAGCATATTAAAACGAACACAATTAATTGCGCAACGAGCTCTGATATCACTGTTGGGTAACGCGCACGTGTATGCAGCGGAAACCAAAAAAAATATGCGATTTAAACAATTTAAAACACATAAACACATGCCCGATAATTGAAATCAATTAATTGCGTACCTTTGCGCTTCCAGCGAAATTAAAAACAACATACATGCTTAATTACTTAAGCGAAATTAAATCAACTAGCATGCTCGCGTTGAAATCAAATAACATGCTCGTAACAAATAAAGCAATTTCATGTAATCACATAAAATCATTCAAGAACGAACATACATATTTAATTTAAACATAACCGAATTCATCGACAATTGATTCGAAGATTTACCTCTTGAAGCGTGAGGTGGACGCAACAAGCAAAGCGGGATTGCTACGGAAACCAATCCGTACAATCCGGGGTAGCAGCGGCGGAATGGCAGCAGCGGCAATACGAGCCACGGCGGCGCGTGTGACTCACGCGCGGTCTTCGAGCGGCGTGTGGGGATGCGTGCGGCTTCGGCTCGTATGCTGCTCCACGATTCTTCGATCTTCGATCTTCCTCCTCTCGGATTTCACCTCGTATACTTAGATCTACTAAACACGTGGCACTAGACACGTAATAGTTAGAAAAACAGAAGAAAAGAAAGAAGGAAAGGAATACTGAAATGGATCGGCCAACGGGTGGCCGATTCCGGCAATTTCCGGCGACGACGGCGCGGTGGCTGTGGGGAGATGGCCGAGAGAGAGAGAGAGAGAGGCTAGGGTTAGGGGTTCGTGTTGTGTGTTTGTGCAAGATCTATAAATCAAGTATTTATAGTGTCTTGTATAAAACCCTAACAGACTTAAGTTGAACCGGGCCCAACAGCTTAAGTTCGTTAGTTCTCTTACTTGCTCGTCTCTCTCAATTCAATGATCGGAAAATTGTAACAATTACATTTTCGGAATCATTATAATGTCCTCGTCATTACGAGTGCCAACTCTCAATTTCCAACTTTCCAAAAGTGGAAACCCTAATTCAGTGAACTTTCTAAATTTGGAAACTTCCCGATTTAGAAAGTTCACTAATACGTTTGCCTATTCTTTTCCTTTTCTTATTCTCATTCATAATTCCAAATTACGAATGTTGGACCCAATCATATTGACTTCCAATCATGCAAAGATAAACCTATTTTACCTTTGACCGTTTATTCAAAAATCTCATGTGCACGAGCAGTGTGACCCTCGATGGTTCAGGTGTAAGCTAGCCGTGGGCCCACAACCCTTTGTGGTCAAAACTCGTCCCTTAGAGTTACGATTAAGATGAAGCTCGTTTCACCTTAATCACCCAACGAATCAAGATTGGCGTGTAGCAACTACGCGTCATGATTCCCTAGATACAAATGAAGTGCCTGCAAGAACCTTCAGATATAGTTAACGTACAGTACGATCCCTTCGATTCATATGTCCCGATTGAACTAGAGGCATTGGTTCATCGAGACCTCTTTATATGTTCAATGACCGTGCGATCGTTCTAAGTGTTGTAATCGTTACGTTCATGACTTGGAGAATTGAATTCTCTAATCATCACTTAGTCAGCTATGGCCAGAGACTTAGAATGATTACAAACTATCAAAACACACAGGGCATCCTAGACTATTTTAGCGATCGAATCCCCGACTACAATGCACAGACCTCCTACTAGATTTCGGATTGCACGAACACTGGCCCTTGGGATGGTCCTCGGTGGAACTTAGGGACAGGTCATGATACAGCTGGTCCTCTAGTGAAGTCACCGTGATGTCTAGGTCATAAGGACTAATGGTGTACAACTATACCATAGATATCTCTACTCGATTATTGGGAACCACTTAGAGATTTCTAGGGTGAGGGAGTTCAGTGAACTCGTCAACTTACGAGCACCCACTTATGCATGCCGATATCACAATACTGTTTACTGTTGAGATGCACATACAGTAAGTGCTAGTCTCTTAATGGGAAAGGCCGATATCCTCATTGGTGGCGTAACCCTTCGACTAGGAACACATTTAACAGTTATAATACTTAAGTAAATATCTCACGATCCTAACGATCAATTATTAGTACTTGTAATAACTGTAAGGACTATATCTATGCTTGTGACAAAGGAACAAAGATATAGAATGCCAAGGTCTTTTATCATTAATACGAATAAAGGTTCGTTTATTACAATAATAAATACGAAAGACCACAGCCAGATGTTGGATTGTTGGTCACTTACTCTAACACTTTTGAAATATAATTTTCTCTCTACTCTCATGCCTTTACAAATCCAACAAAACCCCCTTTATATAATATAACATTTGACCACTATAAAACCTGTATTTAACATATAATTAAAGAAAAATATGGAGGTTTTGTGAGGCAAACTAATAATTTTGTAGGTTTCAAAATAGTGATCTAAATGACCTCATAAATGTGGTCAAAGACAATATTTATATTTTATAATAAAATATATATATTTTTATCAAAATACTCCAACAATCCCCCACTTATTTTAATAAAAATAAGAAGAAGAATAATGCTTGAGCTCTTGGGGAATATTTATACCTAATGATAGTGAGCAATGCCTTGAAACCTTCACTTAGTACAATAGGTTTCCCGTACTAGAATCAAAGTGGACTTAGCCTTGAAACAGTGACCCTTGGGACATGTAGAATCATATTGCACAGATAATACTCAAAAGTGTCCCAATCGAAGCTTCTAAAGCCAGCACATTAACGGCCTTGTGCTTTACCCCATTTCTCGTGAGTGCTCTAGAGAACAGCCTATAATTCTCATAGGAAACGGCCCCACTTCCACACTCACAAGGTGAATTCTATCGGGGATGTTTACGTAACGCCAACACCCCACTCATACGAGTTATAACTCATTAATAGATCAAAGTCTCAACCTCACAATTCGTTACGAGCTTTAGCAGTGCATACGCACTATAGGGAAGGATAATAAAGGTGTGCACTTTTATCTCAATCAAGTTGTTTTCGGATCGTTGGTCTCCGACCTAGTTCTTGGGATCTCAAGCATCAACAACTTATCAAATATTTTTAGGCTTTAATCTAATCCCCCTCAATGCATTTCAGATGATTTCTGAAATAATGTGAAATATAATTTCACAAATTCAATAGCGCTTATTCGACATTTAGTCTCATGGACTCAATGATTTATTAACCATTTCACATATAATTTCACTTCAATTTTCACGTGAATTTTAACATAGACTCGCAGTACTACATTTCTTTTAATGATTCCGGATCCCATTAAAAGAATCTCGCAATTTGCCAACTGCTGTTTTTTAATGCCATCTATCAATGCACAAATCATTGATTTTTCGCAATCTCATTATTCAAAGCACAAAGCAATTGATTTATCACACACTAGGATTTTATATATCACATTCGGTATCAACCGGCCTCTTCATAGGCTAATGTCAAAAAAATCAATCAAAAATGATATGAATTTTGACTTTTAGATTCTCGACATATAGCTATCCACACAAGGAGAAAATGTAATCAAATAGGTATATAATTCCTCTTATTTAGATTTTAATAATCAACAATATTGAAAACTCTCAAAAAACGTTTTATTTCATACATCACAAATTACATATTTATTTTCACAAATTAATATATACTCTTAAACCATTCTATAATAACATCAATGTCATCTATATGGAAACTTATGCCTCATAATAGTTAGTTGTTTAGTCAAAAAATGCATACAATATTACTCAATTATTACTCAATTATTACATCTCAAAAAAAAAAAAACAATATTACTCAATTATTAACATAATAAACAATTAACACGGATCACATTAAAATCAATTATTACATGCTTTTATATATATATATATATATATATATATATATATATATATATATATATATATATATATATATATATATATTAAAACCCCACTATTTCTCAATATTAAAAGCATATAAATAACGCTACCCATGCAATATTACCTCTACCGAATAAATCATGAATTAAAAATTAAAATATATCAATTGCTTACAAACACCCCCATTAAACATTGCCCATTAATCGACAGTTTTCATGAAATATATAACTACTCATTCTTAAACATATTCTCAAAGATAGAGACAAAAAAAATCAACACACCTTTCATAAATATATATGGGCTTACTTTATATAATTCACTATCTCCACTTAATAAAATTATAATAATCCACTTAATTCATTTTGACCGGTCCACAAACAGTAATAAATCAAAATGCATGTTAATAAATGCAATTACGTAACTTTACAAATAAGCGCATCAATGGGTAGTTATTCATAAAAAGGTTCAGACAATAAACTCTTCTACAAAAAAGTCCATATATGGTCCAGAGTTTTGTAAACGACTAAAATAGCCCATTTATACTTTAGTATGCTTCAATTTCATCGTTTCGTTTAATCTAACCTCAATTTGACCCCAAATTTCACAAATTATTCAACTTTGACCAAAAATACATTTTTATGGACTGTTTCGTCCGTCACACTCATTGACCGCCTGTCTCCGCATTTGACTTTTTTTTTCTGATTTTTCCGCCGGTTTCCGGCATTAATTTTTTTTTCCTTCCTGATTTTTCCGCCACCGGTTTCCGGCGTTGACTTTTTTGATATTTTTTTTTCTTTTCTTTAACATCTTCTTTGCCCCGTTTAAATAAAAATATTTATGTGATTGTATGTAATATTAACTATATTACTGTTAAACATAGTAAAATTAACTATACTACAGTTTAACACAATCATATTGCTACATTAATCTCTAGCACAATAATATTAACACAACAAACTCATTATTATTGTGTAATAGAGTAATATTAATATGTTGACCGTTCAAAAAAGGTAAACATAATAAAAAGCCAAAAGAATTAATATTTGTGAGTGACAGTAATATTACTATAACAACAATAAATTACCGTCAACCACAGTGATATTATTGTGTTTACAGTAATATTACAATAATAGACAATAATATTATTACGTAACTCCGTGAATAACTCAACCAAAACAAAAAAAAACCCAAAAAATAATAATATTGATGTGGTTGACAGTAATATTATTGTGTTTACAGTAATATTACAATAATAGACAGTAATATTATCACGTTACTCCGTGAATAACACAAACAAATAAAAAAAACCCAAACAAAATAATAATATCGATGCGGTTGACAGTAATATTACTATAACAATAGTAATATTACCGTCAACCGCAGTAATATTATTGTGTTTACAGTAATATTACAATAATACACAGTAATATTAATACGTTACTCCATGAATAACTCAAACAAAGAAATAAAACCCAAAATAATAATAATATTGATTTGGTTAACAACAATATTATTGTGTTTACAGTTATTTTAGTGTCAACGACACTAATATAATTATGTTGACTTGTCAACAAATCGACTATTGGACGGGTCCGTGGTCAACGGGGCGGGGTGGGTCCATGTCTATCTAGAACTATAACCAACTTTTTTTGAGATGGACAAATATTTTTTTGTAAAGATGAAAAGTTTATCGAATTTCTTAAATACACTAGTTTTAATGAATTGGTCAACATGAGCTCAATTACATGGGGGTTTTGTGCATAAGTCCATAACCAATTATTTTTATTATTCTAGGTTTAGGAGCTATATCTCTTCAACCAATAAGCCCATCCCTTTAATATTTATCATAATGAAAGGAAAAATTCATGTATATGACAAAATTACCCCCAAACCTTTACACCCAATTCTTAATTGTAACCCCAATTTAATCAATTTTGACAACAAAATCCAATTTTGATTTTTTTTTCAAAAACTTTTTTTTTTCAAAAACTATTTTTTTGCCGCCGGTTTCTGACGTTGATTTTTCGACTTTTTTTATTATTCTCTGGTCTGTTTTTACCGCCGCCGTATTGCGACGTTGATTTTTTTTTATTATATTTTTTTCTGGCGCGTGCACAGCACGCGCGAGGTCAGGAGGGAGGGCCGAAGCCTCTTCGATGCGTACGTGTTTCTCAGCGCGACTTAGTAACTCTTCCAGAGTGGTTGGAGGTCTTCCAGCAATAGATTCCTTGAATCTACCTTCCTTCAAGTTTTGTTGAATGATTCCAGCGAGCATGCTTCCTCCCATGTTAGGAACTTTGTGAGATGCCTCTACAAATCGTTGAATGTAGTTACGGAGGGTCTCGCCCTCTCTCTGGATGATAGTTAAGAGGTACGCGGGAGTCTTAGCGTACTCTTTGTTGATAGCGAAATGGTGGGTGAAGCGATCTGTTAGTTGGGAGAGAGCTTCAATTGACCCAGTGGGCAAGGAGTTGAACCAGCTCAATGCTCGTTCGGAGAGCGTTGTGCGAAACATCTTGCACATCGCTGCATCAGTTGGGCCATATAGATCTGTCATGGCGTAGAACTTTTCAAGATGCTCCTGTGGGTCACTAGTTCCATCGAACTGCGTTAGACTTCAGACCTTTACCCGTTGTGGTAGTATCTCATTGATTATTGCGACAGTGACGGGATTGCGCCTTATTGGAGGTATTTCCCTTCCACCAATGGGATTACCTATGTGGGGAAGGTGATTTGAGCGAGATACATGACTGCTAATTTCATCCTCTCCACTATTGTGTGGAGGAGCTCGTTGGTGAGAGGCGTTGCCTCTTGAAGGTGAACGTGGGTCTCGTCGCCCAGTTCGTGCATCTTGGCGATGAGTAGATTGTTGCATTCGGGACCGTGGGTCCGAGGTAGAGGAGGAGACACTTATTTGGTTCTGGACTGGTGGTGGTGCCATAGGTGGCTCCACAGGTGGAGCAGGTGCTGGTATCGCGTTGGGAGATTTTTCTCCCATCGTGGCGATGTATTGGGTCACGGCCTCTGTGGCGGCGCGAGTTGAGGCTTCTGCTATCATGCGCTGGAGCGCATCCTCGGTTATTTGAACCGTTCGGAGAGCATGGAGTGGTGGATCGGCGAGTGGTGGGTTCCGAGGGGGATCACCTGAACCTCGCGAGGCGGATCCGGAACACGTGGAGGAGGTGGCAAGCCAGAGCCTCCGCGGGTTGGGAGGTTATTAGCAGTGTCATTTTCTCTCCGAGCGGATGCCTCAGGAGGATCTTGCTGGCTAAGTGATTTGGTTTGCATTGTTCCCACAGACGGCGCCAAAATGATGATGCTAATTACTTAGATCACCTGGGGTAGTGTAGAAAACGAGCTGCGAGAGCAAAGCGGATCATCATGATCCTTTTTGGGAATGCAGAGGTCCCTGCGAAATAAACACACGTGAACTAAGCCGGGGGTTGATCCGGCGGAAACCCCTCCGACGCTCAAGTCAGATGTACGGATCTTGGAGATTGTAGAGAGAATAAAATTAAAGCTTGTTCGTGAATAATAGAACGTACCTTAAGGAGTGAGTTCAAAACTTTATTTATAACTTAGTCGAGATTGTTGGGCTCAAACCTTATTTGAAGGCGATTGGGCCTCGATGATAGCGGTCTTCAATATTGCATTCGTGGCCCAATATATTAATAAATTATAAGCCCATTGAGTTGGCTTAATTAGGCATATCAGCCATTTTGTCCAGAAAACCATTACCGAGGCAAAAACAAGAAACCCACGTTGATTTGTTTTTTTGAGGAATGTCGGGAAACCCATTTTAACATAACAAAATCTGTCCGATTCAAATCATCATTAAATTCAGAATGGTTCCACGCAACTACTTCAATCACCACAGGTTGACTCACTCTCAACTCACCTCTAAAAACCTGTGCTTGAGTATGGGTTAGAAGAATTTCGGGGGCGGGGAAGAAGATGGGTTTGGTGATATTCTTTTTTTTTTTTTTTCATTTTTCATTTTTTATTTATTTTACATTTAGTATTTGTTTGTTTAAAGTTCAATTTTATTTAAATTTTATTAGGGGTAGTTTTGTTATTTAATGTATATCATCAACTAATTTTGATAAAAATGGGCAGTGTGCTTTATCAAACACAATATATGACGGTATTTGCTAATAGTTTTAACAATAGGAACTTTTATAACAATTAGAGATTACACATGAAGTTTGTTCTAATAACTCTTATATTTAGTTATGTCTACAAAATATAAAAATGATACTTAACCCGAGAAAACATAAACATGATATGTGTCATTATTTAATTTAATTAGAATTGGTCAAATTATATGTTAGTGGGTAGATTGTTATTAGTTGGCATGAATTAAATTAGTGGGATAGTGTAGTTAAGGGGTTAATGGGATGATAGTTTAATTATTATTTATGAGTATTATAAATAGGATAATTAGAATGTTATGTGATATGAGTTTAAGAATCAATCAATCTCCCTTTGTATTTTCTTAATTTTCCTCTATAATTCTTCTTCTAATTCTCCTCCTAATTCATATCTCTTGATTTCTTCTTAATTCTCAAACTTTGTTTTCTTGCTCAAATTACCACGTAACAATGGTATTAGAGCCGAGCCGTTACGTTCCATGGAGGCACGTAACCAATTAGATGTTGAATTTCATGCTAAGGTTATTGAAACCCTAGCTCGACATGAATCAAAGTTCGACAAAATACACAATACCCTCCAAGTTGTTCTTGTTGTTCCCGGTATATAAACGGGTAGTGAATTTAGTACAATGGTCGAACAAATTAATTAGTGAAAATACGAAAAGATTAGCCGATGCGAGAAAACTCTTTCCTTAAGACAATATTGCCCCGCTACGGTGCTTACGGTTATTTGACAATGGTCTCCCAAGATACAACGGCTAACTCGGCATATGAGCACTCAAAATCCCGAGTACATCGAACGTTACTTTGTGCCTCAAACTCTCGAATCGAATACAGAAGAAAATATTCTACGAAGAATATTTCCGGGCTAAAGAAAAAAGAATTCCATAGAACAAAATTATGCAATTGAATTGAATTTTTTGTTGTTGTAATCAAACATGTGGAGCTTTTTATTTATAGGTTTCCAATGGTTGTGACTAATGAGCACAACACTTAGGAAATTAAACAAATGAAAAGGTGTGGTCACACGCCCTCTTCATATTGTCACACCTATTAGTTCAAATAGGTGCCTAAAAACCTTTTTTAATTTCCATTCAAAAAATAATTTTATATTAATAAATAAAATTTCCAACAATCCTCCACATGAATGAAATTAACGAAAAACGATGGATTCTATCGAGAGTTCAAGTGGAAATTATTGCAATGGGGATAAGTAGCTTTTGGCTTTGAACCTTCCTTAGCGGTATACCGTCGGATTTACTTGGATAGTTAGTGAACGCGATGCATGCCGTGAACTGCCAGCTGTTTGTGTAAACCAAGACAATGATATCCACACAATAGTTTTCCCACATTTCATCAGTTCTCATAGTTGCGTCCATTTTGGCCCTGGAGCACATCTTGGATTCATAAGTGTTTGTCATTTTGAAGCGGCCCACACTTCTACATTTAGATAGGTGATGTCCTATTAAATGTATCCTACCAATACCTCACTTTTTGTCAAGGTTTTGGAATCATTAAAAGCTTTCGATTATCCTTTATCCTCTCTGCAGGCAGCACCAATTTCTATCACGGGAATTAGTTGGAAATATATAATTCCATAGGAATTTATACTCCTTGGTACATCACTGAATTTCAGTAGCTTAGTTGTCTCTTTTGAACCAGTTCTTGGGATCTCCAGTCATCATGGTTGGGTTACCACCATAGAAATTCTTAATTTGTGGGTTTTAATCTCACTCCCCTAGACATGCAATTTGATCTCTTTATTTGACTTTTAGTCGCTGATCCGCTATTAACCATTGATTTCCATAATCAATGTTAATTATTTATTTTGAGATCAATTTCCTAATGGTCTTATGTGTATGACGAATGTGTCGATACTTGCCATTATACATGTCATTTCTGCCGTTATCGTAATTGATTGGCTATCGCAATTTTTTCATAATTGCAGGCACCAACTTAGTCCAACACAAAACATCCTCCAATAATATTATGAAGTTTATTCAACTTCTTTTCTAACTTTATCTAAAGCTATATATTTGAACTCCGCCATGGATCGAGATATTCATTTTTCTTTGAGGATTTCCAAGATACATAATCTTAGTGGACTCGTATATCCAATGTAATTTCCTAATACAATTGAATATTTTCTTTAGTGTAATCCATTTAAAGGCGATACTTAGATTACCTAAGAACCCTTATAATATCATTGAATGATTATTTATTTTAGGACTACATATAAGAAAATATACTGCCAAACTATCCAAAATTATTTGTAATTTTACCATTGTTCATCATTATCTTTGGCAAAGTAAAGACTTGGTTTTTAGACAACTAGATCAATTTTCTAGTAGTGTCTCAACATGAGCCTTTCAATAAGACTATCTTTGTCTAATTAGTGAATTAAATCTATAAGATTACATCGTCAAGACCCCGTCTTTCACATCAAAAATTTAATTTTTATTTTTTCCAATATTTTCTCAACGTTCAAAATAGTATCATGATCACTATCTCATGATTATAATGTCGTCTATAGACATATACTTCCATGTGCTTTTAATATAAATACACTGGTTACACTTGTTATTACGAGAATTATTTGATAACACAATTTTGTCAAATATTACTTTAGAAGGACTTAACGGATTCCAATATCTTGTTATAAATAATCAAAAAATTCCATAGCTACTAATTTAGCTTTATAGTACCACCCATAATCATTCCTTTGAATAGTCCATCTAAACCTTAATGGTTTACTACTTGGAAGAAGACAAACTAACTTCCACGTACATTCTTCCAATGTAGACAATATTTCAATAATCGTCATTTGTTCATTTTATAACTCATAAGTTATAAAATCAAACAAAAATCAAACATATTGATTTTATTTGCCATCTTGTTGTATCTTGGTTGTTCATCACTTTGATGATTTACCACTCTCACATATTTTAACTTGGTTGTTCATCACTTTGATGATTTATCACTTACACATTAATAAGTTCTCTTACTTAGAACTTATTTATTTTCTTATCTAACAAGAAACCACAATATAATCAATTTGCATCTAGAGTGACTATCTCGTGCACAATCATTATAAATATATTCAATATTTATCCACTTGACTATACTAGGACTTATATTAACTTATGTACTTTTTTACCTTGGCCTAACACCCCCACATTTCTAAATGTTAATGTGGTTAGTGGTTAGGGCCTAAAGACCCTCACATTTCTAAATTTTTATGTGGTTAGCTCGGAATATTTAATTTATGTGGTTAGGGCCTAAAGACCCCCACATATTTTAATATTATCGTGGTTAGCTCGGGATAACTAATTCCCCCCACAAATTCTAGAGTATGTATTCTAGAATTTATCAATATGATATCCATAATTTTTTTCCAAGAGTTTCAGTACTCATTTTTTAATTCATTTGTCAAAGTTGACATTTTCCAACTTCCATTCACATAGCATTTAAATGCTTTGAAATCCTTATTTTTATTTTATTAATAAGGATACACAATGTAACAAAATACATTTCTTCTTTAGTTAGAGAAATATATAGGATCACCAATATATTTAATTACAAAGTATTGTATTTCTTTCTCTCAAGAAAGCACAAAAAGGAAAATCTTCTAAAGATATTTAAATATCGTCAACAAATAAGATAATAATATTTCTTCCTTTTCCTCAAAAAGAGGAAACTCGTCAAGATACTTAAATCTTGTCAATAAACAAGAGAATATTAATCTCTCCAAATGGTGGTTGATCTCCGCTATTCAATATTAGAGTTAGAATATACAAATTCTAATCTTAATCATTCATAATTTAGGATTCTATGTCCTAAACATGTCGTTTAAAATTCAGCCAAATCCAACGATTTAATTCTACAAAACGAGCTCTTAAGTAAACTGCTCGAACAAAACATCCATTGTTGTTTACAACGATTTCGGATCTTTGAAAAATCAAAACCCGATCTCATCCATTCACATTGTAGATCATCATCTTGCAAATGTGATTTCAAATCAAATTGAACCAACGATTCGATCTTCTTTTATGTTCTTGATACAAGAACTACTCATGTGCTTTAATGAATTGAGCTTCTCTTGCTTTCTATTTCATTTCAAACATTCTTTTAATTGCACTGTAGTATGATGCATATATAAAACATATATACATCAATATTATAATAAACATATTATTTGACAAGTGACCAAGACTTTCATACTAGTTGATCATAGAAAGAAACAATACAAGATGATCATAGAAAGAAACAATAGATCAAGCATACTTTATTAACATATACATAGTATACACATGAGTATATAACAACATAAAGTTTGGATATTATTTCATGGCATAAATTAATTCATGTACAACATAATTGATTTATATAAATATATAGCACGTAATCAATATGTGCCCATGCAATAACACAATTCTAAGAAATTAGTATGGCTTACGCAAATAATAATATGTATAATAATATCCCTCTTACTAAGTAACTTATACTTAATATACGAGACAAGTCTAATTGTTCATAGACAATAATAAAAACTTTAATAATAAGATCACGTACTCACAAATTTTATATAACATATTCGAAAATCAATCAACTGGACGGTTCCACATCAAATGAAAATTGGGAGAAAACTAATCCTGTATCAAACTATATGCAATTTGTGCAAATAAATATTGCATTTTCATGAGAGATGTCATGTAGTATAGCACTTATCATGCGGTTTATGATAAACTTATACAAATAATTAGCACATACGCTATCACTTTATTGCATTTAGGATAAAATTATTTATATCATTAATGTAGATACGAAAACATATTGAATATAATATTCATTAAAACATATATATTGTATATGGTTTACCATGTTTCCACATATGAAAATTAAACTATCATGCAATAATTTACCATTATATCATATAGCATTATCAATTTATTGCACAAATAGATATCTTATAATTAAAAACTGTACCCGATAAATTATATGCTTGTCAATCCAAAATTTTGTGGGTAGCACCAAATCGTGTCAATATTATGGCAGTGCTGAATGATTTATTCATATCTCTTTCATCTTAATTCCGATTTTGTTGATTCAATATGATCCGAATAGCCAATGAAATTTTCTACAACTTTTATCTTTCACGTTTTCTGAGATTCAGACTGGATCATGATCAAAGTAAGTCTCGAAGTCGGCATAAGTGTGCTGTAAAAATGCACCTACAATGGAACCGCAAAAATATTAAATAATATTCATGAATCAAAATAATATAAAACCTCATCATTATTCTTCGACTCAGTCTTCTTTCAACAAAATTTTGTGCATTGGACATTGGTGAGGCGTTATGCGACAAGTTGCATTGGTCACGAACGGTTGTATTTTACATGAAAAGGTGCATTGGCAGTTCTGACACCCTTTCGTATTTTCATCATAACTCTTCCATACGATCTCCGAATGTGACGATTTAAAATGTTCTGGAAAGCCAACTTGATTATCTACAACTTATGTGAAATGTTAATTTTCCATATTCGGACTTTAACAACTTCAAAAATGGGAAGAAACGTGGACTTCATGTTCTGTCCGAAAATGAACTTCTTCCTCCAATTTGATTTTGGAACTTCTTGATTTTTGGCGGACTATCTTCTTCTCCATCTCGTTTTATCAACGTGTGCAGAAAACACAATTTACTAAATCACTAAAGAAAATATTGTCTTAAGATTGTTGTTCCCGGTATATAAACGGGTAGTGAATTTAGTAAAATGGTCGAACAAATTAATTAGTGAAAATACGAAAAGATTAGCCGATGCGAGAAAGTTCTTTCCTTAAGACAATATTGCCCCGCTACGGTGCTTACGGTTATTTGGCAATGGTCTCCCAAGATACAACGGCTTACTCGGCATATGAGCACTCAAAATCCCAAGTATAACGAACGTTACTTTGTGTCTCAAACTCTCGAATCGAATACAGAAGAAAATATTCTATGAAGAATATTTCCAGGCTAAAGAAAGAAGAATTCCATAGAACAAAATTATGGAATTGAATTGAATTTTTTGTTGTTGTAATCAAACATGTGGAGCTTTTTATTTATAGGTTTCCTATGGTTGTGACTACTGAACACAACACTTAGGAAATTAAACAAATGAAAAGGTGTGGTCACATCTCTTCATATTGCCACACCTATTAGATCAAATAGGTGCCTAAAAACCTTTTTTAATTTGCATTCAAAAAATAATTGTACTTTAATAAATAAAATTTTCAACAGTTCTCACCGAACTTCGAGCTCTAAGAGCCTCTTCCAAAACCCGAAAATGATATCAACCCCTTTGTTGTGGGAGAAACATCAGTACCGGTCAAGCAAAAAATAAATATATACCTACAACACACTTAACTCCAAACCCTGCCCCAAATACAAACCTCAAACAACAAATTCCAAATGTCGCCGCAGAAAACGCAACGGAATGGATTTTCCAAACCTTGCAATATTTTGAATTTCAAGGTATTGCCCAAGATCAGCAGGTGCACCTCGATTCATTTCGTTTGGAATGACTCACTTTGGAACAGAATCGCCGGTTAATTGGGTTCAAGGGCTCGTCGGTAGGGGAAGATTTTACTAAGTCATTGCTCTACCGTTTTAGCCCTACCGAATTTGACGATCCTTCTGAAGCCCTCACTCCTTTCATGAAACAAACACTCATGGATAGCATTTATCATGAAGAGTTCGAGCAACTCGCTCAAATAATTGATGTATCACCCGACCAACTAAATTCGCAAAATGATCCCATACACGTATCAAGACTATATCCTTGAGGACCAGGATATGTTGAGCGGGCGGGAATGATATGTGTCATTATTTAATTTAATTATAATTGGTCAAATTATATGTTAGTGGGTAGTTTGTTATTAGTTGGCATGAATTAAATTAGTGGGATAGTGTAGTTAAGGGTTTAGTGGAATGGTAGTTTAATTATTATTTATGAGTATTATAAATAGGGTAATTAGAATGTTACATGATATGAGTTTAAGAATCAATTTATCTCTCTAATTCTTCTTCTAATTCTCCTCCTAATTTATATCTCTCGATTTCTTCTTAATTCTCAAACTTTGTTTTCTTGCTCAAATTACCACGTAACAAAACATTAAAACACGTTCTACAGAAAATATATTAATTATTATAGTATTTGGCTGAGGCACTATTCCCCTTCTTCAACTACATATAGTCTATTTAACATTCTTCTCTTCTCTTTGAAATTGAGAAAAACAACAACTACTAGAATGTGAATATATTCATACAATTTCGTAAGCGAGAAGCGAAGGGGAAATCTGGTATAAAAAATCTAGTAATACAAAAGAAAATATAAATGCAACTTATTGTTCTGAACTCCACAACGCCACTACTCACCAGCAGGGCCGCTTCGTCGGATTCAGGGGCCTGGGGCGAGGGTATACATTGTACCCTTAACAATGTTGGGTTTCAGGGCAACGCCCCGATTTTTATTTTTATATTTTGTATATTTTGTATATGTTCGGTTTCAGGGCAACCCTTAACAATATTTGTAAATATAAACTTTATTGTCAATAAAATATAGAAAATACTAATATATATCTAAATATATTTTTTGTAAAGCAAATGTTAGATAAATGTGAGATAAGTATCCTATAATAATTGTTCGAATAAAATAAAGATTTTAACTTGTATATTTTTTAAACTAAGTTTTAAAATTATAAATGGAAAAATATTTTTTTAGAAAAAATAGAATAATATTTTTTTTAAAGATTAGAGTAATATTACGATGTTGACCGTTCAACAAATGTAAACATAATAAAAAGCCAAAAAAATTAATATTACTGTGAGTGACAGTAATATTACCATAACAACAGTAATATTACCGGCAACCACAATAATGTTACAATAATAGACAGTAATATTATTACGTTACTCCGTGGATAACTCAATCAAACAAAAAAAATCCAAACAAAATAATAATATTGATGTGGTTGACAACAATATTACTATAACAACAGTAATATTACCGTCAAGTTGTATGAATATATTCACAAATTGAGATTAAATTAAGTTAAGGATGAAATGCATATTAAAGTATGCTCCAAAAAAAAGTCAAAATGTAATTTTTGTGGTCAAAATTGGATTTTTGTGGACAAAATTGATTAAATTGGGGTTACAATTAAGAATTGGGTATAAAAGGTTGAAGGTAATATTGGCATATACATGAATGTTTCATTTATTTATAATAAAAATTAAAGGGATGGGCTTATTGGTGAAAGAAATATAGCCCCTAAACCTAGAATAATAAAAATGCTTGGTTGGAGACTTATGCACAAAAACACCTTAATTTATAGAGGTTTATATATATATATATATATATATATATATATATATATATATATATATATATATTTGGGCCCTGGGAGTGGGCCCTGCTTGCCCCACCCCAGAGTCGGCCCTGCTCACCAGATTGTTGAGTTTTTTAAAATTACTGCTCAGTTTTGGAATATTCTACAAACACTAGTTTTTGTAATATAGTAACTCGAATAATCTATGAGATTCAAGGCTAGTTTGGATAAGGCTAGTTTTATAGCTATTGAATAAATATTCAAGAAACGATAGCATTGTAAAGAAAATTCTAGAGAAATACTTATCTGGTAATTCTCTAAAGTTATACATTAAGCCTACGAAAAGGGAATGAGGCACGGTAAACTATGAATTAATTGACCAAAAACTGATAAAAACCTTCTCCTTTAACTATGGTTGTGTTTGATACGATTAAGCACTGAATGTTGAATGTTAAATGCTGAATTCATAGCTGAATGGTTAAGAGTTGTTTCTGAATACTGAATGCTGAACCATTAAACTTGTTTGATAGTTAAGATCAATAATATCTGAATAGGAGCATGTTTATGTTTTAACCTTAGTTAAATACTAATATATTTGTTAATATAATTATTGTCGAAATATATGTATAAATATAATTTTTTTAGCATGATTTACTTAATTAATAAAAATGAAAAATATTCCTCATAAATTATTCTACATCTCTCAAAAGAAATTTCATGAACAAAAATAAAAGTAGTTGATTTTTTAAACCTCCATGAGGACTTTTCAAAAACAATTAACGCATATTAGAGTTTTTTAAGACAAATGATGAAATATACATAAGGATTTTGTAAAAATAAATGAAATAATATTTTTAAGGTACACTAAAAATTTATTTGAATAGTTAAGAGACCAATTTATAAATAAATAAAGACAAAAAAAAAAGAAGAATAATACCTCATATGTACGTTATATAATTAATAAATCTATTCAAAAGTGGAGAACACTTTGAACACAAAATATGAAAATATTGGATAGTGGTGGTATAATTTTCATTCATTTCTCCACTTATTCACTCAACATTGATTTTTCGGCTGAATAGTTCAGATCATTTTGAAACCATTCAACTATTACTATCAAATGCCCTGAATGGTGCAAATGCTTACCGAATCAGCAAAGTTGTCATTAAGAGGCTCATTAAGAACAATCAAACGGGCCCTAAGTCGCATTACCTCCTCTCCAAACAAATTAAACTATATTCAAGTAACTATCCAAACCTTCCCCAAGCTAACAGTGGTACCAAAGCTCGCTACGATTAAAGACTTGGGCATCCCCTTCACTACAAACTATTCATAAAAGAACACCATATTATTCCATAAACTTGCACCATGGAAAATATATTATCTAATAACCAAATTGCTCTCCCAAAGTTCTTCGGAGAAAAATATGGCTATGGGTCTATCAACACAAAGACCTTTAAATCTTAAGGCTTATCGGAGATTCTCAACCAAAGGTTTTACCATCCCTAGCGACACTTCTAATATCTCTCAAGTGGAGAAAGTTAAATTAGCCACGAATATGGAAAAGGACAACTTGGCACTCTAAAACATCCAAATGGCTATGGATGATTTAATTTTCTAAAAAATTAGCAGTGCTACAAGTGCAAAGAAGCATGGGATACCCTGAAGGAGGAGTTCCAAGGCAATGCAAAGGTACAAACAACTAAACTTCACACTCTATGAAGAGATTTGAAGGATATGAAAATGAAAGATTATGAGACGGTAAATAATTATTGTTCTCGACTAAGAGAATTAGTTAATCAATTAAGAGATAATGGATAATATATTTCCAATAAAACAATATTAGAGAAAATATTAATTAGTCTCCCGAAAAAATATGATCCAATCATTACAACAAGGAGATAAAGGATCTCGGCACTCTCACTGTGACGGAGTTGGTAGGCCCTTTAGAAGCATATGAGAAATGATTGAGTAGGCGTGAAAGTAATTCATTGGAAATTGCCTTTCAGTCAAAACTTAAAATTAGGTCTTAAAATACAAGATATAAAGAAAGAAAATTTAGAGAAAATTATAAAAGTGAAAATTCTAGAATTAAAGAATGGGGGAGATAATTATGGAGAAAAGAAAACCAAGGACCCGACATGCCGCGTCTGCAAGAAAACTAGTTATCTCGAAAAAGATTGATGGTTTTGTAGAAAACCACAATGCCGAAATTGTGGAAAATTTGGACATACACAGAAGGATTGCCGCTCCCGACAATGTTACCAGGCCAACTTCACAGAACAAGATGAGAGGAAATATTATCTATTATATGCTTGTCATGTCGCATATGAAGTAAAATGAGACATGGTACATTGATAGCAGTTGCAGCAATGACATGACCCGTAACGAGAAGATTTTTCAAGATGTTGACAAGTCCATGAAGGCAAAATTAAAACTCGGCAATGGAGCCCTTGTGAAAGTGAAGGTCTAGGAACAATTTGTTGTCAATAATAAGAAAGGTACATGTTTTGTTCAAGATGTCGTACTAGTACCTAAACTAGACACAAATCTCGTAAGTGTGGGTGAGATGGTGGAGAAAGGATATTCTCTACTCTTTAATCGTACAAAATATATGATAATAAAAATACAAGTACGGAAATAGTTAAAATTAAAATGCTACATAAGATAAACTTTCCTATCAACTAGCAACATGTGGAAGTAGCCATGAGAAGATGAGTCATGGCTATGGCACTGAAGGTTCGAACATTTCAGCTTTCATGGATTAAATATTCTTCGATCACCAAAAAAACAAGATGAAAGATCTTCTGGCTATTCAGGATAAAGACGACGTATGCGAGGGATACTTACTTAGCAAGCAATAAAACAAACCATTCTCATTGCGCAAAGCTTGAATAGCCAAGACTAGAGCTCGTTTATGCGTACCGATGATAACACCATCCTTGAAGCAACACAATTAGTTCCTTCTCTTCATTGATGACTATAGAAGGATGACCTGGGTGTACTTTGTGTGACAAAAATCAGAAGTACTTAATATCTATAGAAAGTTCAAGAATTTAATAGAAAATCATAGTAATCGAAAAATTAAAGTTATAAGAAGCGATAGACAAAAATAATACATGTCTAAAGAATTCAACAATTTATGCAAAGATGAAGGAGTGGAACACCATGGTTGGCTACGCTCCTTAGAAAAATAACGTTTTCAAGAGGAAGAGCAGAATGATGATGGAGATGGCAAGATCAATGCTAAACAAAAAGGAATGCTGAAATATTCTGTGCAGAAACTGTCTACACTACCTTCTATCTATTCAAAACATGTCCAACTAAAGTTGTAACACAAAACACCAATAGAAGGTTGGAGTGGTCGGAAGCCGTCAACGAAACATCTAAACGTTTTTGGGAGTATTTGCTACGTCCATATTCCAGCAGTCAAGAGGCACAAGATTGAAGAAAAGACGGAGAAAGGAATATTTCTTGGGTACAGTACAAAATCCAAGGGATATCAAATTTACAATCTCAGGACTACGAAGCTTATTGTCAGTCGCGACGCTGAATTCAACGAGATAACTACTTGGAATTGGGATGAAGAAAATATAATGAAGCAAAGCATCATATTACCTAGAATACAAGGTCTATTAAATCATCAAACAATAGAACTAGCAGAAACGCAGACTTCTCATAGAACTACTAGCTGTGGAGCAGTTACTGAAGAAGAAGAATCATCACCAGAGTCACAACCACTAAGGACAAGATCGCTTGAGAAATCTACGGATCATGTAACTTTGCAACTATGGATCCGAGAAGCTTTAAAGAAGATTCAAAGCAAGAAGTCTGGTTAAAACCTATGGAAGAAGAGATAAAGATGACTGAGAAGAACAAAAAACGGAGATGGTAAATCGAACTTATATCACTGGAGTTAAGTGGGTCTACAAGACAAAACTTAATCCAGATGGCTCGATTCAGAAGCCCAAAACGAGACTTGTCGCCAAAGGCTATTTACAATTATTACCATGTTTCAACTACACTATTTTTTTTCTCTGGCTGCACGCTTAGATATAATAAGAGCACTTATTGCATGAGCTGCACAAGAAAAGATGTAGAATTTATCAACTAGACATCAAATCGGCCTTTCTTAACAGCTATCTTGGAGAAGAAATCTACGTCTAATAACCACAAGGATTCGTGCAGAAAGGAAAATAAAGAAAAATTTTACTCTTCAAGAAAGCTTTATACGGCTTAAAGCATGCCCCAGGAGCATGTACAACTGGATCGATACTTATTTCACGAGTCGAGGATTCAAGAGGAGTGAAAGTGAGCCTAGTCTCTACATCAAGACACAAGGTACGACCGATACACTCATTGTCTCTTTATACGTAGATGATTTTATATATTCGGGAAATAATGAGAAAATGGTTAAACAATTCAAAGAAGATATGATGAAGAAAATTGAGATGAGTGATCTCGGATCGCTTGACTATTTCCTAGGCATCAAGACAAATCAAAATGAAGAAGGTATTTTCGAATTGTAAAGAAAGTATACTGAAAATTTACTAAAGAAATTCTGGATGCACGACTACAATTGAGTTGCTACACCTGTTGTAACTAATGGAAAACTAAGAAAAGAAGATGGATCACCAAAGGTGGATGATTCACTCTACATGAGTATAATTGGAACCTCCTTTATCTAATAGGCAATAGCTACAAGCCCATACATTATGTACGCCACAAGTTTAGATCCAGGTTCAGGCAAAGTCCGAGTCAAGTACATTATAGATCAAAAAAGAAGGCCCGTATGTACTTGCAAGGGACAAAGGACTATAGACTGTGGTACAAGCACGTAACATGCTTGGGTTTAATAGGCTACACGGATAGTCACTGGGCTGGATCATTGGATGACATGAAGAGTATATTGGGCTACTCATTCTCACTTGGATCCAGAATATTCTCATCGGCATCAAAGAATCAAGAAAATGTGGCACAATCATCAGCAGAAGCGGATTATATGACAGCGGCAACAATTCCATTCAAGCTATATGTCTATGACGAATACTAGCAGATATGGGCGAGGGAAAAACTAAGCCGACGATAACCTATTGCGACAACAGGTCTACAATAGCAATGGCGAAGAATCCGGTCAACACAGCCGGATTAAGCCCACATAGCCATCAAGTATCATTTCCTAAGAGAAACAGACGCTAACAAAGAAATTTCAGCGAACTACTACCCGACTGAAGAACCATATGCAGATATTTTCATGAAGTTACGACCACGACCGAAGTTTGAAGAACTACACACGATGCTAGGTATTTTCAAAATTAGTATTAAAGAGGAGTGTTAAAATTAATTCTCATTTTTGAATATTCAAGAAACACTAGTTTTGTAATACAGTATCTCGAATAATATATATTATTCAAGGGTAGCTAGATACTTCTAGATATAAAAGAATATTCAAGAAATGCTAGCATTGTAAAGATACCTCGAGAGAGAGACTTATCTAGCAATTATCTAGAGTTATTCATGGAGCCTATAAATAGGTAATGAGGCATTATAAACTATGAATTAAATCAACAAAAAACTAACAAAAACCTTCTCCTTTAACTAAGTTTCATTGTCCCTTCTCTCCAAACAAAGCAAACTATTTCCAAATAACTATCCAAACATTCCCTAAACTAACTTGAATTATAGTGTGTATTTTATTCTATCAGAGCTTCTCCAGCCCTCTTTATATTTTTTAAATTTACACAATATAACCAAACACATTAATGATGGCTTTCAATATGAATTTTATTCCGAATTGTTTAGGAGCAATTAAGATGAGACTAACGAAATGCTAGGGTTTGCATGCGATTTGGAATTCTTCGTCGTTTCTTGTTCTACAAGGCGCCAGTATGACATCACCATGGAATTGGTTTACTTGAAAAAAATGCTCAGTACCGAGACTATTCTGGTGGCAATGGTTCAACGTCATTATCGATTTGCCTTCAAGCTATGTGATGAAAGTGGTGAATTGTTATCTTTTGGCACTATTCTGGATGAATGTTTACGTCTTGATCTTGATTTTACGTTTTGTTCTTTTAAATTTGTTAAGCATTCGTGCAATAAATTCACCCAAGCGATTGCGCAATATTACTGTAACGACTTTCTAGAGGGTTCTGAACCCCCTTTTTCTTTGGTGTCTATCGCCTAATAACATTGCTTTGTTCTAAAACTTTATTTTTAACTAATTGATTTTGATTTTGTATAACTTTGAGTTTGAGTTTGAGTTTTTTGTTTCCATAATATTGATCAAAGATCCACTCCGACCTTTTGATTTTGGTTCACAGAACAATTACGATCTTTCATTTTCCTTCCTTCCAAAGAAACATGTAAACACTTCAGAATAGAATTTTTTTAAGTACACTTACGTTGTCCATTACCTATCGTTGGGGTGGAAATAATAATGAAATATGAAACTAAATGTAAGTAAAAATTATTGTGTGGAAGCATTGTACAATGGCATTTACTGCACATAACTGACATGTGAAATATTAAGTATACTATCAGCGTGTCTCATATGGTTTTAGATAAAGTTAAGGTGCCCAGTTTTATAAGATATCTTATATTTACACAACACCCATCAAATTTTGATGCTTACAATTGTTGCCATCAATAAATATGCATTTATTAGTGATCAAGATAGTGTATAAATGATTAAGCTTGATAATATCATGTTCGAAATTTCAGGCATGGGAGTGGGTGGGTAGGAGAAATGCGAGCACTAATTAGCATAGCATTCATACCGTAGATGCGAAATAATGTTATACAATAGCCTTAATTTACGATTTGAATGAGAGCGAGGGATGTGTTGTAGTTTGGAATTTTGTAGATAATGAAAATGAAGCGGAGTTGGGATTGGTAGAGTTCTACTACATCAATTACGATCGATGCAAATATGCTCGGAATGCTTATTATGTACGGTTCCACCCCTCTCCATTACGCACGCCTAAATGGCGTGTATTTTCCAGAAACATACCACCCATACACTGGCCAGTTTACGCGAAAAGCAAAAATCCCGTCGAATGTCCCTAAAGTATGGGTTAATGACAATATAACGGATACAACTTTTGACGAGGTTAAAGAGGCGATCGATAGTGGTTATCCGGTCATGGGATATATTTATTTATATCCGGATTTGGAAAACTTCAATCGAAAGAGAATTTATCTATACTCTATACTACTTATAAACATGGGAATGATAGGGTGGTTTCTTCAATTTTTCGGTTTTCCAAAAATATCCTCCAAAACAACCAATAGTTAAAATACACGTCAATGAAAAAAACCTTCAACATCATAATAATAATAATAATAATAATAATAATAATAATAATAATAATAATAATAATAATAATAATAATAATAATAATAATAATAATAATAATAATAATAATAATAATAATAATAATAATAATAATAATAATAATAATAATAATAATAATAATAATAATAATAATAATAATAATAATAATAATAATAATAATAATAATAATAATAATAATAATAATAATAATATTAATAATATTAATAATAATAATAATAATAATAATAATAATAATAATAATAATAATAATAATAATAATAATATTAATAATAATAATATTAATAATAATAATAATAATATAATAATAATAATAATAATAATAATAATAATAATAATAATAATAATAATAATAATAATAATAATAATAATAATAATAATAATAATAATAATAATAATAATAATAATAATAATAATAATAATAATAATAATAATAATAATAATAATAATAATAATAATAATAATAATAATAATTATTATTATTCGAGTATGCCTTGTGAAGTAGGGAACTGGTTGGCATTGTCTACTCCGAAATCTGCCATTGATGAATCGAGTAGTGGTTGAACTTTTTTTTTTTTGTTTGTATTATGAAAACTAATATATTTTTTTGGCATGCTAAAGAAAGTTTTCTTGAGAGGTTATAAGGCCATTAGGCTCTTCCTCCAAGAAATTTATGAGTGGATTTCTCTGATCTTGAACATGTTTAGATCACATATTTCTGAAATTAGGAGATGTTATATGTATTTATGTTTTTACTTGGACAAAATTTAACTATGGAGTCTTGAATATTCTATATAAAATAAAATAAAAATGAAGCATTATGAGTGTGGTACCAATGATTAGTTCTCAAAGTTCTTGTCGATTATTAAATTTGATATTAAATGTGCTAATTAAATTTGCCATGACCTTCACAGAGATATTTTTGTTTCAAGTTCGTTTGACAAAAGTAGTGCATGAGTTGACGAGGCAACCTGTCAAAGGTATAAAACTACATGGTGGTGGGATGCGCTTTGGAGAAATGGAATGAGACTCCCTTCTAGCTCACGGAGCAACAAATAAGTTACACGATAAGTTACACATAAGCTCCGATCAACACATTGCTGATGTGTGCTCTCTCTGTAGTAAAATCTTGTCTACAATGCTCATCCAATCGAACACAAGAGAGCTATGTGATATGATCGTTAGGGTTCCGCCAAGTGCCACATCCCCTACTTCCAAGAAGGTTACACGTGTAGTCTGCCAAACTAGTAAACAAATGGAGATTGTTTCCATGTCTTATGTCTTCATATATTTAGCGGCATAATTGACATGCATAAACGCTTAAATGACTTTCGAAGTGAAAGCAGTAGCTTAATATTTGAAGTTTAAAGTTACAGGACAACAATAGTTGAAAGTTTAACTACAAAGCAAAGGAGTAAAAGCGTTAAAGAGTAGGCTTTCGATTCACTTACTAGTTGGTCTCCATATTTGAAACCTTTTTTTGGGACATTCCCTCACATTTAGATGCTCATAATTAGATGTCTGACATCTATAAGACTGTAATATTTGTTTTGGGGAATTATTAAAGAGTATTATTGTTGAAACGTAATCAATTTAAATATGTTTTCATTTTAGAATTAATCTAAATCATAAATGTTTGTAGGGTAAATTATACCCACACCCCTGAGGTATGCTAAAATAACTTTAAGGTCCTTGTGGTATCTGTAATTACAATCACCCTCCTGAAACATTGTAGAAACTCTAATGAGATAATGCATTGGGTACGTTATTCCGATAGGTTCTAACGAACTATTAGTTTCAAGAAGTGGTGGCAATACAAGAAAAACTACTTTACGTGAGGCAAAAATTCGTCACAAAATGTTCGATTTTCGTCCCTAAAGCTTTTGGTAACGACTCCGTTTGTTACCTTTGTTTGTCCTCTAAAGCCCGACGCTAAAAGTTTAGGTAACGAACATAGATTGTCGTTACAAATGTATTCGTGACAAATGATATTGGCGTTACCATTGAGTATTTATAGTGACAAATGTGTTCTGTTCGTTACCAATAGTTATTTTTTTAAAACCATTGAATATATGAATGTTAATATAAGTTCGTCACCAATACTTCTGATGACAAATGCTTATCCTTACCAATACTTATTATATTTTTTTCATAATATTTTTATTTAAAAAGAATCATTCTTAAAACAAAATTTATAATCAATAAAACAAAGACCTTTATACAGAAAAAAGAACTATTGTATCCACAATGAAAACTAATAGTACCATCCATCTACACAGATATTATAACTAACTTTCATACTTCAAAAATAAAACGATACATGTTATATCGTATTCAAAAGATAATTGTCAATGATAATCTATGATCAAAATATAAGTTCACCCTAACAGTTGGATCATGCTGTATCATCCACCATTGTATTAAAAAATCTGCAAACATAGCATCAGTTTATATTTAGTAAGGTTAGAATAAAACTAATAAGAACGTATTTTACTATAAATGTAATAAATATGTAAAAATAAGTCTGGCTTATAAAACAACATGCTTGTAACAACTCATTCACATCAACACATAGAATGATACAAAGAAGATTCTAGCTATCAACTTCTTCCTCAAAATTAGTTTATTTACATTATCTCCACGCTTACACATATATCATTCATAATTAATATAACTGCTTTTAACGAGTATTTTATCCATCAGATTCTCAATCAAATATAAGTATTGAAATAGTGCGAAATAAAGTAGAAGTCTTGTAAAACTTACACATTTTTTATGGGTTGCTCGAAGTATTTTGTTGCATAAAAAGCAGTAGCATTTTCTTTAACTCATTTTGCCCTTCCTTTAGACTTGACATCTCTTCATCTTGTTTTTTGCACCGATCATCGTAATTCTGAATTATTGCTTCTTGGTTCAGAATCATTTCTTTTTGAGAATTAATGCAAGAAACAACATTTCTTAGTTCATCTTCAGTACCACTCAACTTCTCTTTAAGTGCCTCAAGCTGTGAAGACTCACATGTTGACCTTTTCGTACATTTAGAAGGCACAAATCCATATCCCATGCCCTTTTCATATCCAGATCGTTGGCCGAGTACTTTCTTTACAATTTCTCTCTCGGAAGTCAGGCCTTCCCTGTCTTCAATAGATTCGTTCCTTAAATTTTCCATTTCGATCTATCAATATTCAGAAAGTGAAGTTCAGAAGTTGATGTTAAACATATAGATATTCAAAAATTAACATTTTTATTTTATATAATTGATCATACATGTTTTCTTGCAGCTTTGTCATTCACAAAAGTAACATTTTTCATATGAGTTCTTGCGAAGTTATCCACATAGCTCTGATTTTCCTTTAAAAGAGAAAAATGCAATAATTATGACAAAATATTATCACAGTAAATACATTAACAGATGATTTAACGAAATCCAATAATTACATTACCATTTGCAATAGTCATGTGTGAAATGATTTTGAACCTGAGGTATGAGTATATGGTAGGCATTTTCTATTGTTAACATTAGTTGCAGATCTTTTCTGCTCTTGCAATAAAAAATAAAAGTTAGGACCTTAAAATTACAATAATTAAAATGACTATCAAATCTGAAATCAAGTGTAGTACCTTGAATTTATCACTTTCATAGTAATTGCATAGAACACGCCATTTTTGAAGTGATATCCAGTCAAATGGGCTACGAGCCCTAGGATCCTCTCCTGGTTTAACCATTCTTTTGTGTGATGCTGACAATCGACCCTTCCAATGTGTATAACTTCTTTAAAACATCTCTTCCATATACATCTTGACTACCGGATTAGTCCACCATTCCTTGATAATAAACCATGTCTAAATCGAAATAAAAATAAGTAGAAAATCTTTATTTAAGTAATTAACAATTAAGACGCGATAAGAGAAAAATATCACCATTGTACTTACATCTAATCCAGCATAAATCGGTAGTTTTTCGTCTTCAGGTATTTCATTCCAGTGACTTTTACAATCAAGATCAGGGTTGTGCCTTATAACAATTCCAATTGCAGTTGCTAAATGATTAGCGAATTGGCGAGGTTTCTTAAAACCTTCAAGAAACTCAATCTCCAATAGTTGTCCTCTCTAACAAACCACATAGTAAACAATACCAGTAGATGATGAAGTATATATATCAAAATAATAGTTAAAAGAACACTGTTAAACCCAATTAGATATGAATCTCTCCATATCAAATAAATGCATAGATATTCCTCTTCAAATCAGTTTTATATACTATTTTTGCTTAAATTATGTTGTTCAATTAGTATTTGTAAATATATTATTTCTTTCTTCTATAAAACTGAAGTAAAAAAAAATCCCTATCAACAAGACAAATATAAGCACTTTTTACACAAAAATAAATTGTACTTAAAATACAGAGTATTACCTGGAGAGTGAGTCGAAGTAATAAACCCCTTGAGACAACCCACATAAAATTACAAAAAGAGGGAAACATGCACATAGATAGAACAAAAAAAAAAAAAAAAAAAAAAAAAAGACTCATAGTTAAAGAAGAGGGAACTCGATTTTTACCTAAAATCGTATGAAGGATAAAAGGGTTCTATAATTTCCAGAACCTATCTGCCGATGAGGAAGAGAAACCCCTTTTAGTTGTAAATCATAAGCTAAATAATAGAAACATGTATGAAGATGAAAAGCTCGATGTTACAGGATGTATTGTCTATTGGAAGGAGAAATTTTGGCTCTGGAAAGGAGTTCTACATATCCTAGAAAACCCATCTGATTGAGAGGAAGAGAAGATTAATCAAAATTTTGGGGAGGGAAATGAAAAAAAAAAAGGGCGCTGCTATTTACCGCCTAGTGGAAGATTATTTTTCATATTCTTGGGCTATTTTCCTCTAATTAATATTTAATCTAAAAAATAAGCATAGTAATGTTTATTTTATATATACAAAATAATTCTGGTGCAATTATGTTTTATTAACAATTAATTGATGAGCAGAAATTTTAAGAAAATTTTAGAGAAAAATTCTATATATACAAAATTAAGTCAATTGATTTGTTAATTTCTGAAATTAAGATTTTGGTTAAAATAATCACTTAAAAATAAAAAAATTCTGAAATTAAGTCAATTGATTTGTTAATTTCTGAAGTTAAGATTTTTAAGAAAATTTTAGAGAAAAATTCTATACAAAATTAAGTCAATTGATTTGTTGATTTCTGAAATAAAGATTTTGGTTAAAATAATCACTTACTTAAAATAATCACTTACTTAAAATAATCACTTAATTAAAATAATACATAAAAGTAAAAAAGAATATCACTAAAATAAAAACAAATCCAACATGAAAAGAAATAAACGAGTCAATAGTGAGTGCAATTCCAACATGTATTTTTATATCTTTGTATATTTGAATAATTAGCGAATATGGCTTGCAATTCCATTAACTTATTGTAACAAGATTCACATATGTCGCCAAAGAATTGTTTAAATGATGGGGATATAATCATGTTTACTTTTTTTATAGTATTATGAATCCTTCGCTAAGTGATTATTAGATATAAATGATGGTAGATAGAATCATATTCATATATATATATATATATATATATATATATATATATATATATATATATATATATATATATATATATATATATACTAGTAAGTAGCACGTGCTACGTATGTGATTTACGATTTTAGTCAATAGGGTATATGAGATGCTATACCTGGTGAAGCATATCGAGTAATTTTACACTATAAATTTGTACAAATAACCACTTTGAAATGTTGTAGACTGCTATTTTTTTTTATCTAATACCCCTCTATTCCTTTTTAATTGTCACATTTTAGCTTTGCAGTATTAAGACTCATAATAAATGAGACTTGATATTGAAAAAAAAAACATTAAAATGACTAAAATGAACTTATCATTTAATGATGTGATAAGAGAGACTTAATATTTGATATAGTTGAATTAAAAAAAGTAAAGCGAAAAAAATGTATTTAATGTTGTATTGGAAATCTCAATCTCAAGTGAGAGATAATGTAAAACAAAAATATTTCTCAAAAGTGACCGTTATTGTGGAACGGAGGAGTGTTAAACATCATAGAATCTTTTTCAATTGTATATCTCTAGTTCTCTTCTTTATAATCTAAATTAGTATTTTTTTTTTCTCTTTTTCCTGAAATTCTTAAAAATATAATCATTGCAAATTTAAGATAAATGCATATTACAACTAAATTATGAGTATTGCATTAGAAAATTCATGAATAAGTTATGATAAAGAAGCCTGCGGCTATATGCAAGACTAATTTCACTTGTGCAAGACTAATATACAATTTTCAATTTATATATACTATAATACCTTTACTTGTTAAAAAAATTAAAAATTCCAAATGTGCAATACCAAAAACTCTAAAACACAAAAAACCCTATCACAAAACCACAAGACCAATTCTCATCTTCTCCATCTTCTAAAACCCACAAAACCTTTCTCCTTCCTCCTCCATAAACCCAAAAAACATAAACATTCAAAATCATCAAAACATAACAAATCTTACAAAGATGGCAAGTATGGAGTCATAAGACATCAAAATAGAAGATTCTAAGGTGGAAGAACCCAAGAAGGTATCAATTTATGTGTTTTTTTAGCTAGAATATCGTTTTTTCAAAAAAAATCCTGCGCAGACGCAGTCGACATGTACAGGTCGAATTTTATAGGTAAAAATCGACATTGATATGTCAATTTTGGAGTACAAAATTGACTCCATAGTGTCGAAATTTGACTGTTAGCAAATTAGTCCAAATATACTAAATTTCGACATTAAGGTGTCGAATTTATGGACATATATTCGACACCTTAATGTCGAAATTTAGTTGTTTCATATTTTTTTATTAAAAAAAATCCCGCGCAGACGCGGTCGACATGTACATGTCGAATTTTATAGGTAAAAATAGAATTTTAGTTGATTCATATTTAACTGGGTTTTTTTTTAATTTCACGTTTTCTTTGTTTTCTTCTTTTTGTTTCATTATTTGTTATTTGGTCTCGCATAAGCAAACAAAAGCCAATTTAATTTATGTAAATATATTTGTCATTTCATCTTAATAAAATGATTTTTTTTTAAATCTTTCTTTAATTGGGTCTTGCACAAGTGGAATTAGTATTGCATATAGACGTATAAAGAAAATATGAATAAGAATGGACATACAAGGTGACCTAACAACACACGCATGCCGCGGAAGGGATTTAAACCCACAACCTCTCACCTAAGTCAAGTTATTATGTTTTTAGTTTTTTTTTTTTAAATTGTTATAAATATAATAATTTATTTGGAAATGAGAGATCGATAGGTATTAGAAATAAAAAATTATGTCATATGGCATTAGACATATAGGCAAAATGCATAAAAATCTCTGGATTTCTATACTAATATAAATATTTAAAATGAATTTGGAATATTAAGAGTCATCTACTCATACTACAAGGAAAGGAAGTTAAACCTTTATAATTATAAATATATATTATAAACTGGAAAATTAACCCGTCCATCGAATCATGAATAGTAAGCATTAATGCTTATTATTAATACTTCAATAACTTAATGTTAAGCAAATTACTTAACTATCCTTGCAGCGTTTTATATGTTGAAATTCATATAAGGATATTTTAGTCCACAACTAAAATAGAAGAAACCACTTCTACTATTCATACTTTTATAGATAAAAAGTATAGTATAGATAGATATATAAGGGTAAGTACAATTAACATCTCTAGACTATAGGCTCCTACCCAATATGCCCCATCAATTATAATTGGCAAACTTTGTACACTTTAATAACTCAGTCAATGTTAATAACTGACAAAAAAATTAACTACGTTAGTTTTTCTATTGAAAACTTAAACTTGGGAAAAAAAGAAAAAAAAAAAACACACCTGGGTTCTTTCTCTCTCTCTCTGTGCCTCAACACTTAGAAACAATACAATATTCTTGTCTCTCTTAACATATCACCTCCAGAAAAAGAAACCCCTCTCATTTCACTTTCTCTTACAAGTTCAACTCATCACCTGAAGGAAAAAAAACTTTCATTTCACTCATTCCTCCTTGGTAATTTGGTCGCATTCCTGAAGAATTTCGTAAAGGCCTGATCTGTTGAAGTAATCCGACATTTGGAAGAAAGGCCCGAAATTTTTTGATAGATTTTGAGGTCAATTAAAGGCATGCTACGTTTGAATTAATTAGTAATGTGGGTGTAGGGTTTAGAGAAATATGTTAGAGGGAGAAGATGGGTTTTGATTTGGGGCCGAAAACAATGAAAGATGGTTTGAATTTGAATTTGAGGATTTTGAATTTGCGGGGGTTTTTAATGAAATTAGGAGTATTCACTGCATTAGGATTTAAATTTAGGGGTTTTAATAGAATTAGGATTTTTTTTCAAAAACAAAAAAAATTATGTAGAATTGAATTAGAGTTTTTTTTCCAGGATTTTCTTGTAGAATTAAATTGAATTTGGGGCTTTTAATTGAATTCGGGATTCCTTCTAGGATTGTCTTGCTTTAGCTCAGTTCTCTCAGTAATTGATTTGTTTTTGTTTGTTATAATTGTAGATATGTTTACTATTAGTTTACATTACGGTAGACTGTTTAAGGAATGGGGTTATCAATATGTTGGGGGTCATATTAATTGAATGATAGGTATAGACCATACTGTAATGTCTTAGATGGATATTAAAAATGAATATTCTTGGATATCCTAGAATTAAAGTTTTTTTTCACAAGGTTCTTGATAAAAATGATCTGCAAATACTTTTTAATGATTTGGATGCAATTGAAATGTTCAAACCACGCCTTGATTTGGATGTATATCATGTTGAGTTGTATATTGAAGCTTCTGGAAATGATGGCAATATGGGGGATGGAGATGATCAATTTAGAGCGGAAAATATTAACTTAGGAGGTGTTGGCAGTGATCCCAGTTTTGCTCCACTGAGTGATGATGAGAATAGCTTGTCTAATTTTGACTATTTTGCTGAATGTAATGCATTAAGTGAGATCGGGATCAAATAGTTGATGAGAGAGGTGATCAGAGAGGTAATGATAGAGGTGAAGCAAACCAAGAAAGTAAAGTAATACATCGTGATGGAGATTTTAATGTTGTAGAAAGAAATGTATAGAGTGACTCAGAGAATTTGACTGGACATAGTGACCCTGATGAGGAGAGAGGTGAGAGATTTCAACAATACGATGAGAAAACTGATTCGACTGATCTAAAAACTTGAAATAGGGCTTATATTCCATAATAAGGTTACAGAAGAGCATTTAGAAAGTATTCTGTTATGAAAATTACAAAATGAAAGACATAGAGTAACTGCAATTTGCAAAAATAGGTGTGGTTGAAGAATATATACATGCTAATTTCATAGGGCAATCAACTGCATTCCAATTTAAAAGATTTAAGAGTGAGGCTCATGTGTGCTAGAGATTTTAAATATAAATGTGCCAATTCTAGATACCTTTCAGAGTAGTACTTGGAAACATTCATGGAGGATCCCACAATACCTTTGAAATGTTTTAGAGGTATGGTTAAAAGACAGGTTCGGGTCTATGCACATAGAAATCAGACTACGAAAAAAGCACTTGAGAAGATTCAGGGCAACTTGTTTGAACAATATTCTAGAATAAGACCATTTTGTGTACGAGTTTTGAAAACAAACCGTGAATCAACAGCCACTATTGCAGTACAGGGTCGACCTTTGTACCCATCTCCCAGATTTCATAGATTGCGTGTGATGTTTGATTCTTTGAAGAACGGTTTCATAGAGAGATGTAGACTTATCATAGGTCGTGATGCTTGTTTCCCTAAGGGTCCTTTTGGGGGAAACTGATGGCTGCAATCAAATGTTTTCAATAGTTGTGAGTGTGCTTGAAATTGAAGGCATGGATTCTTGGGCTTGGTTTTTGAATATATTAATTGCAGAATTTGCTAAATTTGATGTAAACGCATGTACATTCATAAGTGATACACAAGAGGGCTTGGTTGAGTGCTTCAATTCTGTGATGGCAAATACTGAACACGTATTTTGTGTAAGAGGCATATATGCAAACTTATAAATGAGATTTAAAAATTCTGCATTAAAAGGCCTTATGTGGGCATCATCCACTAGTTATTTTGAGGACATATTCAGAAATAAAATGGCTGCAATTAAGGCAATGTATGTACCAAATTATAAATGGTTGAACAATGTCCATCATTCATAGTGGTGTAAGTATGCTATGTCTCCTAGAATTAAGTGTGACATTCTAAGCAACAATATGTGGGAATCATTCAACAATTACAGCAAAGAAGCTAAATATTTGCCAATTCTAACTTTGTTGGAATGTTTGACAAGGAAATTAATTGTTAGAATGCATAAAAAAAAAAAAAAAAAAAGTGGATTGAGGGAAATCATATGAAGATATGCCCTATAATTTAGGGTAAATCGGACAATATTAAGCTGAGATCATTGAACTAATAGTGTCATTCTTTTACACCTGAAGTGTGGGAAGTTAATTTAGGGATACACACATGGGTTGTGGACTTGAAGAAGGGGTCTTGCAGCCGTAGAGGGTGGGATCTTGCATGCATTCTTTGTGACTATATGTGACTATGTACACATATTCTTTCTTTATATTTAAATTTTTTACATTTTCAATTTATAAATTCTGATTATATAGGGTGGTATAGTCATGTTTATCAAATTATATAAAACAACAAAGATTCCCTATTGTTTACGAAAACAATCTAATCAAAATCCACACAAAAAACAACAGTTTTGAATCTAGCTATTAGAAGTCAACTTGAAAATGAGAAGATAGAACATATCCGAATATGACTACAATCATATTCAACAATAGTCATATTCGAAAAATACATAAATATGACTATAATCATATTCGAATATGACTATAGTCATGTTACTGCTGTTGTTCAGATCTGAAACTGTATTTTCAGATCTGGAAAAAGAAAACGAAATAGAAAAATACATAAATAAAGATAGAAAAATAATGAAAGAGAGGCATGGGGAGTCGACGACAACGGCGGTGGTAAAGGAAAGAGAGTGAGAGAGGCGGCAACGATGGTGGTGGTGGACAAATTCTGAATAAACAAAAATAAAAAAAAAATAAAAAAAAAAACTGAGAAATCGAGAAAGATAACTAAAAAGGGAGAAAGAGCCTTACGTGGAAACGAAGGAGGAGGAGGCGACATCGAGCGGCGACGGTAGTGGTGGTGTACAAATCTATGTGGAGACGATGGTGGTGTAAAGAGAGAGAAATCGAGAGAAACAACGACGGTGATGCTGCTGTTTCAGATTTGGACAACGACGATGAGTAAAAGAGAGAGTGTGGTGAATTTATAATTTTCTAATTGAGAAGAAGAAGAGAAATTGAATGTTGGCCGGCCGGCTGTGACGAATGCGCGAACGAACAACGGTGGCATCTCCGAGGCGAACGGCTAGGTGTAGTGGGGTGAGCGGTTGTGATCGGTGACTAGAGTGGACGGACTACGGTGGTGGTGCGGAGAGAGGAAGAAGGGCGGCGACGACAGTTGCAGATTTGCACGGCAAAAGAAAAAAAAAAGAGAGAGAAATTGATAACAAGAGTGAGGGAGAAGAGAGAGAGAACGAACGACGGAGAGATATACAAGAGTGAGAAATAAAATTATATCACGTTAAAAATCTAATATAGGGGCACTTTGGTCAGGGGGTCTCACTAATTCAAATTGAGATTTGGATTTTGAAAAAAGTCTTTAAAGTCAACTGGATTGATTCAAAATATTTTCTAAACGAAGAGTATTGCATATTACCCCAAAATAAATATATACTATTATTAATCACTTTCATCTATGTAAGCAAATTCCACTTTCTTTTTTGCAATGACTGCACTAATAACTCACCATCCTACCTCTCTAATATTATAAGAAAGAAGATTGGTTGCGGGTTCCATCATCACCAAAAAATATATTTATTGTAAAAAATATATATATTATAAGAAAGAAGGGTAAATTTCACTTTCCCATTGTATTTTGGCTCAATATCATTTTATTCTTGATTATATCGATTTGTGTCCCTGGACTTGAACTATTGTGTCTGTGGCCCTCGTTGTTAGTGGTCAGACTTTGACCCTTAACACCGTTTGATCTAGGCTCTAAAATTACAAAAAACGCCACCCCTCCCATTTTAAATAATTATTAAAAAAAAACAAAAATAAAATAATGTAAAATTACACTGAGAAGACATAGTCCACGACGTCAGCTACAATTTTTTTTATTTATTTAATTTTTTAGAAAATTATTTAAACTGTGAGGGTGATTTTTTTGTAATTTTCAGACTTGGATCAAACGGTATTAAGATCAAAGATATGAAAACTAACGACGATGGCCACATTGAAACAATTTTTTGAGCAAAATGAGGCAAATTAATGCAATCAATGTACAGGGGAAAAGTGAAATTTACCCCGAAAAGAATTTTCATTTATCTACATATGTGGTCCCCATCCCACTTCCAATGTTTGTTCTATCTCTTTCTTCCACAATGGTTAGTCGGAATATCATCCTCGTTGCCACATGCTTCCAGGCCTAATTTCTTTTCCAAATTCTACACGTCTTTTGCTTCATCTGAACTTCTCTTTCAAAAGTATATGTTGCAACATTCGATACTTAAAAAAAAAACATTTGATTTTTCTTTTATTCTTTTGATAATTAAAATACAAAAAGTCTACGTCGATGTGTACAAACAAGATAAATTTGCAAAGAAATAAAAGAAAAAATAACTATTCCTATGGATTAGGATTTTGCTAGCGGATTTGCCAATCTGATTTGCTAGGAAAGTAAAAAAAAAATAAAAACAATCTCGAAAATTCGAGATGAAAATAATAATAATAATTATTACAATATTGATTAATTTTTTTTAGAAAAAACACATATTATGGTGTCCTAGTATTTTTTTTACTTTTATACATCTTTAACGGGATTTGAATTAAAAAAAAAAAAAACATGCCATCCGTTAGCACGTTAAAACTTTTATTTATTTGTGTTCTAAAAGTCGATCAAGGCGGAGGCGGACCCAAACCATTACGATTTTTGTGTAAATGTTTGAAAATTTGGTTTTTGGCATGTGAGGCAGTCCGAGGACCTTTGAATCAATTAAAATGGGGAAAAATCAATCGTTCAATATTTTTATTTTTTTAAATCAAAATGAAATAAAGGATTTTAGTTCATAACCGTTCTTTTCATCCCTCTCTCGACTCTATTATTCTCGTAAGAAAGAAAACGTCGCACTCACACAAAACAACCAAAACCCGCTGCACCGCTCGACGAATCGATGAACAAGGATATGGGAATAGAATTATGTTTTAAAATGTCTTATTATTATGAAACTTTTGCTAACTGATTATAATATATAAATGATGGAGACAAAATCATATTTAAATATCTTTTTATGTATGTTTTCAATTTTACAAATAATATTATATTACGCTAAATATGAAAAATCGATTTGTTTCACTTCATCGCACATTGATCAATCGGCGAGGAGATAGACCGTCCCGGCTCATGTTTTTTAGAACCTTGATATGTTTTAGTTTGAGGGTTCGATGTTTCATCAACCCATTTATGTCGAATGATTTTTATCACCGACTAAGCAAACATACATGCTGGGTATACCATCCATTAAGCCATTTTCTGGATATACACATAACTACTTATAACATCATCTAACAAGTCAATTTCATACTCAAAACTCAAATCGAACAAAGGGTAAATTACAACCACCCTGGAGGTTTGGTCAAATTACGAAAAATTTTCTCTTATTCGGATAATTATATCTATTCCTTAACTATGAATCTTTCTACACCTCCATCTTTACGGTATCAAATTCAACATAATCATCTAAATTTCGTGGAATGTGCTCTAGTTTGTACTCGTTTTGTGTAAAAATACAGTTTCTAATGCACTATGATCTGATATATACAAGTCAAAAAACATGTTTTATAATTATCTTGCTTCAAAATGTGAACCTCAAAGGGAATAAAACATGTACAAAAGTGATAATATTCTATATAATCAAGAAGATTTCACTAAATTTGAAACCACAAGGAATATTATAATCAACAAGATTTCACTAAATTCGAAACAGCAAAAGTAGACGTTAATGGAGGTTATTGTAATTACCCAAACAGAAGGAGAGTTTTCCGTAACTTAACCAAACCTCAAGGATGGTTGCAACTTACCCTCAAACAAATGGAGAAGCCCAAAGAATACATAAATCAGTCTCAAGTCTCAATTGAAAATTCGTGACGAACTCAGCCATGGAACAACAAGCTTCCAAAATACATTTACACCTCAACTGTGATTTTTTCTTACACCTCCACCTTTATGGTGTCAAATTTAACATAATCATCTAGATTTTGTGGAATGTGCTCTAGTTTGTACTTGTTTTGTGTAAAAATACAGTTTCTAATGCGACACAATCTAATATATACAAGTCAAAAAACATCTTATAATCATCTTGCTTCAAAATGTGGAGGTCGAATGGGATAAAATGAGTACAAAAGTGATAATATGCCATATAATAAAAAAGATTCCACTAAATTTGAAACCGCAAGAATAAAGATGTAAGAAACTTTACAGTTAAAAAAAGTTATTGTAACTACCCAAATAGGAGGGGAGTTTTCGTAATTTTACCATACATTAGGTGTGGTTGTAACTTACCCTCAAACAAATGGAGAAGCCCAAAGAATACATAAATCAGTCTCAAAGTCTCAATATTTGTTCTTTACTTTTCTTTCTATTAAAAAACTGAAAATTAGTGATGAACTCAGCCACGGAACAACAAGCTTCCAAAACCACCGATCAAACCACCTTTCCTCTGCAAGTGGATTCCGAACACAAAGCCACAGTATTCCGACCATTCTCGATATCTCCGCCGCACATGCGCGCCTTCCACCACTACAACATTTTAGGGCTTTTGCGACGTTTTTTATTCCCGACGGTTTCGAAACCATTGTATAAAGTGCGTTTCTTGACGCTTTTGAAACTAATCTTGACACATAAACACTGTCAAGTAAAAGTAATTCTTGACGCTTTTAAAAATGTTCTCAGACGCTTAAAAACCGTCAACAAAAATAAATTATATAATATATAAATTATTAATCTCTAACATTATTAACATCACTTTTTTCTCTCAATTTTTCATTTATAATCAGACCGATACAATCTCCCTCTAACCTTCGATTAGGGCTTTTCTCTGAATATTAACTTCTCTTCGACGCCGTACCTCCGCCTCCGCTTCCGCCATTGCCGCAAATGCCGAGCCGACATCTCTGTTGCTATTTCTTCCCTCAGGATCGAACTAATCATTGTGATGACAAATTGAAACAGGCGAAAATCTTTCAACTCTTCAAGTGTTTTGAATCGCCCGTGGATTGCGTGACAGGTTAGTCTCCTCTGTTATTATTTTCCATTTATATTAATTGATCTCATTCCATCCGTGTGGAATTCAGTATAGGAAGCTGACAAGTGATTTTTAGGTTAATTTGATTGCTTGAATTTAAGGGGTCAAGCTAGGATTTGAAACAAGAGTTTGCAGATTGTGAGAATCTATGACTTGATTTTTAGAATTTTACTTAATTACAGTTTGCTAATTTCCCATAGGTTTCAATTTTTGATTCTTCCAACTTTTTTGTTTACTAGTGTTGTTAATTTCTCAGTTTGTGCACAATGACAATTTATTTTACTTACTTTCTTATGATACCAATGATTGTGTTTTGAAGGATGCTTTCGAAGAATTTGTTTACCGAAATACTTGTGCAATCTTCCCCGAGACCAAAGTGGTAAAATAAACCTATCTTGAACTCTTCAAGTTTGAGATTTGTTTAGAAAGTCTATGTATCAAGCATGTAATATGGTATAAAATCCCATTGATAATGTGCAAATTAATTTGGAGTTACGGCTAAAAAATGGGATAGTATATACACCATGCTGAGAACTATTTGTCTTCTGATTTAGCTCCGTTTCTTCATTTCAGTTGAGCAAAGGAAAAGTATCAGCCACTGTAAGTTCACCTGCTTACTTAACGTACTAATGTCTTTTTCGTTACTTCTCTTTACTTACGGAAAGTGTACATTATTTGCAGACACTAAACAGATTCTCGTGTATAGCATTAGCTAGTGGCAACAGATTTTCTCCATGGTACTGCAGAAGGAGGCCTTTCGGATATCAACACGGTTTCGTTTCTCTCCCAAGAACAATAATTTTTTAATTTCTGATTATGGCTAAAAATATATTTCAAGAAAGCTAACATTCTGAGAAATAGTTTCTCTATGCTTGATTATTCAGATTTTAGATTCATTTTTTCTTCATCAAATTCATTAGATTTCTCTCTCTGTGTTGTTTGTTTATTGTAGTTGTTGGATGGCAGAAAATATAGGCATTTTTTATGGCCAAGAAGAGCGAAAGCAATTAAGTCAGGTCCAACGCTAGCTTTTGTTGTTATTATGTTCATTATATAAACTCTGTTTCCTACTTGTCGTTCTAAACTCATTTGCTCGGTTTATAAAAATTAAAGTTGGATTGCTTCGTAAATTTTTTGTTCCATTTTCCACATGTATCTGGATGTTTATATATACAATGCTCTAACTATAGCACATGGTATGGTATGGTGACTTCTCCTTTTTAAGAATCCCTTTTCTTCCTAGCTGTGCTTCAAATTATAAATGGTTGAGTTGATTATACCCTTAAAAATGATTAAACTCATTTTACATACGTTTATTATGTGCAGGGAGGACTTGCCATGGTTCAGTTGTTGGAATGGTTTGATATATCTTACTCCATTTCAATATATTTTCATAAATATATGATGAGTTAATTTTATCCAGCCTTGCTATCTGATTTCAAATTTTTTATGCCGACTGCTACTTTATCACTGAAAACTATATGATGAACTTTACAGATTAGGGGATTAAGATCAAAGATTGGCAACAATAAAGGGCCTGCTCTATTGTATCGGAATGTCCTGTTTCACCTAGTAAAGTTATTGGATTGCTAGTGACAATATGCTTCTATCCAGGTATTCGTTTCTGCTAAATGTATTTACGGTATAAATATTATATAGTACAAGCTGTAGCTTTTACGATATAATGCCAGGGCAAGTTCTTGCATTGCAGCTCACTGGTGTCTCTTATTTTGTAGTGCACCTCGCCTGGATTTCCCTCTTCGCCTGCTTCTTCTCCACCTTCTCCATCCCCTCTCTCCTCCCAGCAATCCGCCAAGACCTCCACCTCACCGCCGCCGACGTAGGCACCGCCGGAGCAGCTTCCTTCTGCGGATCCATCTTCTCCCGCCTCGCCATGGGCCCCGCCTGCGACATGTTCGGCCCCCGCGCCGCCTCCGCCGCCGTCTCCCTCCTCACTGCCCCCGCCGTCCTCGCCGTCTCCTTCGCCTCAACCGCCAAATCCTTCATCCTAGTCCGCTTCCTAATCGGCATCTCTCTCGCGAACTTCGTCTCCTGCCAGTTCTGGATGGCATCCATGTTCTCCGGCGAGGTCGTCGGGGCGGCGAGCGGCGTCGCCTCCGGCTGGGCCAGCGCCGGCTCCGGCTTGACGCAGCTCGTGATGCCGTCCGTATACTATTTCCTAACCCATATCGTAAAATTCAAACACTCATTTGCGTGGAGGGCCGCGTTTACGGTTCCAGCACTTCTACAGATCTTAACGGCGTTAGCGGTTCTCGCCTACGGCCAAGATCTCCCTGACGGAAAATATAAACGGATCCCAAATAACACAAACAAAAACTATTTCAGTATTTTGTTCAACGGGTTGAAGAATTACAGAGGATGGGTTTTAGGGTTAACATATGGGTTCTGCTTCGGAGTGGAGTTGACGACTGATAATATTATTGCCCAGTATTTTTACGATAGGTTCGGCGTGGGTATGGAGGCGGCCGGCGCAATCGCCGCCAGTTTCGGTTTCGCGAATATAGTAACGCGGCCGGCGGGAGGGGTGGTTTCGGACGCGATGGGGAGGAGATACGGAATGAGAGGGCGGCTGTGGAGCTTGTGGGCGGCGCAGACGGTGGCGGCGGTGCTGTGTGTTGGGCTGGGTCGGATTGAGTCGCTGTGGGGGTCGGTTTTGGTGATGTGTTGTTTCTCTGTCTTCGTGCAAGCTGCTTCTGGGCTTACATTTGGCGTTGTTCCTTTTGTGTCAAAGAGGTATGTAGTATGTACCCACCGTCTTGCATTCATTTTATTTATATAAAAATATAATTATTTGATTAATGAGAACAAAAGATAAAGTAATTTTTTATAGAAAATGTTAATTTTGACAAGTTTACATAATATAAATTCCATTTTAAACATGAATTACTCACGAAGGTAGGATCAAAATGTTCAAGTTTCACTGATTTTAATCCTAAAATTTCTGATCTCGGAATAGTATTTTTCATTTCGAATTTCAAAATAATTTATTTTTGATTTTTTGATGTTTTTTTTATCAATATTCGAGTACATATGAGATTACTATTTCCCATATGATTTTATGAGCTCGAGCAAAAATAAGCTCCTTAAGTCCGTGGTCATAAAAAAATAAGGGTAAATTACAATCATCCCCTAGTATGGTTAAATTGCGAAAAAACCTCTCATATTTGGATAATTACAACTATCTCAACTACGAATCTTCTTACACGTTTTTCCTTATGGTGTCAAATTCAACATAATCTTGTAGATTTCGTGGAATGTTCTTAGTTTGTACTCGTTTTGTGCAAAAAACCAGTTTATGATGCACTACAATCTTATATATACAAGCTAAAAAACACATCTTATGATCATCTTATGAGAGGGTGGTTGTAATTACCCATACATGGGTGAGTTTCGTAATTTGACCATACCTCAAGGTGGTGATTGTAATTTACCCTAAAAATAATACATTCGAAATTCGACCTTGACACCCCAAATAACTCCTGCTCATTCATTTAAACTCTAGTAATAGTTAGTTCTTCCATCTTGAGGTAAAATGTAATTATAAAAGAACTCATTTTTGAGAAATTATATCAATTCCCTTACAGTTTGTAAATTTGTTCCATCTACCCTTACAAATTGGTGCTAATGTAAGAAATCTACAAATTACACGGGTGAATGTAATTATTGAAAATAAGAGTTCTTTTGTAATTTACCCATAAAATAAAAGTGTAATAATATATGTTTTTATTTGATAAGCAAAAAATGTTCTATATTTCATTCCACAAATGTAAGTCAATAATTTAAATATGTAACAATGGCAGGTCCCTTGGAGTAATATCAGGAATGACAGGGAGTGGGGGTACTCTAGGTGCTGTAGTGACACAATTGCTTCTATTTTCAGGATCAAATAATAATGTGTCAACCCAAAAAAGCATCTCTCTCATGGGTATTTTGATGTTTCTTTCTACACTACCACTCACCCTATTGTACTTTCCCCACTCTGGTGGAATGTTCTGTGGCCCTTCTCACCACCCTAATAGTGAACAAGATTATTATAATTTGCTTTCTTAAGTAATGGTTATATCTTTTTAATTTGTTCCTTGTTTATATTTTGTATTGTGTTTTATTAATATTGCATTCAATTGTATTAATTAAAGGATCACATTAATAAACATTTGGTGTGCATTGATGAGAAAACATTACGGCTATGAGAAATAAATATTATGAGTTTTTTTATCCTGCTTTAATGGCGCAACTACCACGGTGGAATTGAATCGATGATCCATCAACTCCGTTATTCCTTCAATCATTTGAAGGACCAGACATGACTTTGGTTTCTCAACTGCTAAACGGTGATGATTCCGGCACATTTGCCCTATAGAGCCCGGTAAGGAAACTCCCAACGTACTTTAGGCTCAAACCCCACGAGGTTGCCACTAACGCCATCACCCTTCCCCATAAAGAATGGACGGCTGACAGATGGGACTAGTTTTGCGGCTGAAGTGACAACGACGGAAATGTTTGTAGTGACAAAGATCGGACAACCATCCACGTGAGGTCGAAGCGAGCTCTCCTTCGAAGCAAGCGTCCTACTTTTAGAGAACGAGCCCCTGCCCCGCATAATCAAGAGAGCTCGCTAGTGCCGATAGAGCTCGCTAGTGCTGACAGACCAGAAAACCCGGAAGATAACATCACCCCCACGAGGGGATATGGCTGCAAAGTGACACCGGGACCCACCGCCTTACCTAAAGAGCAGGTATAAATAACAGTCTTGAAGTAAAAAGATAGATTGAGAAATATACCTATCTTGCCATTTTTACATATATAGTTTCTTCTCAAGAAAATACCCAACTTACTTAATCGTCGGAGTGCTAACGCCTTTTCACAAGTCTCTTGCGCTTGGAGTGGGCTTTGCTATTTAGGCCTTCTTTCGGTGGTCATTCAATCAATCACATACCTTAGTTTCTCTATTCGGCCACTTAGATCAAATCAGGTGAGGATTGTTTTTCAAATCAAACAATGAGGAAATGTGGATGCAACTTCGCTAAGCCTATGAAGTGGATCGTCGATGGTGACAGAAGTTGTAGGGAATAGTTGGACAATGCGACAAAATGACTCACGATTGTTATCGTAAAATAACTTATTTTCTGTACAATTTTGATCGAAGTATAATTAATAAACTAGTTCAAAAGACATAGTTCAAAGTAGCTTACCTTATAGATGTGAATATTGTAGGAATATATAGGAAATTGTTATTAAGTCTGAAAGATTATTCTAAAACACTCTAAAGTCTCAGAATTGTACTTATCTTCTAGATTACGTATATAATATTTATAGAGTGCTCTCAAAATTAAATCAACTAACACCGTCCATTAGAGATTTCAAGTAGTATAAATTGGAGTATAATTAATTTTTAAATCTAACCAAGAAAATGGAAATACTTCCATAATAAAAATATTTGAATTTACATTTATGTTGCCCTTTAACCAGAAGATAACTAAAAGTTCATTTTCTATTTTTATTTTTTCCATGTTCGTTTCGAAATGAGTAGGGCATGAGTTGACAAGACAATCCGTCAAAGATAGAAAGCATGGTGGTGGGGTCCGGTTTGGAGAAATGGAACGATTCCCTTTTTGCGCATGGAACATCATATATGATACACAATAGGTTACACATAAGCTCTGATAGTCACATTGCTTATGTGTGCTCCCTTTGTGGAAGCATCTTGAATACATCGCTCATCCCATTAAATACAAGAGAGCTACATGATATGATCGTTAGGGTCCTGCCAAGTGCCACACCCCCTACCCCAAGAATGTTACATGTGTTGTCTGCCAAATTAGTAAAGGAATAGAGACTGTTGGCATGCCGTACGTCTTCATATATTTAGCCACATAATTGACAGCCATAAACTTCAAAATGACTCTATAGTAAAAGCAGCAGTGGAGTAGTAGCTTAACATTTGAAGGTACAAGACAAAATTAGGTGAATGTTTAAATACAAGGCAAAGTGGTAAATCGTAAAGAGTAGCTAGGCTTTCGATTCACTCGCTAGTTGATCTCCCTATTTGAAACCTTTTTTTGGACAATCCATCACATTTAGATGCTCATATTTTAGATGTCTAAGATATGTAAGATTGGCTTTTAATATTTTTTTTTAAGGCTGCGGCTATATGCAAGACTAATTCCACTTGTGCAAGACCAAATTAAAATTTTCAATGTATAAATACTATATTACCCTTATTTATTAAAAAAATAGAAAATTCCAAATGTGCAAGACCAAAAACTTAAAAACACAAAAAATCCTATCACAAGACCACAAAACCAACTTTCATCTTCTCCATCTTCCAAAACCCACAAGACCTTTCTCCTTCCTCCTCCATAAACCTACAAAACCTAGACATTCCAAATCGTCAAAACTTAACAAATCTTACAAAGATGGCATGTATGGAGTCAGAAGACATCAAAATAGAAAATTCTACGATGGAAGAACCCAAGAAGGTATGCATTTATGAGTTTTTTTTAGCTCAAAAATCGATTTTCCAAAATTAATCCCGCGCCAACGAATTCGACATGTACAGGTCGAATTTTACAGGTAAAAATCGACATTTAGATGTCGATTTTGAGGTATAAAATTCGACATTTGAATTTGTGCTATAAATTCGACATGTCAATGTCGATTTTTACCTATGAAATTCGACGGTTAAGTGTCGATTTGTAGCATAGTTTTTCGACACCTTGGTGTCGATTTTTACCAGTTTCAAATTTAATTTATTTTTCCTCTTTTTTTGGGCAGATTTAAGTCATGTGCGTGGCGGGGCTGGCGCGGCGGCGATCGGCGGTGGACCTTGGGCGGCGGAGCTTGAGCGGCGGAGAAGGTGGGGGTAGGTAGGGTTTCGGCGGGGGGAGGGGGGGCGGTTGTTTGTCTTCTATGTTTTTTTTTATTTTGTTTTTTTTTTCTCTCATTATTTGTATTTGGTCTTGCATGAGAAAAAAAAACAATTTAATTTATGGGCATATTTGTCATTCCATCTTAATAAAATAGAATCTTTTGGAATCTTTCTTTAATTTGGTCTTGCACAAGTGGAATGAGTATTGCATATAGCCGCAGCCTTGTTTTAAAGAGGATTATTATTGAAATGGGATGAATTTAAATATGTTTGTTTTCTAAGGATTCATTTTAGAATTGATCTAAATCATAGATGTTAATATCCATTATAATCCAACAAATAGAAGCACACTATCCACTATCAATGGTCCGAGTAAAAAAGAGCACCAATCATTAAGGAGATATCAATTTTTAAAAGTGAGTATCATCGTATTGTGCATTCACATGTCTTTATATCCTGGTTCCAATTCATTTTGTAGAGTGCGTTTATTACTCTATCATACTCAAACATTGGCTTGAAACTAAATCAATGTAAACAAGTCAACCATTTCTGACCAGATACAGATAATAAGCCCGGTCACTCACAAATTTTCCGATCCCAATCTCTCCCAATCATCATCATTAGAGCTTTGTCACCCTCAAGACAAAATTGCACTTATGTTATTCAATCCCAACTTCTCGAACCTCCACAATCCTTTCTCCTCGTGGGAAGCACTTTTGGACTGCTGCGATTGGTTCGGAGTCACATGCAATGACACCAAAAACCTCATAATCAGTCTCACCGTCACATACCATGACCTAAACATCACAATTCCTCCGTCACTCTCCAACCTAAAATACCTTGAAATTCCCCGTCTCCAAAAGATCCCTTATCTCGTTGGCAAAATCCCTCTCCAAATCTCGAAACTCTCTTATTTTACATCCGTAACTATAAGTTCGACTAATATCCCCTAGCCTTAATCTAGTGGTCCTGTTCATCTCAGGAATCTTGCATTTATTTGATTTATATTTTAACTGTTTCTACGGGTTGATCCCACATTCTCTTGCAAAGCTCTCGTTTCTTAGGGCTATTGATTTCAGCCGGAACCAACTCACCGAACCCATACTGGAATGTTTTTTGCGCCAAATTTATGTTGCTAATTTTGTCACACAACAAGCTCTCCGACGAGATTCCGTCGACGACTCAACGTCGCCAATGTGAACTTTTCTTTCATAGACATTTCTTCGAACACATTGTCTGGAGATGCTTCAGTGTCTTTGGTTTGGTGAAGACTACGGTTGCTATGGTGATCTCAAGGAATGATTTCGATCGAGTTTGATTTGTGGAGAATGGGGTTTATGGGATTTATGATTAGTTTAGATATTGCGCATAACAAAATTTATAAGAATATTTCGAAGTAGATTACTGATGTTGTGTTCTTGGAACAGTTGAATGTTAGTTATAATAGGCTGCATGAGAAGATTCCCAACGGCTGGAAATTGACATATAGGGAAGATGGGGAGAACTTTTCCTTCTTAATTTTCTAATAGTAATAGATCATTTGTGGGGTTGCAAATGACTATGAGGATGCAATCCTTTTTCCTTATTATTATTTTTCTCTTTTTTGTATTCTTTTATTACGTAGTTTTGTTTGATTTCAGTAGAAATTCTTGTTGAATAGACTATGATGTTGTGGACTAGTTTTATTGTTTCTATTTATTTACTGTAAAATCTATAGCCTATATAAAAAGATGATCTATAGTCTCCATGAATGACATGTGTCCAATTGCTTATGTGTAACATAAAATTGCTTAGTTGGAGTTCAATTACTTATATGTTATCTCCAATTTCTTAGGTGTACTTCTTAAGAGTGGTGCTATTTCCACCACCAAAGTATCTCAATTCACCACCAAAGATTATAAAATATCTTAAATACCCCTCTAATTTATAATCCACCACCCGTCCTTATATCCACTTAATGCTTATGTGTTCTAGGTGATTTCTATTTTTTAATTTTTTTTATTTGTTTTTTACAATAAAATATTTATTACAAGATATTTAAACTTCCATATATCAGATGATCTACAGATTATGTAATTTTTTTTTAGAAAACGAAATTATATTAAGCCAAACTGGCCAATTATGGAGGATGTTCAGAACCTTTCGTACAAACATTAATCTTAATTTATTTCTCAAAAAACGTGAATTTTTGCTGCTCTTTTTGACCATCAAAAATATTTCTCTGACGAAAGTATTATTTACTTAAGGTGGAGAGGGTCAGATTTTCAGTAAAAATAGTGGGTTTTTTTTTATAAATATTTTAATTAGTTTAGTGGTAGATGATTTATAAACTTGTAAAAAATATAGGTGAAAGAAGAAGAAAGAGGTAAAATAAAAAATATATTTACTTTGGTGGTGAAATAAGATATTTTGAGGGTGAAAATAGCACGTCTCTTAGTTAATTACTTAGTTGTTGTATGCATCAATGTATAGTTTTAAGTTTTCTTCCATTGCCAATCCTCGTTAAAGAGTTGATACTTAATCTCTAATGTTAAAGTAGATGTCTAGGGTTCAAATCCGACGCACCTCTACTTTTCAAATTTGTAACAAGTTAAGTATTGCTAAAAAAATTCAAAAAAAAAAAAAAGAAGAAGAGGGAAAGAAAAAGTTAACCATGAAACTACTTGTGGATTGAGGCTTGTACTTCATTTGTTCACTAATTTTATAGGTAACAAGTTGCTGTAATAAAAAATCACGATGATATGAAGATAGGCAAGGTGAGGCGCGGACTTGGTTGCTCTCTTAAGACGAATTTCACGACCCCTTCTCTAATGAGGTGCCAAAAGGTTCTGATCGTGTCGCATATGGGATACAAAGCCCAACCTATGATCTCTCCGCTGTAACTTTACCGAAACTGCACTTTCAAGTGATGTAGAAGCTTACACTCGACACACAACAAGAGCTCAACATATATGTATATAATATAGAGGATATATGATCTTTTTGTTGGGTAACGGAAACGTGTACGCAGCGGAAAACAAAAATTTTATGCGATTTAAACAATTTAAAACACATAAACACACGCTCGATAATTGAAATCAATTAATTGCGTACCTTTGCGCTTCCTGCGAAATTAAAAACAACATACATGCTTAATTACTTAATCGAAATTAAATCAACTAGCATGCTCGCGTTTAAATCAAATAACATGCTCGTAACAAATAAAACAATTTCATGTAATCACATAAAATCATTCAAGAACGAAGATACATATTTAATTTAAACATAACCGAATTCATCGACAATTTATTCGAAACTTTACCTCTTGAAGCGTGAGGTGGACGCACCAAGCAAAGCGGGATTGCTACGGAAACCAATCCGTACAATCCGGGGCAGCAGCGGCAGAATGGCAGCAGCGGCAATACGAGCCACAGCGGCGCGTGTGACTCACGCGCGGTCTTCGGGCGGCGCGTGGGGATGCGTGCGGCTTCGGCTCGTGTGCTGCTCCTCGATTCTTCGATCTTCCTCCTCTCGGATTTCACCTCGTATACTTCGATCTACTAAACACGTGGCACTAGACACGTAATAGTTAGAAAAACGGAAGAAAAGAAAGAAGGAAAGGAATACCGAAAGGGATTGGCCAACGGGTGGCCGATTCCGGCAATTTCCGGCGACGACGGCGCGGTGGCTGCGGGGAGATGGCCGAGGGAGAGAGAGAGAGAGAGCGGCTAGGGTTAGGGTTTCGTGTTGTGTGTTTGTGCAAGACCTATAAATCAAGTATTTATAGTGTCTTGCATAAAACCCTAACAAACTTAAGTTGGACCGGGCCCAACAACTTAAGTTCGTTAGTTCTTTTACTTGCTCGTCTCTCTCAATTCAATGATCGGAAAATTATAACGGTTACATTTTCGGAATCATTATAATGTCCTCGTCACTACGAGTGCCAACTCTCAATTTCCAATTTTGAAAAAGTGGAAACCCTAATTCAGTGCACCTTCTAAATTTGGAAACTTCCCGATTTAGAAAGTTCACTAATACGTTTGCCTATTCTTTTCCTTTTCTTATTCTCATTCATAATTCCAAATTACGAATGTTGGACCCAATCATATTGACTTCCAATCATGCAAAGGTAAACCTATTTTACCTTTGACCGTTTATTCAAATATCTCATGTGCACGAGCAGTGTGACCCTCGATGGTTCAGGTGTAAGCTAGTCGTGGGCCCACAACCCTTTGTGGTCAAAACTCGTCCCTTAGAGTTACGATTAAGATGAAGCTCGTTTCACCTTAATCACCCAACGAATCAAGATTGGCGTCTAGCAACTACGCGTCATGATTCCCTAGATACAAATGAAGTGCTTGCAAGAACCTTCAAATATAGTTAACGTAGAGTACGATCCCTTCGATTCATATGTCCCGATTGAACTAGAGGCATTGGTTCATCGAGACCTCTTTATATGTTCAATGACCGTGCGATCGTTCTAAGTGTTGTAATCGTTACGTGCATGAGAATCGAATTCTCTAATCATCACTTAGTCAGCTCTGGCCAGAGACTTAGAGAGATTACACACTATGAGAACACACATGACATCCAAGACTATTCTAGCGATTGAATCCCCGACTACAATGCACAGACCTCCCACTAGATTTCGGACTACACGAACACTAGCCCTTGGGATGGTCCTCGGTTGAAATCAGGGACAGGTCACGCTACAGCTGGTCCTCTAGTGAAGTCACGGTATTTTCTAGGTCATAAGGACTAATGGTGACATCTATACCATAGATATCTCTACTCGATTATTGGGAACCACTTAGAGATTTCTAGGGTGAGGGAGTTCACTGAACTCGTCAACTTACTAGCACCCACTTATGCATGCCGATATCACAATACCGTTTACTGATGAGATGCAATACACATACACTAAGTGCTAGTCTCTTAATGGGAAAGGCCGATATCCTCATTGGTGGCGTAACCCTTCGACTAAGAACACGTTTAACAGTTATAATACTTAAGTAAATATCTCACGATCCTAACGATCAATTACTAGTACTTGTAATAACTGTAAGGACTATATCTATGCTTGTGACAAAGGGACAAAGATATAGAACGCCAAGGTCTTTTATCATTAATACGAATAAAGGTTCGTTTATTACAATAATAAATACGAAAGACCACAGCCACATGTTGGATTGTTGGTCATCTACTCTAACAATCTCCCACTTGACCTATAGCCAACTACCCATGAATCGCAATCCCATCGATTCTCGATGTTTCTCATGGACCGATCTCGGTAAAGGCTTCGTGAAGGGGTCTGCAACGTTCTCTGCCGAGGTGACTCGTTCTACTTTAACTTCACCTCTATCAATGATCTCTCGGATCACATGATACTTCCTCAGAATATGCTTCGACTTCTGATGAGATCGCAGCTCTTTAGCTTGCGCCACGGCTCCGGTGTTATCACAGTACAACAGTACTGGATCAATAGCACTAGGAACGACACCCAACTCTTGGATGAACTTCCTTAGCCAAGTCCCTTCTTTTGCAGCTTCCGACGCTGCAATGTATTCCGCTTCGGTAGTGGAATCGGCCGTCGTGCTTTGCTTGGAACTCTTCCAACACATGGCACCATCATTAAGCGTGAATATAAATCCCGAATTTGACTTTGAGCACATCCGATTGAAAACTAGAGTCGGTAAAACCCTCTAACTTCAACTCGGCACCCCCATACACCAAAAATATATACTTAGTCCTTCGTAAGTACTTGAGGATATCTTTCACGGCCTTCAAGTGAGCCGGGCCGGGGTTAGACTGATATCTGCTTGTGACATTCACAACATACGCAATATCGGGTCTCGTACACAGCATGCCATACATTATGCTTCTTATGGCAGAAGCATAGGGCATCCTTTTCATCTCCTCGACTTCACTAGGTGTTTGCGGACACATAGATTTCGAGAGATGAACCCCATGGGACATTGGCGAGAATCCCTTCTTGGATTCTTCCATGCTAAACCGTTTCATAACGGTGTCTATGTACATGCTTTGTGATAATCCAAGCATCTTTCTTGCTCTATCTCTATAGATGCGTATTCCCAATACATAAGATGCTTCTCCCAAATCCTTCATTGAGAAACGTGTGGACAACCATGCTTTCGCTTGTTGCAATATTCCTACGTCATTCCCAATGAGTAGCACCAAAAATATCACTGCCCTCCCACTAACCGTCTTGTATACACAAGGTTCCTCCGGGTTCTTCTCAAAATCAAACTCTTTGATAGTTGAGTCGAACCTAATGTTCCAACTACGGGATGCTTGTTTCAATCCATAAATGGATCGCTGGAGCCTGCAAATCTTTTGCTCACTTCCAGACGATATGAAGCCTTCCGGCTGCGCCATGTAAATTTCTTCCTCAATATATCCATTAAGGAAGGCGGTCTTCACATCCATTTGCCATATCTCGTAGTCGTACCATGCAGCTATGGCCAGCAAAATCCTAATGGACTTCAGCATCGCGACTGGCGAAAAGGTTTCCTCATAGTCAACACCTTGCCTTTGAGTGTATCCTTTCGCTACCAATCTAGCTTTATAGGTCGATACCTTTCCATCCACTCCAATTTTGTTCTTATAGATCCACTTGCAGCCTATAGGAACAATTCTCTTAGGTGGATCTACGAAGGTCCACACCTTGTTGGAGTACATGGAGTCCATCTCGGATTTCATGGAAGTTAGCCAATGTCCCATGTCCGCATCCGATACGGCCTCATTGTATGTTCTTGGATCTTGTCCAAGATCAACATGATTTTCATCATTCTCGAGGAGGAATAACCTATCCGGAATCTTCCGAACTCTTTCGGATCTACGTACCGTAGGTTCAGGAGGTATATTTGTGGATTGTTGTATTGGTTCGATTACTTGTTCTTGCGCTTGAACTTCACTTTGTGGTTCTTGAACTACTTCAAGTTCTATCATGCTGCCTTTTCTATCGGATAGAAACTCCCTTTCAAATAAGGTGGCATTTCTCGAAACAAATGTCTTTGCTTCCTTGACATAATAGAACTCGTATCCCATCGAGTCTTCGGGATACCCCACAAAATAGCACAAGTCGGATTTACTATCCAACTTATCTCCCACTAATCGCTTCACATAAGCGGGACAACCCCATATCCTAATATGTTTGTAGATGGGTTTCCGGGAATGCCAAAGTTCATACGGTGTGGATTTAACTGCTTTGGTGTTAACTCTATTCAGCAAATACGTGGCAGTGCGAAGTGCATGACCCCACAAGTATGCCGGTAAGTTCGTGGACCCCATCATTGATCTAACCATATCCAATAAAGTTCGATTCCGACGTTCGGAGACTCCATTAAGTTGAGGAGTTCCAGGTGGAGTCCATTGAGATTGTATTCCATTCTCTTTTAGATAGTCAATGAACTCGATGCTCAAGTACTCTCCACCACGATCGGATCGCAACTTCTTAATACTTCGTCCTAGTTGTTTCTCTACTCCGTGTCTAAAATCTTTGAACTTTTCAAATGTTTCGGACTTGTACTTCATCAAGTATACATACCCATACCTAGAATAATCGTCGGTAAAGGTAGCGAACTAGTTGTATCCACCCTTCGCACTAACACTTAGTGGACCACACACGTCTGTATGGATCAAATCCAAAAGACCCTCGACTCGTTCCATTTTCCCTTTGTAGGGTGACTTGGTCATTTTCCCTTTAAGATAAGATTCACAAGTTTGTAGTGATTTCACGTCCTCCAAAGAGAACAATCCTTCACCAACAAAATCGTTCATCCTTCTTCAAGAGACATGACCTAATCTAACGTGCCAAAGTTGTGCGGGGTTTTGACCTATCTCCTTACGTTTTGCTTATTTTCGCCTTAGGGGCCCCCACTACCTTCACCCACTTCGAACTTGCTGTTTGGGA
>NW_012194856.1:7747-23655 GCF_000504015.1 Erythranthe guttata
CGACCGGTTGGATTCTTCCCGGAATTTGGTCGACAATCCACCATAAGGCGACTCCATAGGCGTCTCTCGCCATCATTGAAGTCTCCGCCGCCGCCGGCAACTTCTCCATCTTCCATCGCTTGAGTATTTTCAGCAGGCCATTGTCTCTCTTCTTTCTCTCCTTTTTGTCTTCTCTCTTTACTCTTTCCTCTCTCCCCAACTCTTCTCTCTCCTTCTGCCTCTCCCTCCTCTCCCTCTTCTCTCTCTTTTCTCTCTTCTTCTCACACGCACTGCACTATTTTTTGTTTGTAATTTTCCTTTCACTATTTCTTCTTGAACCTGGCAGTTTAATTTTTTCTTTTTTGTTTTTGTTCCAGATTTATCGTTTGAGGTATTAATTTTTTTCTGGTAATTGATATTAGGTAGTATGAAATGAAATTTAATTTAGTTTTTAGTAATAATTCTTTATTATTTTTATTTTACTTGTTTCTCACCATTTTTCCTAGGAAACAAACACAACTAAGAAAAATAATTTTCCATAAAATCATTTTCATCACTATTTTTCCTAGGAACCAATCACAATTGGGATTTCAAAAATCTTTGATTTCCTTTTCCCTTGCATCCTTATTTTGAAATCCATGAACCAATCAGAGCCTTAGAGAATGGTGATGTTAGTGGGAGTGTTGAATCAAGAAAGGTAGAACTTGAGGAAACTAGGGTGAATATTTTACCATCTTATTTCCCTCAAGATAAAGTTAATCTTCAACTTATATTGCAGGTTGAAACAAATGATTCACCACTCAATTCACCACTCCATGAAGACGTCATCATTGGCAATACTGTAGAACCACCACAACCGGTAGCTTTGAGGAAATCTCAAAGGGAAAGAAAATCTGCCATATCCGATTATTATGTGGTGTATCTACAAGAATATGATTTTGATATTGGTATTCAAAATGATCCAGTTTCATATTCACAAGCCATGAAAAGTAAAGATTCTAGTAAATGGATTGATGCTATGAATGAAGAGTTGAAATCAATGGACTATAATGGTGTCTGGGATCTTGTCGAACTGCCTAATAACAGTAAGAAAGTCGGTTGTAGATGGGTCTTCAAGACCAAACGTGACTCTAAAGGCAATATCGAAAGATTTAAATCTAGACTAGTGGCCAAAGGTTTCACACAAAATGAAGGCATTGATTATAGAGAAACTTTCTCTCCAGTATCTAAGAAAGACTCTTAGAATCGTTATAGCTCTTGTAGCTCATTATGATTTGGAGTTGCAGCAAATGGACGTGAAAACCGCTTTTCTGAATGGGGATTTAGATGAAGATATGTATATGGACCAGCCTGAAGGATTTGCAAAACAAGGAAAGGAACACTTGGCTTGTAAATTAAAGAAATCCATATATGGACTTAAACAAGCTTCTAGACAATGGTATATAAAATTCAATGATACCATTACTTCCTTTGGATTTAAGGAAAACACGGTTGACCAGTGTATAGATCTAAAGGTCAGTGGGAGCAAGTTTATCTTTTTAGTCTTGTATGTGGATGATATTTTACTACCAAGTACTGATCTTGGTTTGCTTCATGAAACCAAGAATTATCTTTCCAAGAATTTTAAGATGATTGATATGGGTGAGGCAAATTATGTCATTGGGATAGAGATCTTTAGAGATCGATCGCTAGGATTGTTAGGCTTGTCTTAGAAAGGTGATAAATTAAATGAAAAACAATGTCCAAAGAATGATTTGGAAAATGAGAAAATGAAGTTGATTCCATATGCATCAGCAGTTGGAAGTCTGATGTATGTACAAACTTGTACTAGACCAGACATTAGCTATGCAGTGGGAGTACTTGGTAGATATCAAAGTAATCAGGGCATAGAACATTGGAGAGGAGCGAAGAAGGTTCTGAGGTATCTTCAAGGAACAAAGAATTAAATGCTTACTTATAGGAGATCGGACCAATTAGAGGTTATTGGTTATTCATACTCCGATTTTGCTGGTTGTGTAGATAGTAGAAAGTCCACATCGGGCTTTGTATTTCTATTAGCTGGTGGAGCAATCTCTTGGAAGAGCGTAAAGCAAAGTATTATTGCTTCTTCCACAATGGAGGCTGAGTTTGTAGCATGTTTTGAGGCCTCGAGTCATGCATTATGGTTGCGAATTTTATCTTAGGGCTTAAGGCTGTTGACTCAATTGCTAAGCCTTTGAAGATATATTGTGATAACACCGCAGCCGTTTTCTTCTCTAAGAATGGAAAGTATTGAAGTGGATCCAAGCACATGAATCTTAAGTACTTGGTTGTTAAAGAAAGAGTCCAGAAACAACAAGTGTCAATAGAAAATTTAAGTACAACTCTTATGGTTGCTGATCCATTAACCAAGGGATTGCCTATAAAGACATATGATGAACATGTTATTAGAATGGGTCTTTTGAGCAATCCATTATTTGATGAGTTATGATTATGTATTTGACACTTTATTTAATGAAATGTTTCTGTTTTCCTGTTTCCAATTTTGTGTACACATATTATATTTGGATTTAACAGGGTTTGTCCTAACAAGACAAAATTAAAGGGGCTATTATGGATTAGAATAGTAAGGGTTATTAGTGGCGTGATGCAGAGAAGGGAATATGATAAATGAATCATATAATCGCTATGATTCACATTAATAACTCAAACTAGTTCTAGTATTAAAGTACTCTATTTCACTATTATGGTAATCACCTTAATTTTCTTTTAAAATCGTGATCACGTGTCAAATGCTTTGTATGAAGAACCCACCGAGTCAAATAATTTTTTAAACTTATTTTTCTTAATCGATTCAGTGGACCAAGTGGGAGAATGTTAGTTTACGTTTTTTTTAACGTTTTATTTTGTGGTCCACTAATCTTTTATTTTAATTAATTAATTGGGGGTAATTCAACTATGGTATTAAGGTGATTTATGGTATTTAGTTTGTAACGTAATAAGACAATAAAAGACCATGATGGGTGGGATTTGTCTTCTGCCGTTACAAAGAATCGTGGCCCTCTTCTCTCGTCTATAAAAGCCTCCACAACTCTTCTCCTCAACCATCAGACGCAATTGAGAATTCCAGAGTACTAGTGAGTTGTGATATTAGAGAAATAGAGAGAAGAATGTGTGCTACAAATAAAGTTCTCAAGGAGATTCGAAAGAGGCCTGACTAGGCTCAGCTTGTAGATTGCTATCGTTCATCGTCTCTATCGAATCCATGGCAAATGGTATGTCGATAATCTCTATTACGTGATTATAGTTTTAGGATGAATTTGATTTCAAGATTCTGTGATTAAGGTTTTCCGCATAAAATTAAATAAAAATCTTTCACGATCTACACATCCGTTATCTAAAGTCGCATTCCTATTCGTTAACCCAGACGCTAAAGTACTCTAACCCCCGTCTCCAGTGTAGTTAGAGTCTACCCACAGGTCCGACGTCTCTGTTCAAAACCTGCTATTAAGAGAGCATTTAGGTCAAGTCCTTAAGGGCTACCCGAAGGTATAAATGAATTGAATCGTAAGATTTGAATCGTATATCATAAGATTTTAAGCTTGGTATTGCGAATTTTCGTAAATGAGTTACACACGATTATAGCTTAAGATGAGTTGAAGCATGCTGCGTTGGTTGTGGATATTTCGGATATTGCAACAGAGATCCACTTTGGGGTCAAATTTGCAATTTGGGTAGAGCGGCTAGGAAGATGGAGTAAGTATAGCGGTTATTCTGCAATTTTCAGAACTATTTTAGCCAAGAGGTTGGATTTCCATAAATTACAAATTGATCCCCACTTGGAAGGAATTTCCGACTTAAGGACCAAACTTAAAAATGGTATATAATATATGGACTAAAATTGTAATTATCCCAAGTTTATTATAAAGAATATAATAAATTAAAGTTTTCTTAAATCATAAATCGTAAAATTTTATCGATTTGTTGATATATAAGATGTATTTTAACATTTGAATCGACAAAGTTATGAATGAATTAAATCGTACAATTTGAACCGTGAATCTTAAGATTTTAAGCTCGGTATTGCGAATTTTCGTAAACGAGTCACACGCAACTACAGCTGAGGAGGAGTCGAAGCATGTCTGCGTTGGTGGCGGATATTTTCGGATATTGCAAGAGAGATCCACGTTGGAGTCAATTAGTAAAATAAATCTTATGATTCACGATTAAATTTATTCATACCCCACCCAAATTGCAAATTTGACCCCAAAGTGGATCTCTCATAACGGTAATAGGTAGACTTATGAAAACAGTAGCCTAATGCTTGAAATAAACAAACATTATCTTTGAGGCAAACAGGTCAATCCAAAATAATAGGCTGCAAAAATGTAATGAAAAAACAACAAGTATCACATAAAATGGAAAGAAAAAAAAACATAATGCTGTAAAAAATAATAAATACTCGCGCTTTCTTCGTGCCTCTTTTCTCCCTTTTGGAAATTCTCTTGTGCAAATGAAAGTTGAAAACAGGGTTCAAAAATTTCAACTTAGAATTTTAATACAAATATAAAATAACACACATCCAAAGATAAATGTATATCACTCCAAAATTTTTGTAACTAAAAAAAGGTCTAAACTCAATCAGCATCCTATGACAAATGAAAAGGTAAACACAAACAAATAATAAACTTGTTATATAAACCACATGAAAACGATAAACACGCATCGATTCTGCGTTTTTATGAATTGGTACTCAAAAGTGAAAGCTGAACCCATCTCCATCTCAGAATTCAGTCGCCTGAATAAAAGCAACTGTAAACAAGAAACATCAATATAATAGTGCCAATAAGAAACATCAATATAATAGTGGAACATTTGAATCTTCTATTATATTTTTTTGCTATAAACTAAAGTTTAGGCGAAACAGAGTACTCCCTCTTCTTCTTCTTCGCCGTAGAGCGACACGACTTCTCGATATGTTCATCAATCGAGGTTTGCCTAGACCGACATTCTGGACTGCAAAATGCCTTCTCCCAGCTCCGTTAACAATCATCGGTCTCTTCAAGAATTAAAGTGGATTTCGGTACTAATTAAAGTATTGATGTGGCAAATGCCAAATCTAAAAGAAAATAGTGTAGAATAATTTAATTCTACCAACAAAAAGAACCTTAGTCGGCAAAAAAATATATTGTATGACGTTCTTTTAAATAATTTATCTACAACAAGCATATGAAGCTAAAAATTCACCTGCGTCTCCAATCACCCTGGATAATATCGCATCGTACTTTTCAAAACTTTTTTCCTTAACAACATATTTATGTCTTTAATAAAAGTTGTAAAATCTACAGCACCTCCTGTCTGTGTTGGTTTTGGATGAAGATGGAAGAAGGAGAGAGGGAAGGATTTTGTAGATCGAGTAGTAATTGTTGAAACGCGCGAGCAGATTAAAAGAAAAAAAAAAGATAAAATAAGCACATACGTTGTCGTCAAGCTGCTTGCTTGGGAAGAAAAGAAAAATGAAAAGAACGACGTCGTTTCGTATTAAAAGGCCGGGGCAGAAGAAAAACAAAAAGAAATTGCATATATAGAAAAGGGGTTTAAATGAGAGAAATGGATCTCTTGATTTACATTGCATGGCAGTTTCCTTGCTTACCAATTTGTACAAAAACAAAAAACTTCCATCTAAATAAAACCTAATTTTTTTATTCAAATACCTATTAATTTAAGGGATGCCCTAAACATTTTTCATTCATTTTCCATCGCAATAGTGTCATCTACAACTGGGAGAAATTCAGAGAGGTAACCACACACACATTCTTTTACATCGCATCATGTTTATTTATTTTTTTGTGAGCCTCCATTATTTTTAATCTTATTTATATATACAGTGTACCATGAAAACAATTTCAAAAAAAACAAAGGGTAGTTTTTATTTGCTTGTCAATTATAATTTATATGTCGATACATAGTGAGTAGTGGCGGAGCCACCATAGGGCCAGGGGAGGCCACATGCGAGAAATGGTGTTCCTCCATTATGTAAAATAATGAATCCAATGCTGTGATTTTTAATGTATTTTAGTATTATACTATAACTTTTGTTAAGTAGTTATTAAAAAAAAAATTTGAAGATACTTTATTATTATTTTGGTAATTCAATAATTCACAAAGTAGTCCATGAATTTATGATTTCTGTTTACTAATGAAAAATATTACTCATTTTTCTGTTATTTTTTACACGGTTATATTATGCAGTTAGTTGTAATTAAGGGCAATGGCAAAACCAGTAAAGACCATTGTACTGAGAGTACTAGCTATTGTCTCTTTCTTGATTGCATCCATTGTCATGTTTTTAAGCAATCAAACTGTTCAAGTTCAAAATTCTTTCAAGGTCAAAGTCAAATACATCGATTGGAATGGTTTCTTGTAAGTCTCTCTCTCCTCTCTCTCTCTCTCTCTCTCTCTCTCTCTCTCTCTCTCTCTCTCTCTCTCTCTCTCTCTCTCTCTCTCTCTCTCTCTCTCTCTCTCTCTCTCTCTCTCTCTCTTTCTTTGTGTTTTTTTTAATTCATCACACTTACTAAAGTTATTATAAATATCGGAGACAATTACCTATACCCAGTGACTGAGTTCTGAAATTTGTTACCAATTGGACTTAAATTTTTGGGGTTCGGGGAGTTAGATGCTACATCTGATTATTTACGTACCGGATGGATTCAAACAGTAGATTTGATTAAATAACTATCCACCAAGCACCCATACACATAAGCGTGTGTCAATATTTGTAGATCTACAGTTCAAATCCACCTAGTGTAAATAACCATGTGTAGCATTTAATTTCCTTGGTACATGGGCAGTGCCCTCGAAAAAATGCAGCATTTTTTTTTTGCATAAAATAGAATAAAATTAGAAAATAGGTAAGGAAAATATATTTGTTATGATTTTTTTTTTTGGCATTAATTTATGTTTTGGGTGGATTAATTAATAAAAATAAAGTTGGCCTATACCATTTATTATTATAGTTATTAATTTGTAGTTCTTATTCAAATTATTTCAATTTTGGTCGAGACAGGTTTTTCCTTGTTGTGTACTGCATTGGGTGGTTATACAATGGTCTAGTCATGACAATACCTTCTGGAAGTCAGCTATGGAAAACTGTCATTGTACTAGATGTGGTAATTATAAAATCATCTTAATTTAATTTAATTTTTTTTAATTGTGAAATTAAATTGCATTCAAAAAAATTAATTTGATAAATCATTCTATTGGGCAGATTGTGAATATCCTAGTTGGTATAAGCCTTGGAGTAGGTTGGCAAACATACTCACTAATTAGGCAAGGAAATATATACGCAGGATGCGCGCCGTTATGTGGCATAACGCCGTATTTCTGCAGCAGGATTATGGGTTCGCTGATTACCTCGACTATTGGGTTTGTCGTTAGCTTTGGACTTATAATGGGTACTCTTCATGTTTGTGTAGATCCGTTTCTTTTGGGCGATAATTCTTAGTCTTTTTTTTTTCTTTCTTTCGAATTCTTGTGATGTTTACCTTTTTTTTAGAGTGAAAGGGTTGTTTTATAAGATTAGTCAAGTAGTAATTGAACGAAGAGACGGGTTTATTTTATATTATATTCAATTGATTTCGTGCTCGTTTATATAATATATTTTGCGCATATTTATAAGAACATATGTATAGTTGTGTGGAAATTTAGGATGATATTATATACTAACTAGTGTTATTCATCACTTGTAGCATGTACAAAATCGTAATATTATATGCAACTAGTATTTCATTTGTGCGTTTTTGCACACTTTGCCAGCGTTTGCACCGGGAAACCGTAAACCAAATACAGTTTTGAATTCATTTATTTTCCCCATCAAATAAATCAACAGAAACAAAATATCATTCACCAAAAAGCGCACACAAACGCAGTAATAATTCGTGAGCCAAAGAAAGCATGGGTATCTATGTACTAACAGGAACGTTACCAAGAGAATACATAACACACGAGCAATCGCCGTCTTCCGGAGTGCGAACAGTTTGCAGTGATCTGAGATCGATTTGATCGGCAACCGAAAATGTGTTATAGTGCTTTGGGAGGGCACTGGTGAAAGGAATTTTTTCTCAAAGATAAGTTGACTTTGTCAACAAACTACTCTTTCGTAATTGTTTCCTCTGAATTCCATATTCAAGATATTTCTGTTTCACAGAACTCGAAAAAACAACCTCAGGAACAACCAATTCGATATTCATGATATTACTGGATTAGGCATTTCATCAATCACCTTCGGGGCATCGTTCTTACTAGTGGGCGGAGCTGAAGCAGGGGCAGAGGAAGAAGATTTCCGAGATTCGAAAAGTGCGATTTCTTCGTCAGACTCCGCAAGTAAAGAAACCGCAGGGGAGAGACCTTCATCGACAATAATGGCGGCAAGATATCCGTCGTAAAAGGGCTCGATCGACATCCTCCATATCCGCCTTATCCTAAACATTTTGGAGTTACAATAGTCGTCCTTAATCATGCCATTTTTTAACAAAATCAGTCCGCCGTTTACATAGCCAGTTAAGTTGGACGGAAAATGAACGTGCCCCTCACGTGACTTTGAAATACCAATTACTGAGCTACTCTTACAATCTTAAACATACGTTTTACAACCTTGAAACTTAAACCTCTCTTCCCCAAATTCTATATTTGAAAACCCTAAGAAATGTGAACCCAAAATCTTTAGAAATTGAAGGAGAAGGAACACGATCTTTTGAACCGAAAATTAGGGAAAAATCATTTTGGGTTTCGGGGGAACCGGAATTCCAGGAGATTCGAAGGAGAAGCAATAGATTTTTGTAGAAGAAACGGGGTAAAAAGAGAAATGGCTCGAAGAACCAACGGTGGTCTGGATGTTACGCCGAATTATGGTAAATTTTCTTGTCTATTGGCTATATTTCTGCTAATTTCGGTTGTGTGATGTCTATTTAGATGCTGATTGGTTGTTTTGTTTGTTTGTTTTGTGTTTTTCTTTTCTATAAAATATGTAGTTGCAATGGGGGACGATAGCCTTTTTACAATGAAAATTAGGCATGGTGGGATTATGAAGCATACACCTAAAAGAGAGTTAGGGGGTGCTGTAGACTATTTTGATCTTGTTGATGTAGATCAAACTAGTATGCTTGATGTACGGGGTTTTGCTGAGAAGTTAGGGTACAATGATTATAGTACTCTCAAGTTTTGGGTTAAATATGGAAAAAACTTTAATACACAATGTAAACAAACTTTCACAGATGCTGATGTGTTCGATATAAGAAAATATAATCCAAAAAACTTTGAAATTGAGATTTTTATTGAACATCTTATTTCGGAAGGGGTAAGGGGTATGGAGGAGAATCAAGACAGTGGTGGTGATAAACTAAGTGACCAGGATGAATCTAGTGAAGATGATGATGTATTTTATGAATCTGACTTTGATATGGAGGAGGATGACAAATTATTTGAATCTTTTGTGGATCCTGATGTTGAGTTTGCTGGTCTAGAGAAGGGAAAATCTGTAGCCAATGAGTTCATAACTGATGAAATGTTTGATAAAATGCAAAATGAACATGGGGATGCAGACTGTGTGGGCAGTGATGATGACTTTGTTAGTACTTATGGGAGTGAAGATGAGGCTGATAGAGTTCATTACCCGAAATTTAATCCTAAAACAGACCACAAAAACTCAGAATTGAAAGTGGGAATGATTTTTAGCTCTAAGGAAGTGGCTAAATTTTCTATTCAAAGTCAATGTTTTTGGAGAGGCATGATGGTTAAATTTGTTAAAAATGACAAATAAGACTGAGGGTTGTTTGTAAAAAGGATGGTTGTTCTTGGTTTACTTATTTGTCAAAGATGCAAAATGATTCTTCTTGGCAAATTAAGAGTTATAACTCAGGACATAGTAAATGCTCTTGGAATTACAACAACACTAGTCTGAAATCATCTTGGATCGGGAAGACTTTTCTGAAAAAATTCAAGAAGAATCCAAAGTTAGGTACAAATGAGTTCAGAAATGAGCTTTGTACAACTTTAAAGGCTAGTGTGTCTAAATATGTGGCCTATAGGGCAAGAAAAAGAGCATTAGAGATGATTCAAGGTTCAATGGAGGAACAGTTCACCAAGATTTGGGATTATTGTTTGGAATTTGAAAGAACAAATCCAGGTTCGACAGTTAGAGTGAAACTGACCGATGAAAACAGATTTCTCAGAATGTATATGTGTTTTAATGCTTGCAAAACTGGCTTTAAAAATGGTTGTAGGCTTTGATTGGTGTTGATGGGTGTTTTTTGAAGGGGAATCATGGGGGACAGCTGTTGAGTGCAGTGGGTCTAGATGTAAATAACAATATCTACCCCATTGCATATGCAATAGTTGAGGTTGAGAATAAAGACAGCTAGATGTGGTTTTTGAGTTTGTTGGACATTCATATTGGATTTGAAGATCAATTCAGATGGACATTTATGTCAGATAAGCAAAATGGATTGATTCCAGCTTTTGAAAAACTGCTTCCTAATGTTAAAAATAGATTTTGTGTTCGACATTTGCATAGCAACATGAAGAGAGATGGGTTTACTGGAATGGCTATCAAAACAGCTTTATGGGCTGCAGCCAAGGCTACTAGAATAGAGGAATTTGAAAGAAGAATGCAAGATTTGAAAAACATAGATGAGAGTGCATATCTTTGGTTGATAAAAAGCCACCCCGAAATTGGACCAGGTCACATTTTAGCCCTTATCCTAGATGTGACATCCTTCTCAATAACATGTGTGAGTGTTTTAATAGTTTCATTCTTGATGCAAGAGATAAACCAATTATTTCATTGCTTGAAACTATTAGAAACCTCGTAATGATGAGGATGCAAATTAATAGGAAAAAGGTAGCAAAATGGGAGGGTCCTTTATGCCCCAAAATCAAGCAAATTCTGATGAAAAACATGAAAGAAGCAAGGGAATGTATTCCAAGAAAAAGTGATGAGTGGCATTTTCAAATTGTTGGCCCATTTGATCAACACACTGTTAATTTGTTAGACAAGAAATGTAGCTGCAAAAAATGGGATTTAAGTGGTATTCCCTGTAAACATGCTTGCTCAGCAATCTGGTGTAGGAATGAAGAACCAGAGGCATATGTCCATCCCTGTTATACAGTTGAGTCATATTTGAGAGCTTATGAAAATCCAATTTTCGGGTTCAATGGTCCTGATTTGTGGCCTAAAAGTCAGTTGGTTCCTCCACTGCCACCACAATATTCTGAGAAGGTTGGTAGACCCCAAAGGATAAGAAGAAGGGAGACAGGTGAACCACCAGCTGCCACTTCCAATCCTTTTAGGTTGACAGGTGTTAAGAGGGTGAACAAGTGTAGAATTTATGGGGAGACCAGTCATAACTCAAAAATATGCAAGAAAGACAATTTTCCCAAGTTGAACACGGGCATAATCAACAAGCAAGTGGATCAAAGACTGCAAGAGCTGCAACTGGACAAAGAGCTGCATTTGGACCAAGAGTTGCAACTGGATCAAGAGATGAAGTTGGATCTGCATCAAACTTACATGAATTTGTGTCAACTCAAGCTTCAGTATCTACAAAATCACCAATCCAACAACAAAATAATTCAACTAGGAGTACATTACAGGTTTGAGAATTGTGATTACACTGTCTCTTTTTGTATTATTATTTTTTATAGTTACATTTCATAATTTAAAAAAAATATGTTTGCGTTTATGCAGGTGAGGAGGCCTCAGGTTCAGAAGAAAGCAAATATGAAAAGGAATACATGAGCAATAATGGGCTCATTTCAGGCCAGCAAATCTTCCCCATTCATCAATGCTCCCATGATTGTGAAAGGAGGCATGAATTTTATAACAGTGTCTAATTTAAGGTCAAGTCTAACAAATGTCACCAATCCAACTTAAAGTCAAAATGCATCATCAAGGATTCCTATGTCAATTCAGCCTACATCAAATCCATCTCCCTCTCAACCTGCTTCAAATCCAATTCTAAGTCAGCATGTTTCCAAATCTGCCTCAATTTTATCAGCTTTCAGGACTGATTACAAGAAGTGATCACTTATTTTGTTATTTCAATTTCCAATTCAATGTTTTGTAATTTCACTTTGAAGACTTCATGTTTTGTGGATTATTTTGGGCTTGGATTATTTTGAGACTTCAATGTTTTGTAATTTCACTCTGGAGACTTATGTATTGACTTATTTATGGATCTTTGACAATGTTATGTTTCTATTTGAAACTAATGAATTTCAGTGTACTTTTTTGAGTTTATGGTATTTTGAGCTTATGGTTATATGTATGACAGTTTTATTTATTGTTTCAATTATGTTTAATGTTGTAGCATAAATATCGTACAAACAGTACTCAAAATACTAATACTCATTACATAAAAGATGAACTTCCAAATTAACATAACAAAATGCCATTACACATTACAGTAAGTACTTTTCAAAAAAGAAACAACACATTCTAATCCCTAAGCTGCAACAATGCATTTTTTTTCCATCTGCATACTCATAACTACAATACCTATCAATAAAATAAAAACACTCAAAGCCACAACACATAACTTCATCCTTTTATTATGAAATGCAACCAAATCCTCCAACTTCTTGCATCTTTTTTTGTACTTCAAAGTTTCTTTTCCTTGCTTCTCTTCATTTTCCAATTTGTTGATTTTTCTAAGTAGCCCAGTGATAATTATCTTTGACCTATCACACATTTTAGGATCCCACCATCTGAATACATCACACTTCTCGTTTGTCTGTAAAAAAAATTATAGAAAACAAATAAAAAATATTTGGACATAGAAATTGCACAAATAACAAAAATAAAATTAAATTTACCCCATAATTTGGGCAGGCCTGAAATCTTCTCCCAGGATTTTAGGTTGACCATGATGTAACTAATGGCAGCTCAAGTCCACATTTACATCGTAAATATGGTTGTCGATCTTCTCCATAGTTTTCTTTATCATTAGAGGAGTATATATAGTTATTACTGGAATTTCTGCTCATTTTCTATACCGAAGTCAAAGAATAACGTATAATCGTGAGAAAATTCCCATCAACTCATCAATTAATAGAAAAATCAATCGAATTGGGGAAACTTACCGTGTTGTTTCACCGATATTTCTCCTCCATAAACCTCAAAACTAGCAAGCAAGGAACGCCTCTAATGTTTCTCAAATCTTTTGGTGTTATTTCATATCATATACTGATGTTGATTCCTATCAAAATTAGAATTAGGGTTTGGAGAAAATTTTGGCGATGTTGATTCAGAATTGAATTAGGGAATTTTCCATGTTTATAAGAAGGGGGTTGGTATTTCAAAGTCATGTGAGGGGCACGTTCATTTTCCGTCCAACTTAACTGGCTATGTAAACGACGGACTGATTTTGTTAAAAAATGGCATGATTAAGGACGACTATTGTAACTCCAAAATGTTTAGAGACATTTTTGGAAAAGTGGGTAATGTTTGAGGATGAAAATTGTAATTTTCCCGTTAATTTTATGTTGCGTGTAAGTATGTGATTCTTACTATTTTATTCAATGATTTACACTATTTAAGATTTAATTGATTAAAATATAATTTTATTAATTGTTTTACAAATATAAAAAAGAAAAGGGGCAATTTTCTATAGGTTCCAATATATTATAATTTATGTGTGTAAATTCAAGTCAAAATTTAGCAAACAACAAAGTACCTATTATTTCGCCAAATGCAAACAGCAAACTGAAAAAACAAAATCCATAATTTGTATTAATGAATTACAAACAAAAAAATACCTATGACTTCGCCAAATGCAAACAGCAAACTGAAGAAAAACATTCAACAAAAGTTACATTATCGAATTGCCAATAAACTACCTTATGATTTGGCCAAATGCAAACATCAAACTGAAAAAAAAAAATAAAAAAATCAGCATCATTAAACACATTAACCAAAAAATTGTTTATGGAACAATTTGCAAACAACAAAAACATTAAACAAAATGTTTGTAAAATGTAACTTAAGACATACCTTGCAAATTGTAAACCAGATGAATCGAATCTCAACACCAAACGCAATTCTTCAAACAACAAACGAAGTTAAACCAACCTGGAAACGGAAATTGCTAATAACAAAAACGATGGGAAGGTGCTACGTACGGGAGACACAATGTGAATTTGTGCTATGATTTTGGATTTATGATTTTCTTTTTTTGGAGGGGATGTTTGTTGTCCTCTTTAATTATTTCACCAAGAAATCATCTCATAATCTAAAAAGATCCTTGTTTTTTCCTTCTCTAGAATATTTCTTCATCAAAAAAAGAAAAGAAAAAAAAAAAAAAAAAAAAAAAAAAAAGAAGCACGAGACACAGAGAGAGGCGTGAGAGTGGAGATGCAGAAGAAGAGATAGATGAAGAATTAAATATAGAGGAGATTAATGTGAGATTGGAGAGAAAAGATATATAAGATTTGTTTTCTTATTAATTGAGGCTATTTATGTATATATACTAATTATTTTAATTTATTTATAATAATTTATTGGGTCAAAGGACTTATGCCTATATTCATCTAACAACTATGATCTCTACCTATATAAGTCCTTGTCTAGCAAACTAGTAACTCACCCGTGCGATGCACGGGGATTAATTCAAAAAAAAAAATGAGTTAATGTAGAAAAGCAATCGAGAAAAAATATGTCGAGAATGTAAAGAATACAATTGAACAAAAAATAACAAATTCGTATCTTAATTTATCAATAAAAAATCACCTTTAAAAAAATAAACTGACAATGTTCTAAACACCTTCCACGTTGAAGTGTAACAAATAACTCCGATACTGAAATTAAAGCAATGCACCGGTCTTACACATGAATCTGAACGTTGTTAAAGAAGACCATGAAACTACAATTAGATTTACGATCAAAGGACGAATAACCTGTTATTTTTCATCATTTTCAATATATATGTAAGTTGAAGACATTACGTAGACAAAGAATATATATATATATATATATATATATATATATATATATATATGTGTGTGTGTGTGTGTGTGTGTGTGTGTGTGTGTGTGTGTGTGTGTGTGTGTGTGTGTGTTATATCAAAAAAAAATCGATTATTCAAGTGGAAATATATTATATGTTGCGAATAAAATTGAACACACATAGAGTGTACACATTGAAATAATAAAGAAATATAAATATATTATCGATAAATGATGTTTGTCAATGTGTACATTAATATTGTTTGGAATACTTCTTTGGATTAATCACCGCATTCGCCCTTGATGAAAATCTTTATTCCAGATCTAATCTTTATTCCAGATCATAATACTAATGTTCATACTAATATACCAATGCTAACACTAATACTGAATGAATACTAATACTTAATAATAATCATAATTCTTATCCTAATCTCAATCATAATCCTAACCCTAATTCTAATTCCAATACTAATTCTAATAGTAATTCTAATATTAATACTAAATCATATTACTAATCATAATAGTAATGCTAATTATCATGTTAATACTAATTCTAATTCTAATCATAATCCTAATCGTGACCATAATTTTAAGCATAATCTAATGCTAATATTGATCTTAATATTAATCTTCATATTAATCTTACCATTAATCCTAATACTAACTAATAGTAATACTAATATTAATACCTCATGTAGCAACATTTTTAGCTATTTGTGTTATCTATTACTAATATAATATAGTCAGAATTTCAAAGAACCAACAGACGAAAGATTCGATCATCATAAAATATTGGAAATAAGGATTCTCATATAACTGAGTAAGGTCAAATCAAAGATTAATACACAGTGTGGTAGATTTTTACTCTCATTTTTGTGTGTGTTGCATCTACCATAATGAAATGTAATATATGTTGTGATGCATTGGGATAAATGGGTTAATCCACATAT